>PCDI01000001.1:5453440-5822434 GCA_002778195.1 Raffaelea ambrosiae | reverse complement strand
GATGAAAAAGAAAAAACGAAAAAAAGAAGAGTCGTTCGTCACGCGATAAGCAACATACCCTGCAAATGTACAGAAGCTTCCAGCGACGGGAATGTAGGCGGCCATCTCGCCGAGACTAAGCATCGTTACAAAGACAATGCAGCCCACGACGATGTATGCAATCAAAATCGAAGCCGGCCCGCCGGTCGCCAGCGACTTGCCGGTGCCAAGGAAGAGGCCCGTGCCGATGGTGCCGCCGATGGCGATCATCTGCACCTGTCGCGCCGACAGGGCACGCTTCAGGTGGTCTGACTGCACGAGGCGGCCCTCCTGCACATCGTCCTCGTTGGAGACATATCGCGGCGCCTTGTCGTCGCCCGCCCGAGAAGTGGATCCCTCGTGGTCAAACGACATCTTGGTCTGGCTGCATGCGAAAGAGTGAAATCAGAAGGATGGGGGGTGGGGGACGCTTGAAAAGCGAAAGAGAAGCGGATGTCCAGGTGCTTGTTCTTGTCACTCTTTCATCGGGAATGCCTTCTGGGATGTCGAGAAGCACAAAACAAACAAAGCTACCTTTTATCTACGTCGCAGCTATACTTAAAGACAGCCTTTTGTTGGACATTCCATCAGCACCACCTGTCTCAGAGGTCTACTCCTCCGGTGACACCGTTTACGAGCCATGTTCGACCTAGAAGCTTTTTACGCGTCGAATCGCAGCCTTCCAAAATTGCGTGCTTGAAAATTTCCGTTGGACTACGCAAACTATGCAACCTGTTAGGTAACAAAATGAACCAACAAACACCGTGAACTGGGGACAGTGGGCAGACAGTCCCCGGTAGCGGGACAATCGCAGTAGGCTTCCAACAGCGCTACTGTGTTTAAAAAGTAAGTGCTTGGAGTACTCGTAATGGAGGAGTAAAAGTGGAAATGCTGGGGATAATACCAGGACAATAACGGCATGCTATTGGGCTACTACGGGGATAATGCTGAAGCTAATGCTCTAGAAAGGACCGCTGTCTCGGCCGTGAGGTTTCTAGAACACCGGAACTAGACAAGCTTAAAACGCACCGACCTGGCCCCCAAATTCGAAGCCCAGAAGAAAGCATTTGCGATGTCTCGTGGCCATCCAAAGTGACCCCGTTTGGATGCGTCTTCTTTTTCCTATCGTGATACTCAATCACGCCAGATGGCGAGCCCCTCCATCGCTCTTACCTCCAGGGTGTGCTTGCCACTTCTGGAAGGTCAGCTGGGGTGGGCTGGCTCGAAAAGGCCTAAAGCGGGGCGCGAGCGAGGAAAGCAGGAAAGAGCAGGACAAGGTTACGGCAACGACATTCCTGATGACGCCTGCTGTTGGCGGCCGTTTGATACAAATACTGGGAAACACGGCATGGTGTCATCGTTCGCAACGCTTGGCTTTGCGAATCCTGTAGGTGCGAAGGGCGCATTCTCTTCTGGCGGCTGACGGGCGATGGCGTTCCACGTCGGGCTGGCCGAGGGATGCCACTCTAGGCATTGCCCGACATGCACGAAGAAGCTCGAAAAAAGCTCAATGAAAGCTCAGCTGCCCAGATTCTGCCCAACACAGTCAAGGCTTGCTTGATCTTGGCAACCTGACGCCTTGGCTGTTGAGCTAGGGCGTGGCATGACTTAGCAGGCCTCGTTCGTTTCTTGCACGCTGCTTAAAAAAATGCTGCTGGCCATTGGTGCAAGTTTCTCCCGAAAAAGAAAAAAAAAAAGCCCCCACCAAAAAAAAACAAAAACAAAAAACCCGAAGAATGCGATCGCAAAACACTGAAAATAAATCGACATCATTCATTCTCCAACAACACTATGATAAGATAAGCCTTGCTGGGTCGCCAACTGACTCACACAGGCTCTGCTGTCAGACGGCTCAGCCGTCGGTTGCCGTCCATGCCAGGAAACCAACACCCCCACAGAGCGGCGCCCCTCGTCATAGCCCCGCCGGCCTGTCGCATTTCCGTCTCACTGAAATGGCACGGCAGACAGAGACAGCTCTGAATCTGTCTAGACTTGTTTCTCGCCTGCCATCGAGTGTTGGCGAGTCCTGTGTACTGTAACAGCAAACAGACATGCCCAGACCCCTTCCTTCGGGCCTCGAAGTGCGACAGGCTCGTTTCAGCGACATTCCATCGCTGGCCGAGCTCTTTGTATCCGCACCCGACGATGGCTCTGTGTACCAGTTTCCCCATATTGGAGAGTATCCGGATGAGATGAAACAGATGCACATAGACTGGCTGAAATCAAGCATACACGATACCAAATCTCTCTTTCGCGTCGCCGTTGTTCCAGGCGTCAATGGGGCACCCCTGGTGGTCGGCTTCAGCAGCTGGCTGAAAAGGGAGGTTGGATCATCGGATGGGCTGTCGCACCCCGTCGATATTTCCGAGCCTTGTGAGTAGACATTGGCTCTGTTGCTTGTCCCAGGACTCAATCTAATGTCTCTGTTTTTCTCATTCAGTCTCTGGGGAAGAGCTGGCTGCTGCGAAAGAGGATTCATCTGTGGACTCTACACCACAAGGCTCCTCCAAAGCTCTTGAGCGGAACCAGCTCCACTCGGATGCCATACATCGTGCCCGGCAAAGGTTCATCTCTCCGAGCGAGAAGCTAGACTGCTACAGCCTGGACGGTCTGTGCATTCGCGACCAGTTCCAGGGGCACGGCATCGGTACCTTGCTCATGCGCTGGGGGCTGGAGCAAGCCACCATAGCAGGTGTTCCTATTTTCACCTCGGGCGAGGCACAAGGTGTAAACTTTTATGTGAACGCCTTGGGCTTTCGGCGGTTGAGGGACAGTGAGTACTGGCTGGACAGCGAAGGTGTGGAAATCAGCCGTGAAGAGGTAGAAGCTGGAAACGATACGTGGACCACGGCAAAGGGTGGTCTGTCCGGCGCAGAAGTCGTTTGGTGTCCGAAGGGCTACAAACTGGACGTGCCCTAGACACACGACTGTGGAAGCATGGAACTCCAAACTCGTAATGCAGTAAAACAATAAGATACTCGCATCTGGATGTGGGAAAGGTGTACCGTCTTACCTCATTAACATATGCCACGTGACTGACAGGCAGTTGCAGCAGTTGTCAGCCATAAAAGAGTAAGCTTCACATCATCTGGACACATTTCACTTTGGTCGAAAAAGTCCATACATACAAATATCTCGTACCTCACACACGTTTCACCATGGCTGACACCGCGCTCTTTGTTATTGATATCCAGAACGACTTGGCCACCGACCCCGAGACACGCGTGCCCCATGCGGATCGAGTCAATGCCACCGCCGCCAAGATCTTGGCTGCCGCTCGGGAAAGCCAGCAGAGTCAGAAAGGACCACGCCTGCTGGTGTTTGTTCAGCACGAGGAATCTCCAGAGAGCGGTCCTCTTGTCCGCGGATCCGACCCGTGGAAACTCGCCTTCCCGCCCGAGGAGTCTGAACTAGCGGCTGGCCGCGCCTGGCTCGTGGCCAAGACCACCCGGGACACTTTCGAGTCCAACCCCGACCTGGCCCAGCGTCTGCGCGATCAGGGTATCGGCCGCGTTGTAGCGTTTGGCGTGCAGAGCGAGTGTTGTGTGCGCAGCACGAGCCTGGGCGCTCTCAATGCCGGGTTTGCTGTAACCCTGCTGCACGGTGCCCACTCGACATACGACGAGGGCGAGAAGACGGCCGAGGAGATTGAGCGTGATGTGGAGAGCGAGCTGGCCGGCCTGGGGGCCAAAGTCGTCCCATGGGAGGATTGGGCAGCAAATCTTTAGAGTGCAACTGGTTGTGGTTGGTTTCTACTTGAACGGTTGGGAGGTTATTGTTTAGTAAGATCTTCAAATATATCGTTGTGCAGCTGAAAGCCACTCTTGAAGTGTTTAAATGCTATGAGAATACGTAATCTGTCATGTACAATCAAATACGAGGGTCCGAGAAAGCGCAGGGGCCGACAGACCAGTTCGACCCTAGCCTTCGTCCTCCCGTCTGGCAGATATTTCTGCCGTTTTCCTCCCAGAGCGACTCTTTAGCAGTAGGACTGGGTCGTCGCCTCCTCGATGACGCCGTCATCAATCATGCACTCGTAGCACCAGTAGTTGCTGCGAATGCCCTCGCCGCTCACATTCTCGACACCAAATTGTCTCGCGCTCCAGAATGAACTGCCCGATCCCCAGGTGGCATAGGCATACCGCTGCGTGTCAAAGTTCGTTTTGCGGTCAGCCAGGCTGTTGTTGTACAAAATCTCGTTGCTCCATTCGCCGATGAAGACGGGAAACTTGTGATCGCCGGCAAAGTAGTCCCCGGCACCGCAGACCGAGTAGGAGAGATATTTGGAGTAGGCATTTGTGAAGACACTCGAGAAGAAGTAGATGTGGATATCAACAACCTAGATGTTGATGTTGTTGTCAGCGCTGCACCATTAAAAATATTCGGGAGAGAAAGAGAGAAAAGAGGGGTGCTTTACGCACAATGTTCTTGTCGGTGGGGATACGAGCTGACCAGAACTCCTCGCCCATGAAGTCATCCTGCCAGACGATGGGAACGCGCGGGTTGATCTTGTCGCGAATTGCCAGGGACTGGTTAAGGTAGCCCATCAAGTATTCGACGGCATCATCAGTCAGGCCATAGGAAGTGCCCATGGCCGTGCCGTTGTTGACAGCTTCATTGATGAGAGAAAGCGAAAAGGACTGCGGGTGCGTGCTGTCTTGGATGTAGTTCATGACTTTGGTGACCATGTCCAGTGTGTAGTCCATGTTGGTCTGGTTGAACCACCAGTCGTAGTGCCCGAGGCCCTCGCCGTGGTCGAGGCCATTGGGACCACCCGGGAGTGCGTGCAAGTCAATGACAATGTGCATGCCATACTTCCGAATGGCATACTCGGTGATGGACTTGAAGTAGACCAGCTGATGGCCGTGGTAGAGCTTGGACGTGGGTACATCGATCCACGCCTGGTAGCTCATGGGGATACGGAGCAGGTTGACACCCACAGAGGCAAGCTTGTCGATGTCGGAAAAATTGTAGTAGGTGGCATAGTGATTTTCCAGCAGGGGCCCGCACTTGGGGCCCAGGTACTCGCAGAAACTCCACTCGTCCTTTGTGATGTTGGACGGGACCTGCTCGTTCCACCAGGTCTGGTCACTGGTGTACTCGAGTAAGAGCCAGTTGCCAAGGTTGACACCGTTGGCCTTGAATGAGGTCCAGTTCAGGTAGTCGCTGGTTGGCTCGATTAAGGACCACGGGCTGGTACGGTGGTGGGTGACTGGTGCCACCTTTGGGAGGTGGGAGAGAATGTAAGCGTTCCAGCTGATCGTTTTTCTGTGATTCATGCGTGAGTATGCCATCAGAGAGGATCCGTATTTCGCGGGAGGGGATGGCTATGTACAAACCTGAGCAGGTCGTCAACGGCGGACTCCAATGATGACAGGAGAAAGGGCTGTGCAGCAGTAGAGCTGACAAGCAGCCCAGCAGTAACGACCTTTGAAACACGCATGGTGAAGACTTTGACAAAATTGACACTTACCTATGGATAGGACAATGTGTGGCCGGATCCAATATCCCAGTCAACAGGCCAAAGGGTCTGCTTTAAGTTATAGACATGTTCGACAAGCTCTTTCCGGATAGTCCCCTAGGCTCACTCGTAGGGAAGTTCCTAAACAGCGAGACAGTTCCTCATGTAGCAAAAATGAGCTGAAAGGCACGCTGCTAAGTTTCCGGCCGGCATCTTCGGCCAGACTAACATGACTGCGGACCAATTGTGCGAGAAAAAAAAAACCCCATAGTTGCACCAAGGCTAAGGCTTTCGTACCAGTGCCTGGAGAGTAACTCGAGATTTTCGAGTAGACAATGTAGCGAGGTGGGGTGCGTTTGTGCATAACTGTTTGCACGCGGGTCTTCACATACTAGAAAGTCTTTGCAACGACATGGAAATATACCTTGAAATGCCCGTTGTCGTTTGATCTGTCAACTAGTTGTTGAGTGTAGAAAAAGGCCCTCCAAAGTAGCCAGCTTCTTGTACAGATCAGGTCTCTACTCCGAGTGTTTGGGCTCAGGTTCGTGGCGCAATTGGAGGCCGTCTTGCTGGCTTCGGTCTACACATTTGACTAGAAAATCTTCAGAGCCGCGAGGAGAGCCGCTTGCTGTTTAGGCTCTGCGCTGGGGCGGGAGAAAATCCCCACCGTTCTTTGTACCCTTTGTACTGATGCAGTCTCTGCTCCGAGCGTACGGTTTTAGAAACTTGGCGTTTCTTGCTTCTTTTATACGCCACGTGCACCAGTTGAGTAGTTCAGTAGGCGCTGTAGGTTACTTCTCGTCATGTTCGTAGTAAATTTAGAGTGTATAAGACGCCGAAAACATTGCCAACGGTTGCAGTGGGGGGTATGTATGAGTGTGTTCCGCCTTGGGGGGGCTCGACGTCTAAGCTGTGTGAAGCGTGCACTTACGATACATCTTGTGAGCCAGCATAAACTGAAACAAAGAGAGAACAAGCGATCTAGAGGGTCATGTTAAACAAGACGATACGTCTGTGGCCCAGCCCTTGCATTGCTGTGGGGGTGAAATTCCATGTGGCGTCGAGTATCCAAAATTTTATATACTAAAGTCTTTAGGGTTTTACGTAGAAAATTGGGAGGGAAGGAAAGAGAAAAATAAAAATGAAAGAGTACATCACATGAACAAAAACAAAAAATGACGAAGATCAAGATCTTGCCGTCGGTAGAAAATTGGAGATTCTTGCCACCTCCAGCAAGGATCTTCGCTCGATGAGAATTATTCGGCACAATTATCGCCGCCCTTGGCGCAGGGAGCAAAACAAATCCGTCTCATAATCGCCCACGTTTTTGGGATGGGCTGCTTCGGAGTGCCACTCCAACGTGAGAGGCGTGTCCCGAGTAGCCCGCGGAAGATCGCAGTGGTCCAGATAAAAACAGAAAGAAAGAGAAAACGCCATCTATAGTCTATTCAAGTTAAAGTATGCAAATATGGAATATGTGGACCTTAAATGTGTAAAAAAGAACTACCACTGTACTCCCAGGATATCTGAAGGCTGTGGCTGCTTCTGGCGGCGGCGACGCCGAAGTTGCGGTTATTTCTAGTGGCAGTGGCAGAGAAGTAGATGCGGCAAGGGAGGCTTAACCAACGTGGCTTTTTGGGTTATAACTGCTAGTTCATCCCAGTAGGGATCATGGCACTGCCACATGGAATTTGCAGATCGATTTGTTAGCTATCCGTTATTACATACGACCAGCAGAGGGATTAGACAAGGTGTCTGTTCATTGCTTCCTCGAACCAAGGCCTTCAATTGGCTCGTTGCTTGCTGAGATCTCTTTTCACATCCTCCACGTCGTCTTGAAAGTGTTCTTCTCTTCCCTCAGGTACTGATGATCCTCCGTGGGCGTCATAAGTTTGGGATTGGGGGACATGATCCGCGATGGCGTGCGAATGCAAACACTGGCATGCTGGACAATGCGCTGAATTGATGGAAGCACTCAGATAACGTTGGCTTCGGCTCCAATCACGGCCACGCACTTTCCGCCGAGATCAACGTTTTCATTTCAATTGACAGTGCGAAGGATAGGTCCTCGAAAGCTGTCCATGTTTTTTATGTCGGGAAACTCGGATTCGTTCAGGATCTCACTTGCGTTGACCAAGACGCCAGCAATGCACGCCACAATGATAGGCCATTGCTTGAGATACGACTGGATCACTGAGGTGGAAATATAACTGTGTTGTTGTCAAATGTATTTCGGAATTCAGCGCGGAGTGCATGTGACTTACAAACGTTGGCCAGTGAAAATTTGGGGCAGGGCTGGACTGATACATGTGGCTTGGGACATCGCAATCACAACCTGGCTATTGTCAATCAAGCTCAATTAATTAAAGAAGTACTTTGCGCAGGAAGAACATAATATCTGTTTTCAAACCAGTTGCCGCCAACATCACTGTTCTTTTCGAAAATAGAGACTCAACCTTGTCTTTCAGGGTCTTTCAGGTTTTATTGCTGTCTCGATTAGTAGGTGATGGTATTCGAATGCTTCGATCACACTTCAATGTCTGCTAAAATTCCCGAGACCCTATGAACAGTTACATGTATGACTTCAACTTGTTTCATGGGCCCGAACTTGCCATGCTCCAATAAATATGCAACGCAGTCTTCTTCACATCGAGGCCAACGTAGACATTCGTCCTCGTGATACGCCCGGACGCCTTGATTATTGATACTCAACTCGTCCATATCTGACAGCACGCCGTTGCATGCTAGGCTTGTAAACGCTCTTGCCAAGACCGAGCAATACCCCCCAACCGCTTCAACCGTCTTCTTGGCCGGGCAGGTGCTAGACGGCGGTTGTATCGTTCCTAGACACGTCACTTGTCTCCAGGTGGTCAGAAAATACCGTTAAGCTATCTGAGGCCTTACTTGCTATCAATTGATCCGGGCATTCCTCAACTGGGAGGGCGGGAGAAGCTTCTAACTACATTTCTACACCCCCTCACCTGCCAAGACATCGGTGGAGGCAGGCCACGGGCCCATAGATGCAATGCTAGATTCAACTAATGTGAATGCCGCGGGGACGTCTCATTCGTGTCGTCCCTGGCCGTAGAACCGTGCAGACCTGTATGTGAACCCAGTGCCGCTGCAGACGCCACAATCTTACAGCGATACTATCCTCAGCATGATCATGCGCAAAATTGCCAACTCCACAGTCGACCTGCCCATGCTGCGGGCAACCTGTCTTCTGGCCTTCTCCAACCTGGTGTGTGGCGACCTGCATCTGGCATCACGCTGGTGGGCAGCCTATTGCAGTTTTCCGGCCTGGACATAGACACGTCGCAGGACCGCACGCCTGCGCTGGAATGCCAGCGCCGGCTATTTTGGACCGTGCGGACCGTGCGCGTTCTCTGCGGGGCGCCTGTCAAGATCCCGTTCACTTATGACATCAAGGGCCGCCGGTGCCGGCGCCGTAGAGCATGGCCATGCCCAGGTATTCCAAGTGCAATCCCAAGCCGCACCGCTGTTGCCTCTCGACCTCTATGGCAAGATTTGCGGCGAGCGCTCCGTCAGGATTTGGATGCACTGCCGCTGGCGGATCCAATTTTGGTCTACGCGTCCGCCGTGGGGATCACGCTGCACCTGTACTGGTCTCGGGCAGCCGATCCAGCCAGAAGATCAACATGGCAGTGAAGAAGAATCATCTACTTCTATGGCTTCAGCTGCGTGTAGCACTAACAACAATAACCATATCCATCTTGAAGTACAGCCCACCATGGACAGTCTCTCTGGTTGGACGTGGGACGCCAACGCCAACGATGCCACTATGATGTACGATCCTTTCGTACAGCTCTTCAGCCGCCGAGGACACGACTCGCGGTGGTGCGGTGGGGGTAATCTATGATCACGATGTCGACTTTCCTGCTGCTTCCTTCCAAAGCTTCATCAATGGCCCGTCTACACCATTCACCGGATCCTGTGCCGGCATGGACACCCCGTTGCCCTCTATCCGGAGTGCTGGCACGTCCGTGTTCCCCTTGCCTAGTTCACTTCGCCATTGAGGTGCACCCTAGATGAATCATGATTAGTTAGCGGGTATAATGGAGGTTCCTATTGGAAAGCGAAAAGAATAAAAGAAAAAAGAAAAAGAAAAAAAAATGCACTTGCTTCGGGGTAGACGCCAATGTAGCTGTAGTCTTTTGTGCTCTGCAGATTGCAGTGGCCAGTGCCGGCGGGAAGGACGATAACGTCGCCCACTGTCAGCTCGATCTCTTGGCCGTCGCAATCATCGTCGTGTCCACATCCGAGCAGAAGAGTTGATTCGCCTTTGACAACGCCTATCATTGTCAATTATGTTCCTATGTATTGCAGAGGACATGGCGCCACCCACCATAGCATTCGTGTGAGTTTGGGTGGAAGTGCCGCTGGGAAATATGCTTCCATGTTCCCTTCTTCACCCATGCATGCGACTCCAGGAATTCCGTGGCCTTCTCTTCCGACACGGGCAATGGCAAGCACTGGCGATACACCAACACCGGCATATCGTTGTTGGGGGCGTGCTTGGTCGCCTTGAGGTAGTACGTCTCGGGATCCCAGGCCATGGTGCCGGTAATAGCAACAAGACTTCGATCAGCAGATCAGGAAGAAATAGCGTTTAGTTTTTGTGTCGTATGGAAAGTGGTTAGTTGATCTGGGAACCACAGAGAACCACGCAGTGTCTAAAAGGAGGGGGCTTACGGCCAGTGGACGGCGAACACGGGGAGCCAGACCCGGCATTTCCGATCACATGACTTTGACCGACGGACCGCTCGGCCAAGAGCCGGGGGTGCCAACAACAAGTGGAATAAAGAGAAGGGGAATAAAAGTATTCCAGTCGGTTGTGTTTTGAGCAAACGGGATGTCCAGTAGGATGCTGTACAGTTTCTCTCCCTGAAGCCTTTTGTCTTGCCAAGTTACACGCCTTTATAAACAGACCGGAAGCTTTTTGCGTAGAGTTTTAGAAGATGCGCTTCAACGGGACGGGTATTCTTCGGCCGGCATCACGACACAAGCCAAGAACGCACGTGTTGCCATTGTTGGGGCTGGGTGCTGGGGTCTCTCCACGGCGTACCACTTGCAAAAAGCCGTCTGTACCGACATCACCGTCTTCGACAGAGCTTCCGAGTTGTTCTCCTCGCAATCCGCCACCGACGACTTGAACAAGATTGATTGTGCGGGTACAATGGTGCCGCGTGAAGACGAGTCTCGCATGTGGCGTCTGCTGCAGGAGACCCTTTCATGGCTGACAGACCGGCCCTTTGTGCGGAAGAAGATGTGCTGGTTCAGCGACACGGTGGACCCGGAGTACTGCATCGACTTTGTGCCGGGAACAGACCGGTCGCTCATTGCTTCCCTCCGTGTCGAGATACCCAACTTTTTTGGTGTCTCGTGGCGCCTTAATTAATACTGGCGCAGTATTCTAAAGAAGTCGTGAACATTATAGTAGAGGCCGGATGGCCCTGTAGGCCTGTATGGGAAGAAAGCCTCGATCATGGTTACGAACTCCAGGATAGGATCTTCTCTGTAGTGGAGCCTGTTCATGCTGTTGCGCAACAGTGCGTCGTAGTCCATATAGCTGTGGTTGCCATCCGTGACCACCGGCCAAGGCGTGGACTGCCACGTGGATTCCCTGCGGTTGTCCACTATTGTCGGCGATGGCGGTATTGGGGTGCGGTCAATGAGATGCAATGTTGTTTCCTGGGGGACCTCCTTTCTTAACCACGCATCGTATAACCGCATGGCCAGTCCGCGGGGAGTGTTGCTATGCATGCAGTTCGTGATGCTCCCAGTGTCCGGGCGGAAGCCATGGATCCAGCTGGCGTCAAACTCCATGGCCAGTCTGACAGGCCAAACATGCAGACGCACGAACGGCATGCAGGTGAGAAGCTGTTCCCAGCGCAGCTGGGCACAAGCCGGGAGGTCCTCTTCTGCGAACCGTAGGCAAACAATGTCATTTTCGCGGAGCCCCTGGTATGCGGGTTCCAGAGGAGCAGCCGTGCTGCTGCTGGTCGTCGTGGTCGTGTCATCCGCGTTGATTTTTTTGCTTCTCTGCGACGGACCCTTGAGGTATTGGCGAAGTATTCTACTGGATTCAGGGCAAGCCCAGTTCAGGCCAGCGTTCCAGAAATACTGGACAAATCGGTTGTCCCGGGTCCACACACATTGTGATCGCGTACGGGACTGCAGTGTCTGGGCAGGAAACTTATTATACGGGGGCCAAAATGCAGTGGACATGGAATGCTGAGGATGCATAATGCTTTCCAGAGAGCTCTGGCGGCGTCCATTTTGGTCGTAGTGGAAAATGTCGTAGTAATGGAGCCTCTTCGCGTTGCCCCTCAGAATCGCCATTTTCCAGATGATCTCCCGCAGCTCCGGGGGCAAGCAAAAAAAAAGGGTAAAGGTTTGTAGCGGAGCCTCAGGAGCCCCGGGAATTGGACTTGCTGCTGCCATTGTTGCTGATGTGTACCAAGTCACGATGCAAAGATCACTCATTAAATGTTGCCAACTCGTTTTTTGTTTTGTTTGTTTTGTTTTTGTTTTTCCTGTGATCTGCTTAGCACTCGGTTGATTTCCAATGCCCAATTTGATTTTGAATATGTGCGCCCAATAAATTTACGTTCTTCTTATCTTTGTGTGTTGGGACTAGTTCTCGAAATACTTCGCACGTAGTTGGATGAGCACGATTCCACGTCCAACAGTGATTATGACGGCCCGTGACGTCACAGAGTACTGTGGCCAGTCTCGAGAATTGAGTTCTTTGTCTGCCCTCGTATCCCAAATATGTTCTCGATACTCCCGTTTTCATACATATACACATGTCTTCCAACTTGCTGCCGCCAAGGCCCACACCCAACAGACTTCTCGCACAAGCAGACCACTCATAGCTCATCGTGCCCGGCCGCAGCCGCTTCTTCTCTGCTAGCTTTGGCACCGGACCAGGGCTGCACAGCTCCTTGGATGATCTGGACGAGGAATTGCTCGACAGAGGGCGGAGAGATGGCAGGCGGTCCGGCATAGTGATACACAGCCCCGGTGCCGGGATTCTGCACGACCAAAGGTGCCCTGGCGTAAGCCAATCCCAACGTTTCGTACATTTCTGCGTACTCGGTGGCGTCGACAGTCGCAAACGTCAGATACTCCTGGTATTTCTTGGCCAGCGGTCTCATGGCCTGGATATAACTGGCCCTCTCTTTGCCGGTGAGGTAAAAGAAAGACACCAGGCTCTTGCCGGCCTACGTTGTGTGTTAGTAATCTAGTCCATTTGTATAAGAACGCCATTCCTACATTTAGAACCTGTAACTCGTTGCGCCTGGTCAGCTCGACGACAATGGGTGCCGAGCACTTGCGAACAAAGTCCTCCAGTGCCGCAACCGTCGAAAATTCGGCAAAGGTGTGCTCTGCTTGTTCCTGGTTGTTGACGCAATGGATGGTGGATGGCGGCTTGCTGCTGGACGGCCCCAGAGCGAAGGAGAAACGGTCATGGTATTTTCTTGCCAGAGCCTGGAATCGGTCCTCGGCAACAGTGTCTCTGGCGGCAAGACTGGCAACAAAAACGATGTCATCTTCGGAATAGAAGGTGGTCATGTTGCCCTCGCTGACGCGTGACAGGACCGGCCGGGATGATCTTCGGAGAAACGCAGTGATGCTGCGCACCGTGGCATTCTTGTTAGTTCTCAAACCTTTGCGTTGCCGCAAGCATTCGTCGGTCCATAACCGAACATCCGTACTCAGCTGCCCTTCTGGGGCCACGGTACCGCGTGGTTCGCCCGTCTCGGCCCAACAGACGGACTGCCGGGTATGATGCGACGTCGTACTCGTCGCACAGCTTGGCCTGGGAAGCACAGTCGATGCTGACCACTTGGCTCTGGTCCACTGCCTTCTCAACAGCTGTCCATTCGGGTTCGAGTACTTTGCTGGATGCCCTGGAAGACTCATTTAGTCGTTGCTGGAAGAGAGATGGGAGCTCGTTCGGCCTTACAAGTCGGGCTGTGCTGCTGTGTTAGCCGACGTCTTGTTAAGCTAGACGTTCATTTCTTTCCGGGGGACTGCTTACTTGAACAACTGCAAAAGAATGACAGTCAGTCGTCAGCTGCTGTGTTCAATGGAGATTCTTGTCTTTGGCCTGTGCTTACATGCGACCAGCGTGAATTCGTTCTGGAGAGCTTGCCGGAATTGTTTCTCTGGCGCAAACTTCCATGCTGTCGATGCTCGCGAAGCTGCCAATATGGCCAGCTGCGCAGCGTAGTTGAGCCTCATTTCCAACGGCGTTTGCTTGTCGTTGCGATAAGCTTTTCGCAGCTTTTCCTTTTTGTCTGGGAACTTTTAGTTTTGGAGACGAAAAGTACGGAACGAGAACTTTTTCCTGTCGCAAGCTCACCTTTTGCGGACATGTCTGGGCCCAGGGGGAGAGCTCCCCCTCAACCGTAAAACCTGTGACGTTTGCAGTTGCAGGGGCTGTTCCTACGAAGGGGCGAAATGGTGTTGTTTCGCCAGATCATCCGACTTACAGCCAACCAGACAGGGTAAATTCACAACATCAGTATCTGTGCGCAACCGAGCAAGGTTTCAGCTATCCCTTGGTCGTGAATTTGGGACTCAGTGCTTCCTATCGAAAATATTTTCTTTCGTTGCTTGCCAAGTGGTCTCAATTCTTTCATTTTCTTTTTACATTTCTTTTTTGTAAATAGCTGGGGCCATTGAAAGAGCAAGAAGTCGTACTCATCTACCATGGCTTTCCACAGGTCCTACTCGACAATTCGCCTCGTTGCCGGGGCAGCTGCAGCGTTGATTCTCCTGTCAAAGGTCTGCGCAGCCAGCGCCTCTGGCGACAGCTATGTCTGCCAGCATCCACCATACGAGACACATCTGATCTCATCGTCACCACTAGTTGTCTACCTAGCCGGTTTTGTGACTCCGGAAGAGAGGTCGCATCTGAAGGCTGTTACGTGGGTTTTTTTTTTTTTTTTTTCCCTGTCTAGTCCGACAGGAAGACTTTCTGGCTTGCTTCTAACACCTCGCCAGGAAAAACACATTCGCAAAATCAGCCGTGGCCGAGTATGGGAAATCCGACGGACAAGAGATCCACAACGTGCGATCCTCGCAGTCCACCAATGTACCCTACGACGACGTCGTCCGGTGCATCGAAGAACGCGCTCTGCGGTACCAGGGCCTCTTTGACGAGGGGGCCAATGCGCGCTTGGAGCCCCTGCAGCTCGTGAAATACGGCGCCGGGGAGCATTACCACTTCCATACGGACTGGTTTACGGACCCGGTCCATGCCACGGCCGACTGGGGCGGCAATCGAGTGTCGAGCTTTTTTGCCTACATCCACGCCTCCAACGGCAGCGGCGTCAGTATGGACGAGGGCCAAACAGGCTCCCCAGATCGTCTGCATGGCGGTGGGACGAATTTTCCACTGCTGGATGCGCCGGTAGACGAGCGCTGGTGTGCCTATATTGACTGCGACGAGCCGTGGGAGAATGGCGTCACGTTCCGGCCCGTGGAAGGCAACGCGGTATACTGGGACAACATGCTACCTGGTGGCGGCGATGCAGGCGACTTGCGAACACTTCACGCAGGACTGCCCGTGGTTGGTGGTGAGAAAATCGGGATGAACATCTGGACAAGGCAGGAGAGGCTGCCGAGTAGCCTTAGAGGAACGACCGGGTGATGCGCCTATGGGGTTGCCTTTTTATGTACTTGAAAAAAGGAGGAAAATCGAAAAAAAGAAAGAAAAATAAGTGTAAGAAAGAATTCAGAGTCAACATCGTCCTACTGCTCCCGCTATGCTCCCCGGGTCAGAAGACGGTACCATCACTGCGCTTCCACAGTTTTTGTAGTCGGCCATCCATATCGTATCGATTTGCTGGTCAAACACGACTGCGCCGGGTTAGAGACAGACAGACATCAGAATATAAGAAAACAGGCTTTTTTTTCTCCAAAGATGACGACGTACCAACGGCCCCTCGCAAGAAGTTTGAACCTAAATAGAAAGTCGTTTGGCCAACATCCGTGGGTTGGAAGCCCAAGAAACAGTTCTCGGGGTCATGCTCCCAGATAAAGTCATAGTACGAAACATGTATTCTCAGGTCTCCTTGGAGGAACCCAAAGTCGATCGTCCCCTGCTGGTCTCGCCAGGAGCAGTCGACAAAGATCTCGCGGAACTGGTCCCGGCTCGCATTCATTCTGATTCCGATAGTGTACACCATGTCATCGTGGACTTTGGACAAAGTTGAGCCGCTGTCGAGAAGAAACGAAAGGTTGTACAGGAGGTAGTCTCGGGGCAACTCGCCAGGTGGTGTCATGCCCAGCGATGTCATGTTGATGGAGTACCTTGCGCGTTGTCAGCAGCTACAGAGAAGTTAAAACAGCTCTCCCACGTGCATACATACTTGAGCCAATTCTTGTCTTGCTCGTCCGTTGGTGGCCAGATGGGCACCGGCTGCAGTTCGCCACTGTACTTGTAGACGTTGACACCGCCGAAAACAATCTCTGACTTGTATTCGTTGACCCTCCCCAGATCCAAGCTGAAGACTGGCGCGTTGATGAAGCCGAGAGCCCACAGCGTTGTGGTGATTGTGTACTCTCTGTGCGAAATGCCCAGACCCAATACCCCGGCGGTGATGATGGATGATTCCGTTCCCACGCCGAAGCTGTAGGACGGGATGTCAATTTCTGCAGCATGAGCCCACTGTTAGCAATGGTGACATTGTGGGAAGAGACAACCCCCTCCCAGGAGGGTACCGTGATGGTAGATGGATGCTGGACATCCCATACTTCCAACCTGGATTGTGTCCGTGTAAATCTGGCCAGTTACAGCACCGCTTCCATAGCTAAGACTGAAGTTCTGGCCGGTCTGCCTCGCTGTTGACGAGGAGGAGGGATCATACACGCCATAAGCCCCGCAGGCTTCTTGGCTGGCCGAACGGAAGCAGTCCGGGTTGACCCAGACATTCGTCGACGCTGTGTCAATCAACAAGGCCACTATCTGCATTGGAGTGCCAAGTCCGACTGTGAATGGACTGCGCATAAGTAGATGTCTTCTGCTACGCGATTGCATGGCATGTAGAGACAAACATACTCTCGAGAAGGTAGTACGATCCCGAATTTTGATCCGCGACGACTCCGTAGCCCCAGCCGGCCCCTTCACCAGGCCCGGTCCCTCGTTTGGCCAGAGCGCTGCTTGCACCGAGATCCCGCAGAGGAACCCGGCTAGTCGAGTTGGATCGTGTTCCATTTACGCCGCCATGGCCGTCGAGAGGCCTCGGCCTGTGCTCAACTCTTGTCAGGGGCACGCGCACAACACCATCCCCGATGATGGGTGTATTCTCGCTGGGCTTGAACGCGGCCAGTCGGGACTGGGCCATCTTCCTCTGCCGAGCATAGGCGTCATTGTCGTGGAGTATGCGTGTCGGTTGTGCTCTCGGGACGGTCCTGGGGTAGTTCGGTAGGACGCGCTCGGTATTTGCAGCGTCTGGTCTCGGGACCCATCTCTCGGCGAATGGCAAGTCGGTACCGCTCGACGGCCGGGCTAGAGCAGGTGAGGAAACCAGAGGAAGTAGGAAACACAGGAATGTTGTAAGCATAATGAACGAGCAGGAACACATAGCTCGGGCTGTTCAAGCCAAAGCTGCATCTAGGCAAGCAACGACACAGCTAGATGGAGTTATAAATAAGATGGTCACTGCTTGGTTTGAGGAAATGGTGCTGGAAAAGCACAAACGGCAAATGAAAAGCCAAGCTCGACCCATTGGGTGTGATATTAAGCCATACGTGTTCGTCCGTTCAGAGGACAGAAGACGACCCGTCAATAAATCGCATATGCGTCATAATGCTATATGTTCTGTGTCCCAGGAATTGCGGAAGAATCGGAAAGAGCCGATGAAGACCAGCAGCACGTACACAATATTCTGGTGTCGTGTTTTACGGGGCAAGAACAACCAACACAGGTAAATTGCTAAATACCACAGAGGCAAAAAAGCTGCATCTCTTCACGGATGCGTCCAAGACTGCAGGTACGCGTGTGGCGTATGCGTGGAAACACGCGTTTTGTCAAGCTCAATGGGAACATTGGTTTTATCCGATCGTGCTGGTGCCTGTAAAAGCCATTCTTGAGGCTAATTTCCCAGCCGAGACAATTCGGTGGCTATTCCACCCCAACCACAATTCAAACCCGTATGCGATAAGTTATTCTCGGTCGCTGCCATTGCGACTGCCGAGATCGGGTAAACTGCTACATTGAATCGTGGTAAATAAAATGTTGGTGTCGCCAATGTATTGCGACCTGATAGCCTGTCGTAGGGAAGACATCGATACGTCTGTTCATTCGTTCGAAGTCTTCCTTCAAAGACATTTGAATGAAAGGTTAAGAAGATAAATATATTTGAACGAGAATCACAGCACATAAAGAATACACTCCGAATAAGCCGTACGACCCAAAAATAATAATAAATAATAAATAAAATAAAATAAAAAATAATTATACTTACCTCGACAATCAGTCGAGATCACCAAATAAAGAAGTGCGAAACAACCTTTCCTTTTCGGCCCCCAATTCGAACCCGGGGGGTAATACCATATTCATGAAAACAACTATCTGTTTCCAAAAATGGATATATTCTACCTCGCCATCCTTTCCTCGGGCCAAACCCGTGCGTAGGTTCTGTGTTCCAGCCTATTCACTTTCTCTTCTTTTCCAAGCCCCCATAACAAGCAGTATCAGACAGCGACGTCTGACAGCGGGCATGTTGATGGTGTTGCAGCGGAGACCCTGAAAGGCCCGGCCGGCTATCATCATGGCGACATCGTTGGCGCCGCCGGCAATCCCACTGCCAAACGTGAATATGACAACGCCGAGGACCATGGGCCAGCGGCGACCCCATAAGTTATGCTGTTTTGGCTCACCGAAAAAGTAGACGAACATTCGCCATGTCTATTAGCTTGACCGGACATGTATTTCACCAGTAATTGTGCCTACTAGGCGGGCCGGCCTAGTGGAATAGGTTTGATGGGTTAACTGGTGTAATTTTTAAGGTGATTTTGTGGGTTATTGCACCTCTCTGAAACCAGTCGACTTCATTGGATTTCCGTCGAGTTTAACCAACCCTGCGCTTGTTCAAGTCGAGGTTGTCGAAATCCAGGAGATAAGGAGCCAAGAAACCATGTCGCACCCCATCCGAAAGCCAAGTTGAATTCAAGCATCAGATGTCATGGCGCCCACGGGCTTGAGAGGCCTCTACAGGGCATTGGCAGGGCATCGCCAAGACACGCCGTCTTACTCTTCTAAACAATTAGACTGCTGGGCAAAACGAGCCCGACAACAGATGGGGCGTGTTTTATTGTTACTTTCCCTCTCTTCCCATGGCCACGTGCCCAATGTCAAAGGTCTCGTCGAATGAGCACCGCCGCCTTTGAAAGCATTCTGCAGCTGCTGGTTCATCTCGTTTCTTCTGCGCAGTGGCATCTTTGCGCTAAGAATTTTTCAGATCGACAGGGACCCAAAGAACTGAACGTTGGCTGGGGTCCGCCGACTGACCTTGGCCAATGTGCGGGAGTGACGGCCTGCACGTGTGTATCAGCGACCCACCCGCACACGAACCACAGCTACCTTCCCCATCCGTGTTGGTAACGGCCTCTCATGTTTGGTTTGCTTTCCCCTCCCCTCCATTCTGGTTCACCGACCGAGGGGTGCCGAGACAGACTACTGTGTACACGGGGTTTCTGCGAGAAGTTCGTGGCAGTCACAGATGGCAGAGTATCCGTGCTGGTCCGGGTATGGTAGCAGACTGGGAAGCCGAGGACCCGAGACTTGGGAGAATTGCTTCCGGCAGAAAGCTTGTTCTTTGGGGTCTGGAAAAAGCAGTTTGTAAGATACGGTTCAAAATAAACCCCAAAAAGCACCTCGCGTATTTGCACACATGCTATCCTAGATTCTAGACGTCTCACACACACTTGCACACCAAAAAAAGAAAATTCCGAGTCCTGTACGAGAAAGATGAGCACACGACGCGGGCAGAGGGCCGAGACTCCTTCTGCAAGCGTACTATTGTTTTGGGGTTTTTTTTTGGAGGGGAACAATATATGCGGAGAAAGGTCAGGATCAGTAAGGTGCCGTTGAGGGAAGTGACAAACACGGAAGAACCAATCAAGCACCTGCTTAATCCACATGCTATATACAGCGGACATGCACGTTGTCCATAGTACCACGTAGCATTTTGCAAGTTTGCCTGCACGAGAAGCACCGGAAGGTGGGCACTGTCACGTTTTAGGAAGAGACCAAGCGGGCCTCGTCACCAAACTTGAGTCGTCTTGCAGAAAGACATCAGCCCTGGTCGGTGGGCATGGCCGGACAGCCCGAAAGCAGGAAGATCGGCATGGGCAGCCACTGAAGCGACGACGGAAAGTCAGCAGGAGACTGGAGTTCCCAAGACATGGGACGGGGGTTGGCCAACTCGCAGCGGGAACTATATGAACCTCGTATGCTCCCGTCTTTGTTCGCCGCCCCCCCGCTCGCTTCTTTTGCTTTCGCCTCGAGATGGGATCGTCACCGCAGACGGCAGCCTTCACTATCAAATCCCCGCTTCTCTACGATGCGTGCCTCCTTTGCTGCCGTGCTGGCTGCTGCCACAGCCGTCTCGGCTCAGTACCAGTACACGGCCACGAGCACCTCCGCTGTCTACGCCGCCCGGGCCACTGCTCTGACCCGGAGCCCGACCAGCAATGTGAAGGGAAAGGTCTTTGATCGGCTGGCCATTATCTGGCTCGAGAACACCAACTACGAGCTAGCCATCGGCGATCGTAAGAACCCCCCCCCCCCCCGGCAGACAGATGACCCTCACTTGCATGGAGAACGCATCCACGGTGTTCCCTCTCCCTGATATTGAGCCCTTTCCTGACACTTGCCAGCCAACCTTGCCTACTTTGCCAAGAAGGGTATCACTCTGGGCAACCACTACTCTACGACTCACCCTAGTGAGCCCAACTATGTGGCGGCCATAGGCGGTGACTACTTTGGCATGAACAATGACAACATGAACTTCATTGCCGAGAACATCACCACCCTTATCGACCTGCTCGAGGACGCCGGCATCAGCTGGGGCGAGTACCAGGAGGACATGCCCTACAGCGGCTTTGAGGGCAACTTTGTCAATCAGAAGACCGGTGCCAATGACTACGTTCGCAAGCACAACCCGGCCATCAGCTACAACGACATCACCAAGAACGCCGACCGCCTCGCCCAGATCAAGAACCTGACGCTGTTCTACGACGACCTCGAGGCCGGCACCCTGCCGCAGTGGATGTTCATCACGCCCAACATGACCTCGGACGGCCACGACTCGTCGGTCACCGTGGCCGGTGCCTGGGTGCGCAGCTTCTTGGAGCCCCTGCTGGACGACAAGCGCTTCATGAACAACACGCTGGTCCTGGTCACGTTTGACGAGAACGCCACCTACAGCATCAAGAACAACATTCTGGCCATCCTGCTGGGCGACGTCGTCCCGGAGGCGCTCGTCGGCACCACCGACACGCACTTTTACAACCACTACAGCGAGATCGCGTCGGTCGAGGCCAACTGGGACCTGCCCACGCTCGGCCGCTGGGACGTCGGCGCCAACGTCTGGGAGCTTGTGGCCAACAAGACCGGCGACGTGCTGCGCGACTACAACGAGGCCGACTTTGCCAAGCACTACTACAACCTGTCGTACGACGGCGTCTTCAACAGCGACCCCGAGTACCCGGTCTACCCCAAGCCGAACCTGTGCGCTGTCAAGAACGGCCGCCCGGTGTCGCCGCTGGTCAAGGCCGCCTGGAAGGGCAGCGACCACCCGACGTATTACCAGGACACAATCGAGGTCAACGACGGCCTGAATCCGCCCAAGCGGTACGGCTTTACCAGCTAGAGAGTTCTCGCTTTGCGTATACTGTGGCGTGACGACGGTTGCATTTTTGGGCCTTCTTTATCTAGTTTCTAATACCTGCATATAGTGAGAGGCAGAAAAAAACAGCATTATTTTCCAGTGTTCCTGGCCGTACATAGTTGAACTGGTCTCAAACGCTGCAACAACCTCACCAAGATCCCACTTATCCACCCAAGCGTTCTCAGGCTCTGGTTGTCCTTGCCATTTCACTCTGTACAGAATGGCTCCGTCCACCTCCTGGAGATGCTGGGTATCCTACTCGTAGACCCAGTCGTTTTAGTCGATGGCTCAAGGCACCGGCATTCTCGATATCCTCACTTGACTGACTTCTGAAGAATGGCGTCTCAAGATGGTCCTTCCATTGTACCGCCCACATCTCTCCTTCCATTTTCTGGCATTCAGTGTTACTTCAATGTTGGGATACTTGTCTCTGTCACGGACTGCGCTAGACCATGCGGTATCGATTCCTGGGGGCAAGCACGCCGCCAAGCTGCCGTAAATGTTATCCAATATTTCCGCATGGTTTCCCATCCAGGGACATTAAATTCTCTGTCCTCAGAATCCTGTCCGTCCATGCCGTAGGCAACCTTCCTTATACGGTCTTTCAGCGACTCCAAGTCATGTACGGAAGCTTTGCTCTCTATCTTCTGGTACCTATACGCTTGAGTTAGTCGACCATTTAGGCGTGGAAACAATGTAAACATACTCATACGAACCAGAACTCCATCACCTTATTATAATCTCGCTTCACTCTACCGTGGGCTGGGGGGTAAGAAGTTCTGGGGGTCGCATGGCGCTTGAGTGTTCGGATCGGAGATTCAAGTGTAAATACCACGTCGGGGCCTGGACGCGAATAGGGGCAAAGACGTCACATGGGTCCACGTAGATTGCTTCCTCACGATGTGGTCAAGTCTTAGCAGCGAGGAGCCTTGCATCTGAGCGCACTGCTTCTGGGCACAGAAGGGTTCAAGTACGGTCAAGTTCCGGGGCTTTTGTCGGGGATCAAGAACTGGGATTCCAGTTCCAAAAGAGGGTCGGATGCTGACTTTGGTTGGGACGTGTCGCTTAAGTTTCGTCTCATAATACCAAAATACAATGATAGTAATCATACTGCAAGTGAAAACAGCCAACCCAGATATATGTCTTCTCAATAAATTACAATGGGTTTCGCCTACCGGAATAACCTTCTTCGACATCCCCCCCCCCTCCACTATGCCAACTCGTGCATCTCACCACGGTGGTTTGGGTTTGCATCCGCAGTTCCGACTGTGTTCCCTCCGGCCTCGTGAATGGTTGGTGGTACCTGCGACTGCCCCTGAGCATTGCTTCCAAATCCACCACCTACCAAGCTCGTGCCCGTTGGCTGCGGGCTGATTGGGCTCGGTTGAGGGATGCCACTGGCTGAGCTGACACTGCTCATCCGGTTGTATTCTTGCGGGGAGATGGCCATGTTGTTGTTGTTGTTGGTGTCGCCGACGGGCGGGGTTGGGTAGTACGCTGCCTGTGGTGGCTGCGGCATGCCGGGCTGCTGGTGTTGCTGTTGAGGCTGTTGGGGCGGCTGGTAGTACTGCGGCTGCTGCGGCGCGTTGGCGTACGCGGGCTGGGGCGACCCTGGAGCCGCATACACGGGAGGGATCTTCTGGTCATAGCCTGGCTGGCCTGGCTGGCCATAGGCGACACCGCTGGGCGGCGGCGGAGACGGGCCGACTTGGACCATGCCGGGGTTCCCCGGAGGAGCAACGCCACCACCGCCGCCTGGGCCAGGAGCAACAGCAGCGGCTGACGCAACCAGAGGCTGTTGCTTTTGTGCGTTCCTGCGCTTCTTCTTCAGCAGCGCAAACGCCACAATAGCGCCGATGGCGGCCAGGCCCACGACACCACCGACAACGCCGCCAGCAATGGCGCCGACGTTGGTCTTTTTCTTTTCCTCTGTTTGCGGTCTGTCGGAGTCCGAGGACGAAGAATCTCCTCCTCCACTACTCGACCCGCTGCCGGAGCTCGTGGATGACGGTGACGACGATGGCCGCCCCGTGGCTGCCGGGGCCGCGTCGCTGGTGCTGTCCCCGGCACCACCAGCCGTTTCCGAGCCGCCGCCAAAGCTCACGGCGGAGGCGGTGCCGCCCGAATCGAGAACCGAGGGCGAGAAGGAGTGCGTGCCGGCCTGGCCAGAGTAGGTGGTCCACAGCGGCTGGTAGCTGGAGACGGGGACATCGCCGCAGTAGTAGCCATAGACCTTGAGGGAGCTCCCCCCGTTGATGGTGGCGGAGTTGCAGTACGGGTAACCGAAGGCGGTGCTGGGAGTTGAATGATTAGCGAATGTAAGACGAGGGACGAAGGGACCAAGAGCAGTCACGCAACACAGAAGATGGGGGACATCCAACGAGAGACGTAAGAGGAATCCGAGGAAAAGCATAAGAGGAAGCGCAAATTCCACCGCGAGCAGACATACCACTTCAGCGTGAAGGTATCCGACATGCAGTCCGAGCCGCAGCTGGAGGCGTACGCATCCGAGTCCAGGCAGTCGACGTAGAAGCCGGCGCACTCATACGAGTCGCAGCAGCCAAGAAAGCCCTCGCTGCTGACGGTGATAATGGCACATTGCGCGTCCTGGCTGTAGCACGTGTAGGCGGACACTACAGCAGCGTGTCAGCATACAAAAGACCGAGTCCACGTGCTCGGCGGGTCAGAGAAACTCACGGATGCTTCCCGACACATAACCACAGGTGTTGTCCTCGGCAAAGTAGACCGTCGTGGGCGACTCGGCCCGGCGCATGAGCTCTTTGAGCAGGGGAGCCTCTGTTGGCACGGGCG
The DNA here is from genome assembly GCA_002778195.1 of Raffaelea ambrosiae. NCBI lineage: Eukaryota > Fungi > Ascomycota > Sordariomycetes > Ophiostomatales > Ophiostomataceae > Raffaelea > Raffaelea ambrosiae. The sequence goes on along the minus strand of PCDI01000001.1, from coordinate 5,798,212 downwards.
TGACACCGTCGGATGGCAGGGTTGGCAGCACCGTTTCTGCGGGTCCGGGGAAGGCAACGGCATGGACTGCCGTGCCGAACACGGCCACGGCGGGCAGGAGCCGCATGAATGGCATTGCTGTGATGGGGACAGCGATGTGGAGCAGAATGCGTGATTGTATTATTCAAAGACACGAACTCAAGAACGACAACGGTGAAGAGTGCGTCGACAAGGGAAAACTCCAGAGACAGTAGTTCACATGCCAATGTTCCAAGCCGAGAAAAAAAAGAAAAAAAAAGAAAAAAATCAGAAGGAAAGGAGCAGAAGAAACGGAAGCAAGCAGGCAAAAACACAGAAGAAATGGGCAGCCACACGAGCAGATATGGAAACGCGCGACCGGGGTCGACTGGGGGTCGATGCCAGACCGAGTACCTTACAGAGTAATCGGGCCAACCCCCCAAACCCTTGGCATCTTCGCGCCGAGGGCGGACACGCCATTCTGGTATCCTACAAAGTACTTGGTGGTGACCAGGCGCCTTGGCCTGTGGGCCAAAGGGGAAGGATGAGCCCCATCATGGGGAGTCGCGGAAAGGGAAACCTAGGCGACTCTGGCCCAAGTACTCTCAGCCTAGCGAGTACGTTTGCCTAATGGGAAGTGGATCGGCAGGCAGCTGAGCTTAAAAGGTTAATTGGCAAGGCATCGGGGTGGTGGGCGCAGACCCACAGGCCGACTGAGACGAGAACGAGGCTTTCCAATGTAGAAAAAGTTTGTTCTGCTGTTCTTTTTTTCTGTCTGCTCCGCAAGCATGTCACCCGTGGCAGACCGTTTGTTTGAAACGTCCATCAGTATTCCTATTTGACACGATGACCGTATGTGTGTACGATACTATGCAGTAGGAATGGATCACAGTATGTTTTCTGTCTGGCACCGTCCACAACTTCCTGGTGACCATTTTGGGCCATGCTCCTTTTTTTTTTGCTCCATCCTCGTTTCCCTCTCTTGCCCTTCTACTCACACGTCTGTTGTGTTCTTTGTTTGCGCTAACCGCCGGACTAGACTCCTTTCGTGAAGTGATTTCGCACAGGTTGTCTTGGCAGGCATTCCTGGTTTGCTCACAGATTTTTGGGGTTCAGCCTCACCTGTTGAGCTAGTCCCTAGTCCCCAGTTCTTGCGAAGAATACGATCCGCCCAGAGCCTGGTGACTCCCCAACGGTGTAATTTACACATTTCCAGGGGATGCTGCACGCTACTGCACGGCCAAGCCACAGAGAAAAACTTCGTGCGAGATACGCCGCAACGGGTACTCGTGATTGGTATTGTTCGACGGATAACCGGTTTTTTTTATTGGAGAGATCAAATACATAGTAATATCATTGTGGATTTCATTGCCCCTTCAAATTCACACTAAATTCAAACTGAGTCAGAAGAAAAGAAAAACAAAATTCCCGTTTGCCCGTGCGCCTTCCGACATGACATGCTTGTGTCTTTGCAGTTCAACTTGATTTGATCCCGTTCACATAAACTCCAGATGTTTGTTTCTCACCCAGGCCAGGCAAGTCCCGTGCCTGTCGCACATACCCGTAGTCGAGATGCAAGATCCCCCCTGGGCATATGGCTGTAAATGCAGATTCGTCATTACCCTCCCCCACCCATAACAACCCCAATACCACGTTGTGGCGTTCCCGTCAAGAACATGTAGGGGGGGAAAAAGCGCAAAATGCTCAAACGTGTTTCCCATTGCCATTTCATAATAATGATTTCTTTCCCCGTCTCGTTTCAAAAGACGGCTAGAGAGGATGAAATGGAACGTGCTTGTCTCCTCTTCCCCCGAGGCGACAGTGTCGGAGAATGAGCACCGCTCGAAAGGCTTCCACTTGTGTTTTCGTCGAAGCTAACGGAAAAAATATCCGTGAATGACTTTCGCTTCCGCTTCAGACTGCCCACCTGCGGCACGGCGTGTGGTTCCGGCTCCCCCGATGCCGTTTCGGGCTCTGGATATCTGCTGTTGTTGCTGCTCCCAGGCTGCTGCTGCTGTTCTTCAGACACGGCCTCGGCAAGTTGCTCTTCGATGTCTCCGGCAATCTCTCTGCCGAGCGCCTTGCCAAGTCGCTCCTTGAGGCCCGTGATTGGCCACGCGGGCAGTCGCGTGTACTCAATCCGGACGCCCGCATCTGGCGCTGATGGTGCTTTGGTAGGCTCGGCGAACCGCTGCAAGAAGCTCGCAGTCACCGTGGTAGAGTAGACAATAAACTCGTGCGTGTCATCGTCGTGCGTCAGGATGCGCAGGTCCACATCGCGGAACTCGGGCGTCTCGACGCAGCCCTGCGATCGGCGGTTGTTCCATGAATAGGCCTGGGACGGCACGTCATAGAAATGGCTCTGCGCCATGGCCAGGAAAATGCCCACCAGATACGCGTCGTGGTCGCAGTCTGCCGGGAGCAGCTGCTTTGATCGCAGGTGTTGCAGCCGTGCGACGGGGGTATTTCTCGTGTCGCCTCCCTCAGGCCCGGGGACGATGCGAAACAGGTTCTGGCGGACCAGAAACAGGTGCGACCGGTTGATGTACGCGACCATGGGCCCGCCAGTCGTGCTCTGGCTGCTGTTGCAGCTGGATGATGGCGCGGTGGCCGCATCGTCATTGGCAAAGGTGCCGCTGGGCGAGATGCCAATGGACGAGATGGGCCGCGTCAGGGCCGAGTCAAAGGATGCCGTTTCGGCGTTGTCGCCGTACTTCCAGATAACGGGCAGCCGCACAGCGCTGCGGAACAGCCGGCCGCCAAAGTGCAGATCGAGCTCGACCACGCTCTTGGGCTGGGACATGGTCGATGGGTAGAGCGTCGTGAGGATTCTCTTAATGGCTCGCGACTTGCAGAACGGCCGGCTGTCCTCGGGCGAGAGCAGCGAGGAGAGTTCGGAGCTGAGCGTGTCCACCATCTGCTGCTTGTCGTGGCGGGGCACGAGGGCGGCACGCGAGTTGGTCGCCATGATGGATTCAGCGGTAGGATGGTTGGGGGAGAACCGGACGTTCAACAGACGGCTGTGGAGGTCGGTCCATAGAATCGGAAGGACATAGAGCGAGGCGCCGCTGTTTTCGCACATGATGCCGTAGATGGAGCCGTACTCGGGGCGCGTTGCGCGGTCGTGGCGGCCGCGCGATGCACGCTTGACGATGTAGTCAGCCGCAGTCGATGGAGATGAGCGGCTCTTCAGAGTACTGGCCTCCCTGTCACTTGGAGACGCCGACATGATGTGTCGTTGAAGAAGATGTGATCTTGGTTGTGAAGCGCATAGAAGAAAAAGTAGATGACAACGGTGTCAGAGGATGCCGAGTCGTGGGATGCGTTGGTCGGATGAGATGACTAAATAAAAGTCGGAAAGAGGTAGGGCCAAGGCGGAGGCCTGCGTAGGCAGCCACTGGACAAAGAGGCCGACGAAAAAGCGACCGTGAATATTAGAAGGGTTTTTTTTTAGCCACGCGCGCAGCACAGCGGCCACAGCATGGGAAACTTCCGGAGACGAAACAAGAGCGCGTACAAGAACGCAGATGGTCGTTAATCAGGTATGAAGACGCAAATGGCGAAAACAAAATGTGTCGAGAGGGGGAAAAAAACGCGCCGTGTCACGAAGATCAAAGAGGGACAAAGGGCGAAGAAAAACTGAAACCTTTGATGGGCGCATCGCATATTAATTGGGCACACATACGCCACTCGTCAAAGAGGGCGCGCGGGGCAAACACGGCCTGGCCCAGCGTTTCGCTGTTGCCTTCCCTACGTGGCGAGCGAAGGTTGCGCGTGTGCACGTGATATAAGCTTGTGCTGAGTCACTCTGGAAGCACTGACGTAATCCTGTTTCTTCGTGTTGGCGCCCCAGAAGTCAGGCAGCAAACGAAGGCACCCTCCAAGGGACCACGCCAACGTTGGCTGGTGCTATGGCGGGGCAGCCAACCAAGCATCTCCTTGCGATATCGAACTGCAGCCTGCCTCCAGACTGAGAGAGACGACGCAGCTGCGGAACTCCTTCTTTCTGGCACATTGTGCAGCATCACCATGCCTGTAAGTTCACGATTCCTTTCCATCCAAATCTAGTACTTTTTATTTCCTTGCTCTTGGTCGCATTTTCCTCGTTAGACCCCCCCCCCCCCCCCCCCCCCCCCCCCCCGACCTGGTCCGCCTCATGAGCATTTTAAACTAACTTTCGTGATACTTATCTGAAAGGCATACAACTCCATCTTCAACAATGACCCGTCGGTAGAGCAGGGTCGCCTGATCGGCAACTTTCCCCTCCTGCCGCTGCGCACCAAGACCCGCGGCCCGGCCTACACCCTGCCGCTCGACCCTTCTTTGCCTCTGAGCGAGTCCCCCGACCCGGACAGCGAGAGCTACGACATCCTGGACGAGATCCTGTCGCTCTTCCGTGCCAACACGTTTTTCCGCAACTTTGAGATTCAGGGCCCTGCTGACCGCCTGCTTGTGTATGGCATCTGGTTCCTCAGCGACTGCCTGACCAAGATCAAGCCCCACGCCAACCTCCGCGAGGCTACCAAGGATGTGACCAACCTGGCCCTGGACACCAACTTTGCCATCCCCGGCGACCCGGCCTGGCCGCTGAACCAGATCTACGAGCCGCCGCGGGACCGCCAAGAATCTGAGCTGCTGCGGCAGTACATGGCGCAGGTGCGGCAGGAGCTGGCCCAGCGGCTGCTGGCGCGGGTGTATGCGGATACAGATGCGAAGCCAAGCAAGTGGTGGCTGAGTTTTACAAAGCGCAAGTTTATGGGGAAGAGCTTGTGAGGGAAGAAGATGTCGTTTGGTGGCAAGGCAGGAGCATGATCATTACCCAAAAATATAAAGCGGAAACACGTTGGCTTTTGTTGATATAGATGGTGAAACAAAACAACAACGTTGAACGAGAAGCTGACCACAGCAAACCTAAGGCAAAATGAAATGCAGAAGCGCGTGATGAGTATGCCATACTAGAAAAAGCCAATAAAAAATCAAGAAAATTGAAAACAGATTAAGAAACACAAGGATCAGCCTCTTTTTTCTGTCCTGTTATACAAGTTTCCACCTTCGGCCAATGCGCCCGGTGTATATGCATGCTAACCAGCTGAAAAAGGTGCGACCTCGCCCGTGTGTATGAGTGGCCTCTATGATGCGATTCGCTTTGTATCCAGGTCAATCAAAGATGCAAAATTAAAAGTTCCCTCCCCCCCCCCTTTTTAACGCCTCTTGAACTTGCCGCGCGCCGTCACCCGGCCCTCTGCCGGCTTTGCCTTCCAGCCCGTAAAGATGTAGCCTTCCGATCCGCCGCGCGCCGTCATCAGCGGATGGGTCCGCCCTGGCAATACCTGCCACTTTCGCACGCGGCTCGTCTGTACCGTCACTCCCAGCAGCATCATCGGGTTCAAGGGGAAGGCCTCGCTGCCTGGCCACTTCTCCAGCTCGTCCACCGACTGGCCTGCGATCTCCGGCGGAGGATCCGCACCCGACCATGCCGTTCGCCGTGCCACACTAAAACAGTCGGCCAGCGCAATCAGAGGCTCCAATGTAGGAGAGTACACGGCCACGGGCGCACCGCCGGCAAGCAGAGGGACAGTATGCCGGAGGGTCGACACAAGGTCCATGGACGTGGCGATGACCAGCCCTGAGAAGCCGCCGGCTCGCGAAGAGTCGACAATGTGCCGCGTCCGGGCCCAACGGCGGCGCTTACGGTGGTAGTTGCCGCGGCGGGTGGGCTTCCAGCTGGCAATGATGTCAGCTGGCTCGTCTGGTGGTTGCAGGGCATAGACGGTGTCGCTCTGGGGCTCGATGAGCTGGAGCCACGACAAGCACAACAGATGCTCGGCAAGCGGGTGAGGCGGCGGGTTGGGGTCGGTGCAGTCGTAACCAAAGTACTTGAGGAACGACAGGTTGGCCTGGGCGTTGTTGTGGAGGACGGTGAGGGTGTTGGTGAGGGAAAATGGCACGAAGAAGTCGTCGTGGTTGTCGCGCCACGGCTGGTTTTTTCTTGAAGGCCTTTGTTTCGGAAGGTGTGCCTGTGCTGCTGGTATCGCCACCTCTGCTGCTTCAGTGTTGCTGCTGATGCTGCTGCTGCTGCCGTTTGTTGCCGGTGCGGTCTCGCCGCCGTCCTTCATGTCCACTTCGTTGTCCTGCTGACCAGTTTCCTCCTCGTCCTTCCTGGGTTCTGCTGGCTCCAAATGCGGCGCATCGTTATGCAATATGCCCATCCTCTCGGCCATGGTTGCGACCAACAGGCCACCCGTGTCGTCTACTGCCAGCCAACGACCGCCCTGTAGCTGCATGGGGACGCCTGGTTTTTGATCCGCGTTCTCGGCGTCGCCATTCATTGCGCTGTCATCTGCACCATTTGCGCCATCTTCCGTCACAGGCTCGTCATTTGCCCCCTTGGCCGACTGTATATGCCGATCCGCACCGCCGTAGTGCACATTCCCCCAGCACCCCAACAACGCCAGCATCTCGTCCCGCAAATCCAAGATTTTGGCCCCAGCGTCCTTGTCATCCAGTAGCCAGTTGCCAAGCGTATATGCGTCCAGCGGCATCACCGTGAACCGCCTGATATATTTCTTCGTCTTCAGGAGCTTGTATTTCGCCAGCGAAAAGGTCGTCTTCTGGTCGAGCGCAGCGTGTGACAGCATGAGCTTCGCAATCAGGTCTTTACCGGCACCGGCACCCTCCCGTTTCAGGGCCTCGATCTCGTCACTGGTCAAAGTCTGCCGGGCATTGGCATCGATGGACTCGCGGTTGGAGCGGGCAATGACGGCCTGGCTTTCGACGTCGATAAGGGAGTACTCGACGCCGTCAGGCGTCGCGAGAACAGTATCCGTGTCGTCGGGGGTGGCACGATTGCTGTCTTTTGAAGCTGCCGCCGCTGCCGCCGCCTCATCGGCGAGAATTTCGGCGTGGAGTTCAGATGGGGGAATAATGCGCAGGCGGGAAAAGTTCTCGCCCTCGAGCTTGTCCTGCAGCTCGTAGGTCAAGTCGAAGGGCCGGTGAATGATAAGATTGCTCGGGAATGACCCGTATTTGCCGAGGGATATTGTTCTATGAGCAGAGAGAAGTGGTTAGGGTCCTGTACACTGAGCTGTCGTCGTAAATTTCTAGATGCAAAATCTTTGAGGCCACTTCTTCACGACTTACGTATTTGGCACGACCTGGAGAAATCGCACATTTTCCGACGGAAGTTTGAGTCCGACCCAGCCATTGGGCTGAACTAAAGACTCCATGACGGCGTGTGCTGTGTTGCGGCAGCCGTGGCACTGGTGAGGATGTATCAAGGGTCAACTTTGTACAGATTCGAGAGGGCAGGGCAAAAAAAAAGTTTTGGTTATCGCTATCAGCGGCAAGCTGCAGCCCGAAGCCGTGGGGGACGAGCCGCTAAAACCCCAAGCTACTTACTGCACAAGCCAATGACGTTTGGTGCTTACTGGCCCCAGTTATCCATCCAACTTTGTTTTACATTGAACACAGTGGAGGATCAAACAGGCAAACGAAATAATATGGATGTTATTACTACACTATCATCTTCCCGAGCTGCTTACGAAATGCGGAACAGCCCCAAGGATAGGGATACTTCCCTTGACTTTTCGGTGAACAATGCCTGACTATCTGGTCTAATGTGAAAGATACCAGGGCGCCAAAAGAATAAAATGCTGGGCCGTGTGATCCATCTCTGTGGACTCAAATGTGTTCTTCTCCTAGTCCATTCCGCCAAGCCTAGAATGCGTTTCTCGGCTTGATCATGTCGGCAACACGGTTGATCACAGACACTATGTGTGTAATCGACTTAAGGATCGGGTTGTTACCAGGCGTCTTGCTGAGGCGCATCAGCGTCTCCTCCAGTTGAGCCCGCATGTGCATCAGCACGTTGGGGGCAATTTCGCGTGTTTGGTCGTCCTTTTGTCCCATACGTCAGTACGATTCTGTTTGCAGACATATCCAACTCCCGCAAAGTACTCACCAGTTGATCCGCAATCTGGTACAGATTCACAAGCACAATCTCAACCCAGCCGAGCTTTTGGCTGATCAAAGGGCCTTCCAAATTCTGCGTAACGGTCGTACCAGCCGACAGAAGAATCAGAGGCTGCAAGCTACTGACAATATCGGGTGGGTAGTTCACCAGAACCTTGCGGAAAAGCGCCTCCTCTTTTCCGTTGCTCTGGAGCCACCGTAGCATAGCCTCGTCGTACCTGCCATTGTTCAGCGAATCTTCCATCGCCGACGCAATGGCTGCCACCTCGGCCTGCTCCTGCTCCTCCAGGGTCTGGGGTGCATTCAAGACACGCTGTGGCCGCTTAGGTGTTGGATTGCTCGGCGGCGAAACAAAGGACCCGGTCACCTGGCTTCGTGGGGAGCTGTCGCCATAGAGCTCCTGCTGTGTGGTGGGCTGCTGCTGCTGCTGCTGCTGCTGCTGCTGCTGTGGCGGATAGGAGGGCGGTACAAACTGAGCGGCCTGGGCCACTTGTGTTGCTTGGCTTTCGACCCTTACTAGGTGCTCTTGGTACTGCTGCTGGGAAACTGCCAACGAAGACACTGTCTCGGACAGGTTGGCGATCAAGGAGGTCAGGGAATCAAACTTATCATTCTGCGCAGCATGCAACTGCTTCAACTCGACCATTTGCTTAGTCACCAACTTGTGAAGATCCTGCACACGACCCTCGACAGCCTGCGTGGAAAACGCCGAGATAGCCGGGATGATCTCCTTCGACACAACTGCTTTAAGGCGGTCATCGACGTGATTGGCCACTGTACGGGCAACCTTATCGCTGACAGTCTTCGCTATGTCCTGGCTCCGTATGCCCTGGGCGACATGGGCCGGCAGCGAGTTTTGCAGCTCCCTCTGGAGAACAGAAGACACTTGGGGGTTAATCTTGGCCGCTAGATTCTCCGTCATGGTCTTGGTGACATCGTCACGCAGAGTTGGAACAACAGTCTTCTCAAACTCCTCGCGGATGATTTTGCTGAGAACCTGCTGAGTGTTGCTGTTCAGTACACTGGACACCAGCTCCAGCAGCTTGCGCTGCTTGTGTTCGAAGTCAGCGTCGCGGGCGCGGGACTGTTCGTCTATGCTCTTCATCATCCCATCAACAGCCACGTGCACAGCGCTTGACACCCGCTCGCAAATACGAGTTTCCATCGTATTGATGCGCCTGTCGATGGCGTCGTTACCGAGGGACGGCGATCCCTTAAATGCATTGTGGTGCGGGCTGGATTTGACGCTGCTATCGGGCGTCTTTGTATCCTGGGAACGCGGCGAGCTGCCAGTGTCCTTAGAGGTAATAGTCTCGCGGTCCGAAGACCCTGTGAAGTCTGGGGATGGCGTCGGCGCGGCTTTCTTCTTCCGGCTTCTCTTCTCTGCCTTGTCAGTTGAAGGCGCAGCTGCCGGGGGGGCCGGAACGGCGTCGTCATTGCGGGATTCCGAGCCCTTGGCTTTTGCCGCCGGCTCGCTGGCTTTGCGGGAATCCTGGTGTACAGCGACCGACGTGAGAGAACCGTCCTTCGACGATGAAGATCGTGGGACAAGGACTCGTGCTGTCGGCTTGGAAGATGCTGTACTTTCCGAGCCAACACCACCGTCAGTTGTTGGAATCGGCTGCTGCGGGCCCTTGAGCTTCTTGACCGTCACCTTCCCTGCCCCGATGCCATCGACAGCGCTGATGACCTTATTATCCTTGTCCCAGCCGAGCTCACCAGCGTGAATGAAGACACAGCTGACACCCTTAGAGTGCATCGCATAGAGCTCGAAAAGAGTCGGGGTGTCGCCGTCAGCATTGTCCGCCGGATTGGGGAGAATATCCAGGCTGCGAAGAGATCCCTTATTGTCCAGAGAGTACTCTCGGATGCCACTGATAACGGCGGTGGCTTCGGGTTCGGGGATAGACGGGTCTTGGACGTTCAGACGCAGGATGTATTCAACCTGGGACATGCTCTTAAGGGCATACTTGGGTGCCGAAAGGTGTAGGAGATACACCGAGTTCCGTGTGGGGTGGCCAACAGCAATCATGCCGGTGGGCGGATGGTACATGACGCTGCATACAGCATCTGACTCCTTGCTGTGCGGCAGGTTGAACTCCTGGACGGGCTTTCCGAGGGCAAGGTCCCAGAGCTGGAGAGTGTGGTTCTGCTTCATGCCAACTATCATATAGCGCAGAGCACTCTGTTTCTGGTACGGCCGCATCTTATCCAGCAGTAGAACAGACGTGGGCCACGCCTTTTCCCCTTCTGGTGTCGTGGTCAGTGTCATCAGGGGCTCCTTCACTTCCAGGGAAGTGTGAGCCGGCAACGGATTGCCCGGGGACGAGCCCTTTCTCGCGGCGGTCAGGTCGCGGACGTCCCAGAACTTGACTCGGCCCGACTTATCGAGAGAGACAACAACGGAGTCGTCCTGGCTGAACGTGAAGTCCTTTCCAGCTTTCCCCGTGTTGATCTTCAGAGAGCACTGCTTTGACAGCTTCTCAGTATCGACAACGCGGTCGTAGCCGGGCTTGAAAATGTTGTTCTGCATGATGAAGAAAGGCCACACAATGTTAATGGACTTTCCACGACCAACAGCAAAGTACTCAGGGTGGTTTGTGGACGTGCGAGCCCTCGTCTTAAGAACGCCGCCTGGTGCATCCCCTTCGTGAGACATAATGGGTGGCAGAACAAAACCGTGCAGCTCCGGGTGGGTGAACTCAAGGTGGTCCTTGTCGCCATCCCGAATCTGGACCCAGTAGACAGTCCCGCTAACGCCCGTTCCGACGATGGACTCCTGGGTGGCCTGTCCCAGCTCGCTGTTGTTGGCAGACATGGCAATGTTGAAGATGCGGTCCTTGGTGTCCGTGAAGAGCTTCGCGTCTCTGCCGTCACTCTGGCGAATAACCCTAAGACCACCAGCCCGGGACATGCCATATGCCATGTAGTTCTCCGACGCTGCGACAAGGTTGCGGTCAATTTGGTCGAACTCCTTCTTAAGACGGGCAATGTCTAGAACCGCGTCATCCTGGAACTGCGGCCTGCTTGCCTTGTCATCGTCCTGGACGTCGATGGAAATCCAGGGCTTCATGGGCAGGTTGTACACTTTGACGGGGGCGGATTCGTCTTCCAGGACAACAATCTCGTTCCTGTCAGGATCCTGATCGGCGTTCTCCCAGCTGTCGGCCACGCCTCCATGGACATCGATTGTGGTGACTTCGGGTGTCTCAGCCACGTCAACAGGGGGCAGTACAGAACCCTTGCTGGTATGTTTTGCCTCGGTAACAGCTTCTTTCTTCGTGTTGCTGGTTTCCTGCACGCGCCCAGGCAGCCCGCCAACAGACTCGGTCGAGGCTGCAGTAGCGTCCTTTCCAGTGGGTGGCGAGGCACTGGGTTTTTTGGAAGGAGTGGGTGACGAGGCCACCGTTTTGGGGGCAGTGAAAGCATTAGCAGTAGCAACCGCAGGGCTTGCGTTACGTGTCGGTAGTGCTTTGCCTGCGTCTGCGTTCTGGGCACCAGGCTTCTTCAAGATCTGGAGAAAGGGAGCAGTTGAGGACGAGACTGCAATGGTGTCGGCAGGGTTGGGGGTGCTCGCGGGTTTCGAGGCTTTCGTCGACTTGCTGGACTTTGTAGGTTTTGAACCTGGGCCGGGCAGAGAAGGCCCAGCGATGCCGGTTGACGAAACAGTCCGTCCAGGGGGTGTCTTCTTAGAAGCAGGCTTGGTGTCAGTCTCAGATCCCAAGGCTGCTTCAAGGGCCGGGGCCTCCTTTTCAGGAGCCACCAGCGAAGGCTCGTCCTTCTGGCTTGGCTTCGGCGAGTTAAGCAGGCCGAGAAGACACTGTTGGGTTTCGCGTGACTGGGCAGTCGACGTCCAGGAGGCACCTGCAGCGGGGGGGGCTGGCTGGGGGGGTTCGTCTTTCGGCGGACCCTTCATAAAGGCAGCCAGAAGGCTGGACAGGTCGGACGGCACTGCTGTGATGGCCGGCGGCACGGAAACCTGCTGCACTGGAGCGGGCTGTGCCTCTTCACCGAGCGAGTTCGGGGTTTGGGGAGGGCCATACGGCCCTTGCTGAGCGCCTGGCGCTGCCGAGTTTTGGCCGAACTTCAGCAGACTCAGGAGCTGGGTTTTCCCAGAAATGTCGCTGGTGGACGGCCGGCCAAAGCCTGCAGATGCAGTCCCCGATGGAGGCGACGTGATGTTGCGATAACCCACAGTAGCATTCATGAAAAGGCCAGGATCGGCTTGCCCCGGAGTGTAGTTTGTAGGGTATTCGCCGTGTAGCGAAGTCGAAGAGAAGCTCGTTGATGGCTGGGACGCTGCAGGGGTGCCTTCCTGGGTCGATGTGTGACGAAGCTGAGGCAAAAGTGATTCCAGTCCGGCAGGGCCAGAAGCCTTCCGATCGGGAAGAGGCTGCACCGACATGTTGATGATTTTACTCGCGTGCCGCGAGACGCTATCGACAACTATCGTCAAAAGCCACCCGCGAGGATGGATGGATCAAACGCGGATGGGATAGCGATCGACTGATTTCGCAGCGAGAGCTGTCATCCGCGTTGGTGAACCCGATTTCAGATCGTGGCGGAGAAGTAAAGAAAAGAAAAAAACACGAAATCGCGATCAGAGCAAAACAGTTGGATGGCGCAAACGGATGAAAATGATAATAGAAAGCGCAGTCAAAACGGAAACGAACGAAGAAATGATATCCGGCCAAAGCCGCAGATGGCCACAGCAATCGAAGACCTGGGGTGGGAAAGCAGTAGGCCTCGTGGGTTGGGCTGGATGCTGTGCTGCGCAGAAGTTTGGCCGAAATGAAGGAATGCTGGTAGGAACAGAGCTTCCCTTCCTTTGTTTCGTCCAGCTTTTTCTGTTTGGGGCTAGACAATACCACCTGCAGTTGCCCAGTTATCGGACTGGTCCGCAAAAATTTCCAGGGGAAGGCCGGACTTAGTGATTAGGTAAGTGTGATTCCGGTGCCTCTCCAAACTTCTTATGCTACGCCTCGAACGCATTTTGCTTTTGGCGACAAAACACGAACCTCGTCAGGTGGCGACACACATCCTTTTCTCACCACACGGCGCATCATTGCATTTACTGTGTGTTTTCGGAGGCCGCAACTACATGAGAGCATTCACCTACCTGTATTCATGATTTGCAGCTGCAGAACACGAAACCCATTCGGTCCGGTCCAGCCAGCGAAATGTTCTGCTTAAGGAGGTGAGGCCATAAATGCATTCCTGCCCCATGCCTGGAACTCGGGGCGATGAACTTGGCTAACGCACTGTCTAGCTGGCTCCCCCTTCTGTTCATCCCGACAAACGCATCCCCTACATTTATCTTCCTTTTTTTTGTGTGCACATACTTTCTCAACCGGCCATGTGTGTACTGTTCGTTCCTCCTTCTGGTCCTGTTCCTCACGAGCTGTAACTGGTCCGATCGGTGCTTCTTCGACTTCAGCAGCAACTGGTTTGAGCCACGGATAACGTCGTTCTTGCCCTCGGTGGCTTCCATACCGACGACGAGCTTCGGTGCCGACAGACTCAATGAGACGGCGACCGTGGCAGCCGATTTTTTAAACAATGCATCATATGCACTGGTTCAGGCCACCGCCGGCCAGCTGACAAGCCCACAGATGGAATGGACGGGCCTGGGCATGGAGTGGCTCCGGAGTCTTCTCGGGAAGAGGGAGTGGAGGATAGATTGTCTTGATGTGTATGTGAGGTTATGAATGGGACTTCATGGTGGTTCGGGGATGCTTGCTTGGACGTCGGCACGCCATCCGTGGGCCAACTGTTGGAGGAAAGAAGCTCTCACCGAACACAATCGGACAGAAACTTACGGTTGTACGCATGCAGGCTGTGACGAAATTCGTTGCTCCGGAAATAGGATATGAATGGTTATGAGACCAACGCGTATTAGCGGGTACACCCCCGTGATGCTGGCCATGTGCACAATTGAAGGCAGCATATGTATGAAAAAATTCTCACGCGCCTGTATACCATGGGACTTTGCTGGCCATTTTTTGGGTTGGCGTGAACCACTAACGCTGTGGCGTGAATTGGCAAACTGCGTACATAGTGGAAATTCGCAAAACGCAGTGTCATAGGCAGGTCTGCTTGACTTTTGTTGGTCGTCGTCACTATGGTACAGAAGAACGGAAAGGAGCCCAAGAACGTCACCGACTGACAACTACGCATACGGACATCATCTTCTGAGCCCCCATTGTCAGGCTTCGTATCACCACAACATACAACAGCCTCAACTTGCAGTTGCATGTTTAGCTTTTGCCAAGTTAGCGCTTCAACCACAACTCGTAGATATGGAAAATCATGCGACAAATATCCTGTGCAGGAAGTACGTTGCTTCTAAGGCAAACAAACCGTTATGGGTAGGGCTGTGCACAAATTCGATGGTTGGCGTTGGATAGCCACGGGCGGAACACAGAATCTGTTTCCGCCAAATGGAACCAGTCTTAATAGTGGCTACGCTTTACAGTTACGACACCGCTTTCTGCACGCCTAGTCCACGGGGCCTAGTCCACGGGGCGTGACACAACGGGCGCGAGATATGGTACAAGCAAAGATACCATTCTAGTTAATGAGGAACGTACTGTGGCGTGAACCGGCTCTTTAGATGCAAGGGCCCCTTGCCACACATACTGGGGGTTAGGCAAGACAACCTGGTGGAGCGGTGGGCTCGTCTGCTGGATTGTACTCCCTGCGTCGCGCCCTGCAGTTGATATGGCATCGACCAACCCACTGGTGTCTTCGGGCCAGGCTTAGAGGAAAGAGGGACACGGAAGTGGGCTTGTCTCTGGTCTGGAAGGGCCCAGCCGCTGCTGTGGGCTGAGTTGTCCAAGATTTCAAATCGAAGATCCAAGAATAACTTATTTTATTTTTTTGGTGACTTATCCTGTATTACGTCACCCTAGCAAGCGACGGCTCGTGTTCTGGCCAGAACAAACACGGCTGGTAAAGATCTACGGACTGGAAGATACGGAAGCAAAAAAGTGCGGGAATAGCAGCCATGTCACAGGCATGGATTGGCAATGAAGGCCAGGTGAGCAGGGCGAGCGGCAACTTCCTCAAAGTGGGAGGCGGTAAAGGAATCCGGATTGGACTCAAAGCAACAAAGCCGGATTTACAGACACCGGACGTTCCAAAGGATTCCCCCACTGGCCAGCGAATTTCGCCTTATGACGTTGTCTGTAGTGCTACAGACACAAAAAGACTATCGGTGGGGTCTGCACCACCATTCCTCTTTTGGAGGCGTCCGGCACGCTTAGTCTCCTGTTTCTGCTTGGCACGCGGCGGACACGCCCACCATACTGTCCTGCGACGTTAGCAGCGCGTAGATGAGGCGGCTGTCGAGATGTTATTGCGTTTTCGTATGCGCGAGAAACGGGCAGTAAAAAAAGAAAGGAAATAGAAACGCAATTAAACAAGTGAAAATTGCGTGAAATGAGTGTCAAGTCAAGACGCAAGACATGCCACCTGCCTGACATTAAGCTAGGTGATTATATAATGTGGCGGTCTGCACCCCCGACGGGAAGGAATGACGACATAGTAGACAGGGTCCCGGCTCGATACTCCCTGTTCCAGAATTCTATCGCCCCACTGCACCTGCCTTTTAACCCTTTTTTTCCTGCTGCCAGGGTACACGGCCGCCGGAAAGCCTGCTCACACGCACCCCGTATCTCTGCTGCACGGTCGCAAAATCTAACCCCCCGTGCGTGGTCGGCGCAACGTCTTCTTGCTCTTTCCGGATCGAGCTGACCCTTTCGAAAACCTGTCGATCAGACCTGCCCCCCTTAGACGACACAGTGGTCTCCACATTTTGTCTTCTCGCCTGCGTGTCTGTTCGTTCTATTTGGCGATTTATTCTGCTGCCAATTCCACCCTCTATTTTCTCTCCTCTGACTCTTGACTCTTGACGACCTCTCCCGCGAGCCTCGCAACCCCCCCTCGCACCAACTCCCCGACCCCACAACTCGCCCGCTGCACGTCAAACCTGTTGCAGCCCAGCTTTGCATATCCTCGCTGTCACAGCTTACCGCCAACACACCGCTCAACCCAGGGCCATTTTCTGACCTCGGCGCTTCTGGCGACATAACATGAACAGCTGTATCCGATAACCCTTGTTCAGGCCCTTAGACACCTCTTCACCACAGGATCAACCCATTCTCTTTAGCGCCCTCGACCTCGGCTTGCACGATGAAGCAGACGTGAGAGCTGGATGTGCGCCCCAATTCTTCCCTCCCTGTTGCATGCTCTGCCGCGCATCATCGTGCACAGTCTGGTAAAGATACGGGATGTACCCAGAACAACGAACCTGTGACCGCAAGGTCCATTACACCATGAAGACGCCCAGGTCGGCACCGCCGCCGTCACTCTCGGGCCCGCACTACCGTGCCAGGACGTGTACACCGGTTACCTCTCCGCGAGTGTTGGCCCATTCGGTGGGCCAGGCATATCCGCCCAGGTTGTCTCCCGGAGCCGCGAAATCACGGCAATCCCCAGGAACCACACAGGAAGTGCGAACTTCGAGCCCCAGCTACTTTGGCCTAGTGGTTGAGCAGAGTACCGATTCGAGAGACTCGGCCGCAGGTCCTCGCGACAACTGGAGCCCGTCCTCGTCCTCTATCAAGTCCTTTGCTGCAACGATTCCGAAACCAATCTTGCCGATGGAGGCAAACCCGGCATACGATGCCTTTCGGATACAGGCCGACGCAAACCACTATGGGCGGACATTCACTCTGCACACGGCCCTCCAGGGAAGGAGTAGTCCAAAAACAACCCCGCAGAAGGTCACGGAAACTTCTACACCAGGACTGACAAGCCCGTCTGTCGAAAGGCGGCCGCCTGCAGATGGTTTAACAATGGAGTCCTCAATGCCCGCATCAAATACTTCTGCACAGTTGCCCGCGTCGCTCGTCATCCCCCGGGAGAAAAGGAAACCAACTTTGCGATTGCACCTCGACGCCGAAACGACCAGAACATCGACAGATTCCAAGCGAAAGCATGATGCGACACCTGATGACGGCGCATCTGTCAGCAGCATGGCAACCAACGAGTCGGGTCCAACAACGAGTTCTGAATATTCGAAACGCCACCTGTGTCTGTCCTCCATTTATGGAAAGCTCCAGGGCGCTGCGGCTAGACCATGTACGCCCTCGCAGAAGGCACCCGCGGAGCAGTGCCAACCAAAGGTGGAAACTGGAATTGAGATGCTGGACGCTGCAGAACTGGAAAAGATTATTGAGGCATCCAAAGCGGAGGACTTCCCGCTGCTGCTTCTGGATGTCCGTGTGTCTACATACTATGCTGCTTCACGGATCAGGGGCGCCTTGAACCTGTGCATTCCGACAACTCTGCTGAAAAGGGCAACATTCAACCTGAAGAAGATGCAGCTCACATTTGCCCATGGAGAGCAAGAAGCCAAGTTCTCGTGTTGGCGGGATGCCCGCTATATTGTTGTGTACGACTCAAGCTCTGTGGAAAGTCGCGACGCTCTTGCGGCCACCAATATGCTGCGCAAGTTCATTGGCGAGGGCTACAAGGGCCGTGCCTGTGTACTACGTGGGGGATTTAAAGCAGTCGAAGCTACATTCCCGCAGCTGGTGGACTACCAGATGACCGCTCAAAGTGCTTCTGGATCCGTGGCTTTGTCGCTGAACACAACTGGCGGGGGAGCACGTCCGTTGATCCCCCCCATCATCGGTGGGGTCGTCCTCCCGTCAGCCAGCGCTGCGCCCAACCCGTTCTTCTCAAACATTCGACAAAATATGGATCTGGCAGACGGTGTGGGCCGTCTGGAGATCGCCATTCCCACAGCACTAGACATCTCCTCCCTGCCCGTTTGGCTTCGAGCAGCTGTGGATCCAAACGACCGCGGAAAACGAGTCTCTGAGCGTTTCCTTCGTATCGAACTTGCCGAACAAGCTCGCATGAAGCACGCATACGCGGTCTTCAACCCATCTGCACACAGCACAAGCGTATCTGGAAATGTCCAGCTGTCGGGCATCGAGAAGGGTGGGAAGAACAGATACAAAGACATCCTGCCTTTTGAGCACGCCCGGGTCCGTCTTCAAAACCGTCCAGCCGGGACGTGCGATTACATCAACGCAAGCCACATACGTGCCAGCAGAAGCTTCAAGCGGTACATTGCTAGCCAAGGTCCTCTTCCTGCAACGTTCGAGGTGAGTTTTGATTCCCCGCAAATGCGAATTTTATTCAACATTCCGAAAATCCATCCTTGTGTAGCGTGGGGAATTACAGCTCACCGGTTGTAAACAGGATTTCTGGACAGTCATCTGGGAGCAAGACGTACGTGTGATCGTGATGCTCACGGCGGAATCCGAAGGTGGCCAACTAAAGTGCCACTCATACTGGACTGAGAGTGAGTACGGCCCGATCAAGCTGAGGTTACTCAGTGAGAAGAAGGTCTTGTTGGATGCCGATAGGCACAAGACCGGATTTAATATGTCCAATCTCGGCCACCATGCGGATGGCAAGAACAAGAAGCACGGCACCACTACAGCGGAAGCGGGTCGCCGCAGGGCCAATACTCTCGCAACCGTTGAGGGGGGCAAAACGGCGGTACCTCCAGCGACGTCGTCACACCAAGGGCCCGCGAACACGGGCGGTGTGCACGGCGAAACACCGTTTGTCATTATCCGCAAGTTTTCTCTCAGCCACAGTAACTTCCCGTTCCAACCTTATCGGGAGGTCACCCATCTGCATTACCCTTCGTGGCCTGACTTTGGAGTGCCGGCACAACCCGGCCATCTGTTGGCACTAGTTGAGCTTGCCAATATGATGCAGGGCGCATCGACTTCTTCCACTGGGGTGAAAGGTCCTTCAGCCTCTGTCCCCGCCCGGCTGTCTGGCAACTTGGGTACGGCAGGGTCCAATGCCTTCCCCTGGCCGATTTCAGAAGCAGCAGAATCCAATAGCCATCCGCGACCGATGTTGGTGCATTGCTCTGCCGGCTGTGGACGGACTGGCACGTTCTGCACCGTGGATTCGGTGATTGACATGCTGAAACGGCAGAATCAACGAATGATAAAGAACGCCGCAATTAAGCTTAAATCAGCGGTCGATGGTCAGAAACATACTAGGGACAATGGGGATGTATATATGCCGGACGCCAGTGCCGAATACTCTGTTGATGTGGCTATGTCTGGAACGGGCAGCAAGGACAGCCAGCCCGGATTTGCGGGAACTAGCGCGTCGGTGAGAAAGGATGACGGCACCACCGAGTGGGGTGGTGTCTTTGACCCGGCCTGGCTCGACAATGACGCGGTCGACCTGGTTGCAAAGACTGTGGAGGACTTCCGCAAGCAACGGCTGAGCATGGTGCAATCTCTGCGCCAGTTTGTTCTCTGCTACGAAACAATTGCAGAATGGGTATCTCGGTCGCAGAAGGGAGGCATGTCGAGAGGCCCCGGGCGAGCAAGAAGTGAGAGTCTGCGGGTGACGAGATAAGAATACCCTTTAAGCAAGTCTCTACCCGGGTTTCTCGCATCCGTGAATCGTTCCCCAGTTTCTCTTTCCTCGTTTCCTTTTGCTATACGTTTCACATTTCTGTTCATCCTATTTCATTTTATTTTGTTTTGGTTATTGGTTGTACTTTTATCTTCAGAGGCTGGACATTCGGTCTTGTTGGTTTCGGGAGCAGGCGGAAATATGGTGGAAAAGGACACGGCGAATTACAAGCAAAAGAAAGCAAGCCGGTGGTATAGCGGTGATACGGCGTTTGGAACGGCAAATACATGGGATAGTTTACTTTTTTTTTACGCTGCCAGTGGGATGGCGTTGGTGTTGATTCGTAGCCTTTGTTAGGTTCTCGTCTGCCGAAACAGGCAGCACAGATTACAACAGGATTTCAGAATGGGTACATGTACCTCGGTGATGTTCGGGTGCTCATGGTGGTCACGCGCCCAATTGTGGATGAGAAAACCAAGGCACGAACTGGGGCACCGACTGGGAACGGCTATCTCCCATGCCCGGTGCTACTTTTTTTGTGTGGCATTGCGAGAACATGGAAGAGGGGGTATTTCCAGCGTTGTGGATGGCACACCAACGGCGCTGATACCAAAGGGGCCAGACGGCGGTAAAAGATGCAAGAGAAGCCAAATAAACAAAAGAAACTAAAAATAAAATAATAAAATAAAATAAAAACGCCAAAGAGAAGATGGCTTGACCAACCGCGGCCGTAGGGAAAACAAACAAATAAATAAAAGAGCCAGCGATCAGACCATCTGCTCAACAACAAAGACAAGTGGTGCATTTTCGCTTACTGGCCCGAGTTCAATCAGCTGGTGGTGGTCGTGTCTCCCTGCTTTCAAGAACGCAGACGAAGGCGGGCACAGAATGCAGACACTTTATCCCACCCACCTGTTCCGATTCCAGCTGACTGACTTGTTGCGAGATTGTGTCGTAGCGCCACTAGCCGCCTACAGACTAGCGCTTCCGCGCTGTATCCATCCAAGCTTTTCCGCTACAGCCTACGTGTGCGAGTACTAGTAATACGGCGAGCAGCGCAGTTCCCAGACCACATGCACCGTGCACTCCGTCGTCAGGGCCACAGCAGAGCAGACAGGGTCCCGCCTGCCTCCCCATGGTGTCTCCTGCCGTATGATTGTAAATGCCTTTGCCCAAAAGCGGCCTCCACTCTTTTATTGGGCCAACAACAACATCAAGCACCACGGGAGCTGAACCTGCTCCTATTTTCATCTTTGCTCTTTCTGAGCTGTTTTGTTCTTTGACATCGTGTACTTTGCCCGCTTCAGCACCAGAACATCGCCTCCCATGCCTTCCTACCGGTGAACTGCACCACCCTGCATCCTTCCTTCTTTCACCAGCTTGTTTGTCTACGCTGCCGCAGTCTCGCCCCCAAGATTGAGGGCCATCGAGAAACTGGGACTCTTCTTTCAGCTCGCCATCTCTTCTTCTATGGACGCCCTGCGGCAATCTGAAGCGATGCTGAGGCACTGATACTGTCTCTTTCCTTGTTTTCTCTCTTCTTTTCTTTCCTCCCTTAGGACAACTGTCGACACGCGCGCGCCTCTCGTGCAGCAACAAATCCCTGTTGCCTCCTGCAGGACCATCGTGCACCCCCCCTACGGATTATTCGCGCGCCTAGCTCTCCAACGAGGACGGCCAGTTGACTCCCTCCACCACTGTCCCCTAGCGAGACTCGAACACTCTCCTGCCTCTCCGCCATGGACGACCCCGGCCGCGGCGACGCGCCGCCTCCATCCAGCGATGCATTCCCCTTTCCTTCGCCAACGGACACCAGAACACCACGCAGACCCGAACAGCAGCCAGCGGCCAGCCGCGAATCTGAGGGTCTCTCGGAAAGCTTCCAGTCCACGGACACAGTCCGGAGGAGGCCAGACGCGGGCTATGGTAAATGCCTGTCCCTTGCCACGGTGTCTCTTTTGTTGTCATTAGACCTTCGCAGCTACATTCCACATTCCACATTCCAGCTGACAGCGGCATTGCTTCTCCAGGAACTTTATCTTCGTCCTCCCAGGCACCCTCGAACCTCCACTACTACAGCGACACAGGCGGCGCTGCCCACGAACGTTCCCATCACCACCGAAGCGGCACCTCCCAGAGCGCCACGCGACCAGCCCTCGGACCCGAACGCGGACGCAGCCACCCCCGGAAACCGCCCATGACGCGCCGCGCATCTAGCAACGCCCAGGCGCCGCACCGCGGCGAGGTGTTCTCCGTCGACGACGCCCTGGACGAGGTCGAGGCCGACCAGGCCGAGCGCCATAGCCTCTACAACCATCCGTCCTCCATCCGGCGTCGGCCCGGCCGGCTGCACTCCACGCACGGCGACGACGACGATGACGGCGACGATGGAGAGGCCTTTCCTGCCGCCAAGCCGCTGTCTACGCCACACACAGACACGGGCGAAGCCAGCGTCCTTCTGGCGCGTGATGGGGCTGGAGAGGACGACGATGTGGTCGGCCTTGGCATTGGTGATGTTGACGACGACGTGGACGGCGAGGAGATTGCGGTTGACGACGACGATGACGGTGATCGCAGCGACGCCGAGAGCTTCACGCTCAAGGACCGCCAGCAGGCCATCAACGAGACCCATCCGTTTGGTATCCGTCTGTGGAAACCCGCCCTGTACAAGAAGGACCGTTCGGTGCAGAAGAACGCCGAGGGCGACATCCACTCGTCCCCCGGCGGCCGCGTGAGCAACTGGCTGCTGTTCTTCAACGCTATGTGGACGCTGTGCTTTGGTTTCTGGCTGGCGTCCATCGCCTTTGTCGGCGCCATGTTCTGCCTGCTCTTTGCCGCCGCACCCAGCGGCCGCGAGTACGGCCGTGTGCTC
The DNA here is from genome assembly GCA_002778195.1 of Raffaelea ambrosiae. NCBI lineage: Eukaryota > Fungi > Ascomycota > Sordariomycetes > Ophiostomatales > Ophiostomataceae > Raffaelea > Raffaelea ambrosiae. Next base: position 5,775,906 of record PCDI01000001.1, on the reverse strand, counting down.
TGGGGCCTCGCCGGCTACCTGTTCTACCCCTTTGGCAAGTTTGTGCGGCTGGAGCAGCAGGAGGCCTATCTGGACGAGGACCAGGGCGAGGGCCGCAGCATCAGCGAGTACGAGCAGTGGCAGAGCGGCGACCTCGAGTATGGCCGGCTGTTCTTCGGCCCCGACCGCAACCGCTCCATTGTTGGCCGCTCGCGCCGCAGCATCGACTCCACGCCCAGCGAGACCGACAGCCTGCTAAACCGCTCCGGCCGGGGACTCGGCAGCGGCCATGGATCCGATTCGTCCGACCTGCCGCGTATGAAGCGGCGCCTGTTTGGCCGTGGCCAGTGGAATGTGGGCCGGGTCATCTTCTTCCTGTTCTTCTACCTGCTCATCACGCCTGCTCTGTTTGTTGTGTCCGGCATCTGCTGGCTGCTGGTCTTTTTCATCCCCATGGGCCGCGTGACGTACATGATCTTTGACCACCTGCGCCGCCATCCGCTCGCGCTCTCCTTCGAGTCGGACATTTCCTCGGCGCGCACGCCGGCGGCACCGCACTCGTCCATCATTGTGTGCACGTACCGTGCGGCCGGCCTCAAGTACTGGAAGTACACTGTCGACGGCACCAACATCTTCCTCATCAACCTGATGGCCATTGTGATCTTTGTCATCTTTGACTGGCTGGTGCTGGACGGTGTCCTGCACGTGGAGAACTTCCTGACCTCGTCGGCCTTTCTGTTTGTTGGCGGCCTGCTGTCCATCATCCCGCTGGCCTACTTTATTGGCCAGGCCGTCGCGTCCATCTCGGCCCAGTCGTCCATGGGAGTCGGTGCGGCCATCAATGCCTTCTTCTCCACGATCGTGGAGGTGTTCCTTTACTGCGTCGCTCTCAACCAGGGCAAGGCCCAGCTCGTGGAGGGCAGTATCGTCGGCAGCATCTTTGCTGGTGTCCTCTTCCTGCCCGGCCTGTCCATGTGCTTTGGTGCCATCAAGCGCAAGACCCAGCGCTTCAATGCTCGCTCCGCCGGTGTGACCTCCACCATGCTGTTGTTTGCCGTCATTGCCGCGTTCAGCCCGACCCTCTTCTACCAGATCTATGGCACCCACGAGCTCAACTGCCTCGACTGCCTCGATGAGGGAAACCCCATAGTCGGCCGCCAGTCCCGCGACTGCAAGCGCTGCTACTTCTCCCAGACGCCCGCCGTCAACGACCGCTTTTACCTCGAGGCCGTCCGGCCCTACTGCTACGTTGCTGCCAGCCTGTTGTTCCTGTCGTACATTATTGGTCTCTGGTTCACGCTGCGCACGCACGCCGCCGTCATCTGGAACGCCGAGGTGGAGGAGAAGCGCCATGACGAGCAGCAGATGGCCGCCGCCGCCGCCACTGCTGTTGCTGCTGCGCAGCTGCCGCCTACCACGCCCCGGACCCATGCCACCACGCTGGGCGGCGGCGACTCGTCCGCAGTCGATATCCGCGACTCGCACCTGTATCGCCGCATTCTGGGCCAGTCGCTGAAGCAGGTCGGCCTGCAGCCGCGGGGTGAGTCCAGTTCGAGCCCGGCCAAGGCTGGCAACGGCAAGCTCCCCACGACACCGCACGCTGTCCCACCTCCCATCAACACGGGATCCGCCAATGCCGCCGTCGATGGCACCGGCGGCTTCGGCACCAACGTGCGTATCCCCGGCTTCACCGAAACCGAGAGCAACAATCTGGTCCACCGGGTGGCTGAGATGGCTGCCGCGGCTGCCACGATTGCCGCGCGGGACGCACGCCAGCCAAGACGCACATCTGCCCAGGGTACCCCGGCAGTGCCGGTGCGGACGCCAGCGCGGGCCAGCACGTTCCCCATTCCCGAGGGTGGCGAGCCAGCACCGGGTGGCGGTCATGATGTCGCAGGTGGTGCCGGCGGTGGCGGCCACGGTGGTCACGACGCGCCCAACTGGAGCCGTCTCAAGTCGGCGGTCATTCTCATGGGCGCGACGGTGCTGTATGCGATCATTGCTGAGATTCTGGTGGACTCTGTCGACTTTGTGCTGGACGGTTTTGCGATCGACGAGAAATTCCTGGGCATTACGCTGTTTGCCCTGGTTCCGAACACGACTGAATTTTTGGTACGTCCCGTAGACCTGAAATATCTCTTCTCTCTTTTGTTCTCCTTGTTTTTTTTTTCTTTCTTTCTTCTTTTTTCTTATCTCTTTTTTCCGTTTCTATTATTCCCTCTGCTGACCTCCTTCCCCAGAACGCCATCTCTTTTGCCATGAACGGCAACATTGCCCTGTCCATGGAGATTGGTTCGGCCTACGCGCTGCAGGTGTGCCTGCTGCAGATCCCGGCGCTGGTCCTCTTCTCGGCCGTGTCGCCTTCCCATGACAGGATCCCAGCCATTGATATTGGCCACTACACGTTTTCGCTGCTGTTCCCACAGTGGGACATGGTGACGGTCATACTGTGTGTGTTTCTGCTCAGCTACATGTACGGCGAAGGCAAGAGCAACTACTTCAAGGGCAGCATTCTGCTGTTGAGTTATCTGGTGGTGGTGGTCGGCTACTACTTCAGCGGCTACACGACCGACATGGACATGAACAGCGCCAATGGCATGAGCCGGTTCGACACGCTGGGCCGCGATGGCGAATTTGTCAGCTACGGCCGGTCGTTTAAAACGATTGGGAGGAGCACCACGGGGGTTGCATACTGAACTAACTAGACTGGGTAATATATAGCATTGTGTAGTTTGTTATTGGTTTGTTGATTTGTATTTTTGTCGGTCGTTTTTTGGTTTGTTTTGCTTTCTTGTCTATGTTTCGCATTGTTTTTTGGTCTTCGTTTTGGTTTTTGTGGCATTTGTCTTTTCAAGGATTTGTTTCTTTGCGTGTATCTTCCTCCTTTCTCCTTCTTTCATTCTATTCTTCCCTCTACCATTTTTTGTAGTTGGTCTTATGCCCCACTTTTCACTAGCCTCTGCCCTACCTCGACAATAAATGCGCTTAGTCTTTCATGATATCTTCATGTACAAGTACGGCGTACGGGAAAGTACGACGTTCTATTTCCTCGTGCCTTTTTAGCTTTTGCCTGTTAGAGTTGTTTCGGGAGATTAAGGTACCAGCGCTATAAACGCTGCTTTGAGGTTATTGCAGACGCGTAATGCATAGCACTTGGCAGGTGGCCCGGTGGCAACTAGTTACATAGTATTACTTCATACGAGTGTCTCACACAGTCAACAAGCAAGTGGACCTTGGCAGACTTGGCAATCTTGGCCTGCAAGATTAAGAAAAACCTGTGGGATGGTTGGCCACTAGTTATTTCATTGAGCAGCATTCCCCCCAGGGGGCCCCCTAACTACTGGGGCGGTCTTTTTATATAGTCAATCAACTCACAAAGAAAACAAATAGAAAAACAACAAAAACTACGCCCGCCACCGCGAAAATCTACGAAACGTCTGCCAGGAGTACTCTATTTTCGACCATCACGAAACTGCCGTGTCCTGTTCAGCGGTTTTTTGTTGCTTCCGGGTGTTCCGCATTAGCATGTAGCGTTAGAGCTCGGAGGACTCCGCAGGTACGTAACTAACACCAACAACATTGTTCTATTTTTTTTCCCACAGTTTATCTACCCACTAAATTGCGCTTTTATGCTTTTGTCATTTTGCTCTTTTATTTTACCCTTTCCCCATGTTGACTCTTGTAAAGACAGGAAGAGAGAGCTAGGGGAATATGTGGAATATATGGAACATGTGGAATCGTCGACATATACCAGTTTTGGTCTTCCTCTTCATTGTTGGAGTCGTCCTCTTCCAGGCACGATCTCTGGGGTACGAGTACAAGGTATGTCGCTGCGTCAAGCCTCTTCTCGATTCTCCTTTTTTTCTCGTGTTTTTTTTTTTTTTGCGCCGGGTGAGCAACAACAGACAGACTAACTCGTCCAAGGATCTACTGTACCGCCCGAACAACCGCCCTGAGCGAACATCCCAACTACATTTCCTTGTCCCCGCCAGCAAACCGCATCTCGAGCTATGTCGAACCCTCGTATCGTCTGCCCTCCTGGGCTACCCGCCTTCCGTGCTCTCGGGCTGGAACGGCAAGGGCGAGCTTGACGCCGGCATCACCCACCTGGCCAAAGTGCGCAATGTGATGCGCTATCTCAGCAGTCTCCCGGCCGAGGACGACGACGATCTCGTCCTCATTATCGACGGCTACGACGTGATCATGCAACTGCCCCCGGAAGTCATGATCAAGCGCTATTTTGCCGTCACGGCAGCCGCCAATGCGAAATTAGCGGCCCGTTTTAGCAGTGGTTCCCCCACAACAAGGGGACCCGTACATTCTGGACACGCACAACGCGTCGACGGCCACGCCGGCAACGCCAGCGACGTGGTCGTGCCGCATCAGTCTGTCCTCTTCGGTCCAGACAAGCTCTGCTGGCCTGTGGACTTCCGCCGGCCGGCTTGCTGGGCCGTGCCCGAATCCGGCCTTCCCGGAAACGCTTTCGGCGAGCGGGACGTGAACGACGTGGAGGATGCCGTGCACAATCCGCCGCGGTGGCTCAACTCAGGCACCATCTTGGGCCCCGTAGCCGCCGTGCGCGACGTGTTCAACGCCACGCTGGAGCGCATCCGGATGGCGTACGACCCGGAGAACATTGTGCGGGAATCGGATCAGATGTACATGGCCGACGTCTTTGGCGAGCAGGAGTATGCCCGCTCCGTGCAGGAGCTCAAGATGCTGCACGCGGCCGACAATGTCACCGCCGACAGCCAGGTGCTCGTGCCTTCGGGCGGCGGCGGCGGCGACGACCGCTGGCTGCCGGACCTGTCGCGTGGCCAGCGGACCGACTACCACATCGGCCTCGACTACGAGTCCGCCCTCTTCCAGGCGTGGGCGGGCTATGACAGCTTCCTGGACCTTCTCGTCTTCAACGGGCCCGACGCGTCGGCCACCGTCACGCGCAACGTGGCCAACGCGTCCGACTTTGCGCCCTACGACATCCAGCTGCCGGGCGACGTGGCGTCCGCGCTCACGCGGCTCCTCGGTTCCGTCCAGGAGGAGGCGCACAGCAACAGCAACAGCAGCAATCACCACCGCAACCCCGAAAGTGGCAATCTGCTCCTCTCCCGCGCCGCCCTCGGCACGAACCTCATCACGCGCCATGTGTACGCGCTCTTCCATTGCACCGGCGAGAAGGGGTACCTGGACGAGCTGTGGGGCAAGATCTGGTTCTACCCGTACGCCAAGTCGCTGCTGAAGGCGACCATTGCGTCCATCAAGGCGGGCGCGCCCATCGCAGAGGATCAGATCGATGGGCGCATCTGGCGCGTGGCCAAGCCCTACCGATCGACGCCGCAGCCAACCGGCCAGATCACTGACGGCATCAGCGCGTTTGGGGCGTGGGCGGACCTAACAGACGAGTGGCTCAACTGGGGGGAATTGTGCGGTGGGCATGAGGATGCCCTGTTTGGCGAAGAGAACGGTGCATAGGCGGACGGACCTTGCATAGTTCAGACCTTGCATAGTTAGCGGGTTTTCCTCTCTTTTTTTTTTGGGACGTTGGCTTTGGCTTTAGAAGCGCCTGGGTTTTTTCATCGCATGCATCGTTGCCCTACTCGGGGGGCGTGGGCAAATGGAGACATAGACTATTCTCGTTTATTGTTAATATCTAATTTAAAGCGTTTAGATTTTGATGTTGTTGGTTTTTTGTGTCATCTATTACACGTGATGATTGGACTGCTTTTTTACGTAGCCTCATTGAGGAGTCAATATTATGACGTATCCGGGAAACCTACTGTGTGCGACCAACAGCCTTATCTTCGCCAACGGGGTGAGTGAGTCACGGTTGGAAGTCCGGGTGAGGAGGTGTGAATACTAGTTTCCTGTGACAGTGCCCGACAGGGTGCCCAAGCTACACCCTCAGAAGGACGGCATTCATTCAGCTGAAGTTTAGAATTATGCACAATTCCGCTGCCTTCGCTGAAGAGTCCTCGCGATTTTGTCTGTGGTCTCCAGCCCAAGGGTGACATCTCTCTTACCAATGATGAATGGAATTCCGCCGTCAGAAACGACCGGCCTTGCAGTTATACGCTTGCGAACACGGGCACGTTAAGAGGCAAACGTTGGTGATGCAGAGAGAATTGCAGTGATGGCAAAGTTGAGAGCCTCGTCGACTTGGCGTGACACAGAATCCGAGCCCATCCCTTCCTTCCCAGAGGTGTGGATGGGTCAAGAGCGCTGGTAAAATGCAATGGAGCTACGCATGTTGTGCAAGTTTTGTGGTTCAAATAAACACGTCCAGCCATTTGCTCCGATTGCCCGTTGGGAGATCCCCGGCCTTTGCCGCTAACCACCTCTGGCCGTGCACATTACCCTAGTCTCTTTCAGATCGCGAACAGGTGTGCGGGGGATTCAGCTTCAACGTGAAGAGGCCAATGGGGGTGAGACTTGAGCATTTATCTCTGGAGGCTAGTTCTCACAGAGTATCGCCTCTAGAGACTAGCTCTCGCAGAGTATGCCTGATGAGGCAATGCGTTTTAGAGCGTGGCTACCCCCTCGGCACAGAGGACGACGGGTTTCTTCTCGAATCCTGCCTGCCCCAAACACATCTCCCATCGCGTGATTTTCCCTTTTTTTGCACTTTCAACCATGGCGGCTCCAAGTGTATCCAGTAATGCAGCTCAACGCATCCGCGAACGAGCTGCCGAATACGAGGCTCTGGTGCAAAAGGACGTTGAGACGCGGGAGGCGCAAGCAACCTTTCTGCAGCTTAAAGAGGAGTACCTAACTCGGCGGGAGAAGCTCTGGAATTCCAACCGGCGCGAGGTGGAAGCGGAAAAAAGCAAACAGTACAAAAAGTTTCAGAGCCTGAAAAATAGCAATTTCCGGCAGCTGCTGAAGCCCGGCTACAAGGCGGCGGTCGAGAAGGCCGAAGACGAGTACGTGGCGTTGTCGGCCAAATGCAAAGCATGGCAGGACGAAGAGACGGCGATCGAGAAGGTGCGCGCCCGTCGAGACGCGGCCGAGGCCCTGTATAAGACCAACGGCGAGGCGCGCGTGGCGCTTAACGAGTTTTATACTTCCATCTTCCAGGGACCGACGCCCGACTACCCCGAGGAAGATGAGCTGGAAAAGGCAGCCGAGGCGCTCCAAAAGGTTCTCCATCCCTGTCCCTTCTTTTTATGCATACACACCATTTGCGCATTCTCCTTGGCCGCAACTCGCTAACTTTGTCGGGGCAGGAGTACGACCAAATCCAAGAGCGGCTGTCGCAGTCCGCTGCAGTCGTCAACAAGGTCTCGCAGGTGGGCATGGGCATCCGGCGAGCTATCAATAACGTACAGTGGGCGCACAGAGACTTTATGAAGAATCTCCAAGAGCGGGATGCAGTGAAAAAGCTCCTTTCCGGCCGGGCTGCGCAGTCGGTGGCGGATGACTTGGAGTTGGTCAAAAAGCAAATTGCCGAGAGCGAGGCTCTTTGGGCCGAGGCTCGCGCCATGGACGACCAGGTCGGCGCCTTTTACCAGCCGAGTATAGTGGATGTGCGAAAGATCCTCGGCACGGTCGACGACTTTGGTTTCGGCACGATCGAGTGCGACAATGGCTTCAGCGACGAGATCCTGGCAACGCGGGACGACATCAAGGTGTGCGAGAAGCACATAGACGACGCGGTGGAGGCGGCTGACCAGAGACGCTCGGCCTGGGAGAAGGAGAGACCGCAGCTGGCGGCGGCGCGTGATGCGGCGCAGGAGAAGCTCACCCAGTTGCGTGCGGATATTGTCCAGCGAGTTCTGCGAGAGGGGGATGAAGTACAGGCATGAGCAAAGGATGAAGACGTTGCCCAAAGGACGCAGATGTTCTATGATATCATTCAGATAATTGAAATTTACAAACACGGAGGATCTGCGAATGGAGAATAAGAAGAATGTCCCGAGAAGGAGAATTTGATGGATGAAGAGGAAGAATCATGGGAGACGTAATAAATATTGGTTACCTTGTCTTGTTTATATGTGCTAGCCAGTGAACGTGCTTCCGGTGTATCTTTTTCCTGGGTTGTCCCCGACCAAAACTGCACACTATCTTTTCTTTTCGTTGGTCTGTCGACAGCCGAATAAGTCAAGAAACACGACACGGTAAGAAGAGAGTCACAAAAAGTAGCTCGGCTTCGTATCGTTGTTTAGTCATATTTTGTGTCTGGCATCGTCGCCGTAGAAATGGCAGAGCTCTGAATTAAGTGGATCCAAACACACATATGATTGGCTAGTGTCGGGAGAGCTCCAAGCTCTAGCCTGGTCACGTGAAGACCGACTGAACGCGTTGGCGGCTTTTGCCTACGAATTTCAGGGTGGCGTCCCTTAGCAGTAGCCTTGGAGTTCAGAAGCATACTGCACAACGAAAGCCATCGCATCCTCGAAGACCCGTGGCCGAATTTTCTGACGATATTCCCGGATCCAGCTCTCCTCTCGCTTGCCTCACGAGTACCGACGAACAGCCAACTATACCTTCTCCTCCCCCCCCCCTCGTCTCCCTCTTCCCCTGATACCCTTCTCTAGCCGTCTCCTCGAGGTTCTTGCCTCACCCACTCTCCCAAGATGTCTCTCGAAAACTACTACCTCAACAAGATCGAGTCGATGAAGCTCGAGATCCTGAAGGGCCAGGCGGTTCTTCGGCGACTCGAGGCACAGCGCAACGACTACAACTCGCGGGTACGGCTGCTGCGCGAAGAGCTGGGCCTGCTACAGCAGCCAGGGTCGTATGTGGGCGAGGTGGTCAAGGTGATGAGCACAAAGAAGGTGCTGGTCAAGGTGCATCCAGAAGGGAAATACGGTATGTCAGCCCAACCCGGATCTGAAAGATCAATATATCATGGAAAGAACTGTGCATTTTGTGGGGATGGTTCTGTCCAAGACGACAGGGCCCCCTCCAGTTAACCGGACGAAGTTTTCTGGACGAAGATGTGTCTTCTACGTTTTGGCGGCAAACACTTCTTGGAAATCCCCTGCTGACATACGTCTCCTACCAGTTGTCGATGTCGCCGATAGCGTAGACATTGCGAAGCTCACCGTGGGCAAGCGAGTGACCCTCCTCTCCGACAGCTACAAACTCGAAAAGATCCTCCCATCGTCCGTCGACCCGCTGGTGTCGCTGATGATGGTCGAAAAGGTGCCCGACAGCACATACGACATGATTGGTGGTCTGGACCAGCAGATCAAGGAGATCAAGGAGGTGATCGAGCTGGGTCTCAAGCACCCCGAGCTCTTTGAGAGCTTGGGTATCGCACAGCCCAAGGGTGTGCTCCTCTACGGCCCGCCCGGTACGGGCAAGACGCTGCTGGCGCGTGCCGTGGCCCACCACACCGACTGCAAGTTCATCCGTGTGTCGGGTTCCGAGCTCGTGCAAAAGTACATTGGCGAGGGCAGCCGCATGGTGCGCGAGCTGTTCGTGATGGCGCGCGAGCACGCACCCTCGATCATCTTCATGGACGAGATCGACTCGATTGGTTCGTCTCGTGTTGAGGGCAGCAGCGGCGGCGACTCGGAAGTGCAGCGGACCATGCTGGAGCTGCTCAACCAGCTGGACGGCTTTGAGCCCACCAAGAACATCAAGGTCATCATGGCCACCAATCGACTGGACATTCTGGATCCGGCGCTCCTGCGGCCCGGTCGCATCGACCGCAAGATCGAGTTCCCGCCACCGAGCGTCGAGGCCCGCGCTGACATTTTGCGCATTCACAGCCGCAAGATGAACCTGACGCGCGGCATCAACCTGACCAAGATTGCCGAGAAGATGAACGGCTGCTCGGGCGCCGAGTTGAAGGGTGTCTGCACGGAAGCCGGCATGTACGCCCTGCGCGAGCGGCGTGTGCACGTCACGCAAGAAGACTTTGAGCTGGCGACAGCCAAGATTCTGAACAAGCACGACGACAAAGAGGGTAAGTCTACGATCTTCTCGATTTTTCCCCCTTCTTTATTTTTCTTTTTTATTGGTTCTCTGTCTGGACTCGTACTAACTTCAGCAGTGTCTCTCGGAAAACTGTGGAAATAAAAGAGTTGGCGGGCATGTCGGTCAAGGGTCTGGTTTTCTGTCCGGGTTTGTCGTTTCTGTCGTTCCGTTTCTGCGTGGTCTTGCCCTTCTTTATTGGCCACATACTTGACCCCAAGATAGGTCTGCTTGCATGGAGTCTACCCTACCTCTTACTTTTTTTCCCCAATTAGAAGGCTTGCCTCACTCTGGAGAGTCCCTTTCATGCCATCTCTGTACAATAGCCATTCAAAACAAAAGAAGAACAAAAAAAGGAGCATAATACTTGGGGGACCCACTGTGCACCTCATGTCTGTGTGCGTTTTGGCTGGGTGATGCGCCTGTATGCTTCCCCAATGCTGCCAAAGGCAGTCTCGGAGTTGCGCGGATACTACCCGCGGAAAGTGCTAGCCTAGATCGTCCCATACTACAATAGGGCGATTTTCCGCTGAGAGTTGACACAACCACGATTTGCCTTCCGAGGGAAAGAGCGTTCTGTCCAGTTCTTGCCTTTTCTTATTCACAAACAGCCGCATCCATTCTGTCGGTAGCCTACAATCTTGTTCGGGAAACTTTGTGTATTCAAATTGTAGAAATATGCCAGGGGGATGGTCAATTGCAACTACTTGCTAACGCATGGTCAGCGACAACTAAATGGTGGGGACCCCACCCCGGGGGAAATACTGATCCCGACAAACTGTCTGCCGGCACTACCGTCTAAACAAAATGCCGGTGTTCGTAGCCGGTGGGCCACATTGCGAGCCTGTCTAGAAGAAGTAGGCCCAGGAAGCTTCATACTTTGTAGAATTGGCTCGATTGTTGTAACGTCTCGAAAGTATTCTCTCTATTTTCACGGATTTTGATTTTGTAAACACGGTTCTTTCCAGCACGGGCTAAACAACTTGTCTTCAATAATTGCTTTCCTCGATTGTTTTATATTTCACGAAATCGCGACCTCGGTTTCTCGTGGTCTTCACATCACACCAAAGGAATCCTTCTAATAAAAGGGCAATTCCTGGGGGAAAGGTCTACGAAAGTAAGCAGCCAGATTACAGTCCGCAACCATGGCCGCGCCCCAGCCAGGCATGCTCTACGTGACCATGCAGCCCCGGCCGGGGCTCTCGCTCGACCAGTTCCACGAGTGGTACAACAACGAGCATGGCCCAACCCGGCTGCGGCTGCCGCACATTTTCGGAAACGGGCTCCGGTACCGCGCCACCGACGGGCTTGAGCCTACTTTTCTCGCTGCCTACGACGTCGTCGACATGGCCCTTCTGACCACGCCCCAGTACACAGACCTGCGCGCCAATCGCACGCCCCGCGAGGCCGCCACCATCGGCCAGGTTGACGTCGTCCGCTACTTTTTCGACCAGGGCTCGACGCGGTCGGTGCCGGGGTTTGTGGCGCCGGAAGATCTCACCGACAAAGAGGCCGAGGGCCGCGTGCTCGTCTACGTCGAGGTCACCCTGTCGGACGCACCGGGCGCCGAGGCCGAGCTCGTGCGCTGGTACGAGGAGGAGCACATCGGCATGCTGGCCAAGGTGCCCGGCTGGCTGCGCACGCGGCGGTACCGCACGTCGTCGCTGGAAACGGGCAAGCCCGTCAAAATTCTGACGCTCCATGAGTACGCCCGGGACAACGGCCTCGGCGGGCCCGCGCACAAGGCCTCCATGGACACGCCCTGGCGCACCGAGGTGTTCGACAAGTACGTCGCTAGCAAGCACCGCCGCACCTACTCCCTGTTTTACGTGTTCGGCCCGGCACCGCGCGACCTCCTGCCGTTGTCCAAGCTGCCGTCGACCGCTGCCTTTGTGTCCGTCGACGCCAAGACGAAAACCACGCCGGGCCCCGCCACCACCACCACCGGCGAAGGAGGAGCCGTGCTCGAGTCGTTTGTGACTGTCCCCCGTGACGGACTCGAGATCCCCTACCGCCTAGAAGGCAACCCGGCCCCGGACGCCCCCACGATTGCCTTTTCCAACTCGCTCCTGACGTCTCTGCACATGTGGGACAACCTCGTGGCCCTGCTCAAAAAGGGCCGGCCTGAGTTTCGCATCCTGCGCTACGACACCCGCGGCCGCCGCACCGTCCCGTCGCCGCCGGTGGCGGCCACCATGGAGATGCTCGCCGACGACCTGCACGCCGTCCTGACGGCCCTGCGTATCCCCAAGCTGCACGCCCTCGTCGGCGTCTCGCTCGGCGGCGCTACCGCGCTGCAGTTTGCCTTCAAGTACCCCGGGGCACTCGAGAAATTCATCGCCTGCGACTGCAACATGGCCGGCAGCGAGAAGAACACGGCGGCCTGGAAGGAACGCATTGCCATGGCCGAGGGCCCGGCGGCGGCAGATGGAACGTCCGGCATGCAGACCCTAGCCGGCCTGACGGTGGCGCGGTGGTTCCACCCGCAGACGCAGAGCGACAAGAAGGACGTCACCAAGGCCATGGTCGACATGGTGGCGGCCAACACGGTGGACGGGTTCAAGTACAGCTGTCCGGCGCTGTGGGCATTCGACCTGAAGGCGGCGGGGAAGACCTGCAAGCTGCCGGGACTGCTGGTAGCCGGCGAGGGCGACGGCGGCGGTGCCCTGGTGAAGGCGATGGAGGGATTCAAGGGACTCATCGGTGAGAGTGGTGTGCCGCTCAAGGTGGTGCCGGATGCAGGCCACCTGCCCATGTATGAAAACCCAGAGGCATTCTGGGAGACCATCAAAGATTTCTTGTAGTTTCTCAATTCTATGCAGAGAACATGACGATGATTTAGAATTTGAAATTGAAGTTGAAGCTCCTCTTGTTACTGCGCTCTCGTTTTCTGGCGTTGATTGTTCAAGAGAAAAACTTGGGTAAAGAAAAATTATTGGTTGACCCTGAGCATTGCATTTGGTTCAATGTTCTCTTACTTAATGTGCAAAACTAGTCTAGGATTTTCACCAGCAACGGCACTCTATGACGAATACCTGAAGACACAGGTCCCTCGGTTTGTGGTCTCTTCTTTTTGTTTTCAAATCGAACTTTGAAGCTCTCGAGACATCTCCACCGAAACACTATTTTCCAAATTCCATTTAGACTAACTCACTCAACACTACGAAATGTCAGTAATTATTGTGCGTGGAGTTTCTTCACTTTGCTCATGCACTTATAGGATGTGCAAGACGTGGACCGCAACGATGGTCTACAATTGCGGCTGCGTTGACATACTTGACGCCAGGTTTGAGTCTTGTCAGGATCAGGCACGGCCTGATCATGAAGTCGAGATCGCCGTACTCGCTCTACGACAATCAATCGTACTTCCTAACCCGAACGCCTAAATGGCATTTCTGGTACAGTCGTACACGGCGATAAACGACAACAAGACTATGTGGAACATGCTTATTTTTTGGGAAGGAAGCATGTGGCAGATTGGAACAAAAACTGGATCTGGTTCCCTTTTCTCTTTTTCTTTTTTTCTTTTTCTTCTTTGCTTTCCTCTTATTTCCAATTCTTTTTGTAATTATTGCTGAGCAAACTAGCCAACACGTGTTTTAACACCTGCAACACAAAATCTCAGTTCTGAGTAAGACTAGGTGCGAATAACTCGAAAGAGGATTTCAAAAACATCTCCGTAAGACAGGTTCCATGACCCCCCAGCCCCAACCTTTGATTGGCTAAAATTACCCTGGAGCCGTAAATACGCGCCAACTCTGTCGACTCCTTGATATCGACCCAGGATTGTTTGCTTTAAGCCTTTGGTTGTCCATCGGCTCCCTGCCAACTACTATCTCCACCGGGGCACTGAAATGGCCGCAACAGCCCATATTGTATCAACGGGAATCCTGACTCGCATTCGTCCTGGAGTGCTTCTGAAATCACCTTTTTATCTAGAGAACACAGATCAACTAGGCGCGGGGGCTTTCGAGGAGAGGGTAGCTCTGGCCTGCGCTGTAGAGGGACCAATACTTGAGAGACTGGAGGGTCATCCCCGCATCGTGAGGTAGGTAACGGTGATCTATCGCTCCGAGAAACTTGCGAGTATTACCGACTTGTCGTACTTGAGATACCCATGAAAGTAAGAACGGGGTATCTTACTGGGCGAAGCAAGTCACGACAGTCTCCAGAAGTACATTGACAAAAACAACTCGTCTATGCCAATGAGCCTGCGTAAGAAATGGTGCCGTCAAGCAGCCGAGGCGATTGAATACATTCACCATTGGGGAGTCGTCCATGCCGATATGCGGCCTGACAACTTTCTCGTCCACGAGATCAGTCCGGGGTGTTTGGACCTCCTGCTCTGTGATTTGGCGGGGCCAAATGCAATGAACTAGGTCTTGATGGGGACCACCTACCAGATACACCGTTTATGGTCCCACGCAGGGCGACGTGTCTCCTGCGGTGGATATCAGCAGCCTGGGATCCATGTTTTACACGATCCTGGCGGGCCTGTGACCACACAGGACGAGTAGCGGACATCTCTCCGCGAAGGGCTTTATTCAATACGATTCGAAGATTGTGGTGCATTTTCGCCAGTGCATATATTCTGACGTGGATGATATGGTTGGTGGTTCTGTTATGGTTTAAGACGGCTGGGGAAGTCGTCCAGGCCCTTTGGACAAAGATATGTCTTGACACGGACAAGACAAACAGGTGTGGATGCATGCAAAGCATTTGTACGTGGGGGATGAGAGTGTGCTCTGGTATTGAGGCCATCAAGTTTGATGTGGTGTTTATGTGCAATGGACAATGAAGGAGAAACCCGTTTATCACAGATACATTGAAACGACGCTTTCGTTTGTCTATTCGCCCATGTATTCGACAATGGTAAAATCGATTTCTCGCCGACTCCAATTCGCCTTATGCAGAGGCACCCTTCTCAGCAGCCTGCAGAAGAGTGGCAAAGTTGGCCAGTTTGGCACTGCTCAGGTCGTGGCTCCATTTGCCCTTGGCATTGTGAATGCCAAACCGACTTGTGTTGCTCGCCGGGGTGGCTGGCACGGTACCGGAGCTGGCAAAGGCAAAGCTGACGGCGGTGCTGGCTGGGTCGAGGTGAACGACATTGTTAGCGGTGCCCGTCCAGGTGCTGCAACCGGTGCAGAGGACGTCCAGCTGCCAGTGGGTGTCGTTGGTCTTGGACGACGGCAAGACGGTGTACGTGGCGCCGTTATACGGCTGCGGGAAAGTGTGTCCTCTGGAAATCGAATTAGTTCGGACTCTTACAGGAGTTTCCTGTCGCTGTCGTTGGCCACTTACGTTGCACGGCGACTGGACACGACAGCGGTGGCGGCATTCGGCCATCCCATTGTCAGCGGGTTGTTGGCCATGGCACCTCCCCAGGCAATGGCAGCCCAGCCGATGGCCTTGGGAGCCACAATAGACAGGGCAATGTCAAAGGCAGCCGTGGCCGTGGCCGTGTCTGGGACAGCAATGCGGTACGAGATCTCGTTTGTCGAGACGTATTCAGAGTAGCAAATATTCGTGGTTGCGTCGCAGATCTTGTCTTTAGATGAACGTTGGAGCAGTTCGTTGGCCGGCAGTGCCCACGCCGACGAGGCCAAGGCCAGAGCCCAGGTCAAAACAATAGCAATACTCATGGTAGTAACTATCGTGGTTTTTTTTTTCTTCCAAAAACTTAAATCAAAGGGCGTTTGTGTCCGTGGTTCTGCTTCTCCGAGAAACGTTCTTTCATCAGGAGCTTGCCCTCCACAGAAAGTACCGCTCCTTTTATACGTAGTCTAGTTCCTGGTCTAGAGACTTGATCGCACTGACAGCACTATCCCAAGATACAATGCCCCCGAACAAGCTTTCTTCCGGCCGTCCTTAGATTTGCTCTCGGGGGAGAGCAACATATTGCTGAGTTTCGGCTCTTGGCAAACAGCATAGTTTCCCATATTGATGCCATTCGCTGGGGGCCAAAGCCATATGTCTTTGTGATGGTGGACTATTATGGTTAAATATAGCAACGCTATATCTGCCCTTGCACCGGGAAGGCGTCTCCCCCGGCCGTGTCCATCGGCCTCCGTAAACCAATCATGTTGGTGGTGTTTCAAAGACACATTTGCCATTGATGAGAAATTGCAGAATACCACGGGCGAATGATCTGGAGCTATACCAGGCGAAACACTTTCTGGAAAGCGGTGGCTAGGCTATTTTAGAAATGCGTCGGTTCTGTATGGGAAAGAATCACAGTGCCACCAACGAAGTAGTAGACTTCCAAACAAGAAAAGAATGGTGGTTGAATCTGAATTGTAAATTATATAAAACTATTTGAGAAAACAGCACTTTCCTTGAGAAAAAAAAAAGGGGAAAAAAAGGGAAGAGTGAGTGGGAGCAGTGTACTAGCCAAAACATAGATCGACAAGCTCGGAGGTCCAATGCGGTTAAAGAGCATAGAGCCGATCTTGATGCCGGACATCCGTCACTGGTGCTTATTGTAGCACTGCCTGCGAATTCTGCGAGGAGAAATGGCATCTATTAGATGTCAATTGTCCAATGGCATGCCTTGGGTTAATAATGTCGCGTTGTGTGAGAAAATCATGTCCCATCAGTTATTGGCATGACATCCGGTTTGTCAAGGAAAGCTCGATGTGTAGGGTATAACATTTCAAACAGAGATACATGGGTATATTGAGATACTAAACCAAACCAAACCAAAAAAAAAGAAAGAAAAAATAAGAAGAACGTGCTTCACTTCAACAAAAGTCGAGTTCTTCTTTAACACAGAAATAGTCTCTACCAAATCCATGTTAAGAAAATTCACCTCACTGCTGAGAATCTGGAAAGCCTTTACTATCAAATCCATTAAACAGACGAAGTACCTGGTGTTCAGTTAGTAAAACTACTCATTATTGTCGGAACACACATTTCCACTACCGACTGATGAATTCAGCTCGAGCCAGTTTATCATGTCCCACGTCGAGAAGAGCGTGTCCACCCCATAAAAGTCGGTTTGTTGTGAAGCCCCTGTGTCCTCGGCTCCGTACATCGTAAAAAACACGCCGTCTCTCACTTCGTGCAGTGATCCATTCTCTGCTTCTGTTAAATTGTGGATTGTTGGCCGGTGGTCTCTCAGGGCGAACACTGATACGCAGTGCTTCAAGGACGAAGCTGTACCGCCGACTGGGTGTATCCGAGGTACTCACGCTGGACAAATGTCCACGACACCGACCTGCCAATTCCAAGAGTCGGGGCAAGAGTGTACCCCCAACGTGCAAGCATGGCCCAGAGTCAATTTCCAAGATGGACACCACTTCCAGTGCACAGAATGCCGCATAGTGCGTCCGCCACATAGCACGGCACACGCATCGAAAGCCATGATGACAAACGTTTCAAGAGCACTCCGTGCACTCGTCCACGTCGTGGCAAGCCGTTTCGACCTCATGGTTGTTGCGTCTCCAACGTCTCAGCGGAAAGGATTGACTGGCGTGGATTACCGCGTGGGCGAAGGCCATTCGAAGGGCAACGGCCTGGCGCCAAAAGCTGGGAATGGGGCTGCTAGGCTTAACTGTACCGAGATGTGGCGGCCATGCCTGATTCATCCGCGAAGTCTACAACGGGTCGGGGATCGGCAGCGTGAAGTACGACGGCACCCACCGCCTGGGGTCCTGGCTGGTCCCCTTCCCGGACGTCAAGGGCCTCGTGGTGCTGAGCCACGCCGGCGAAGGCACGTTCCTGGCGCAAGACGAGCAGGTGGCTGTGATCAAGGCGTTCGTCAGGTCGGTGGACAACAAGATCCCCGTTATTGCCGACATCACTGGCGAAGGCAACCGAGGTGGCCGCCATTGGGGCCAAGCGAGCCAAAGACGCCGGCGCCGCAGCTGGCCTGCTCTACAGCACAGGACCGCTACAAGCATGTCTACGAGTACAGCTGCTTGCCTTTGATTCTTTTCCAGTACCCCGACAACACCAAGGCCACCTACAGCCTGCAGACCATGCACGACATCTCCGCACAGCCCGGCGTCTTTGCCATGAAGAACGGCGTCCGAAGCATGCGCCGCCGGGACACGGAGATCCCCGTGATTCGCAGGCAGCGGCCTGACCTGCAGATCCTCACCTGCCACGACGAGTACCTGCTGCACACCGTCTTCGACGTGGACGGCTTGCTGGTCGGGTACGACAACATTGCGCCAGAGCTGTTGTCGGCCATGATCCACGCCGGCAAGGCCAAGGACCACCCCAAGGCGCGGGCGATCCACGACACGATGCTTCCCGTGACCAAAGCAGTATACCACCGCGGGTCACACACGGAAGGTACGGTGGCGTTGAAGCACGCGCTGGCAGCGACGGTCGCCACTGCGACCGCTGGACAAGGGGGCAGATGCGGAAATCTTGGCGGTGGTAGATGCAGCCAGTCTAGGAAAGGTGGCCTGAGTGAGAGCCGTGTGTGCGTTGAGAAGAGAAGTCACTTGCACAATCAAACACAGAAATCAAAGAATCCTCACAGGAGGGTGAAATGTTGGTGATATTGCGAGACTTGAGAGAAATGGATGGATTGGATTCCATATCAAGAGCGAGCCATTCAAGTAGTGACAGTGTCTACTTAAATTCACGAGACGGGAATGTATCAAATGAGTACTTTTTAAAAAAAATACAGAAGCGAAGAGATGGCGGGGTTTTCTTTCTTTTCTCTTCTTTTCTCTTTCTTTCTTCTTTTTCGAGCTTCTCCTGGGCGTTGATGACTTCTATGAATACCTAAGATTTTCACACTTTATCCGACGCGCCTTCAGGGGCGAATAAGGCCTGTCCGAAAGCCATTTGGCGGCGAGTTAGGCCCACCATTGTCTTGCGTTATCTGTGCGACAGCGCTAGGCAAACCGCTCGTTAGTGGCAAATGAAGCTTCTGGAACGTGTCCTTTAGCCCTTGTAACCACCGCTGGGGAGCTTATCTTCGGGCCCCGTCGCTCAAAGTGACCGGAACATTAGAACTTCCCGCCGCCGAAAAAGACGTTGGGTGGGCTCTTCGTACCTTCCTTTTTGAAGTCGCAATTTTCCCACCACCCTACAACATCGCACCAACCAATTTCTGTGTCTCTCTTGTTTCTGCTTCTTTGCTTATTTGCTTCTGTATTTCTTTAGCTTCTTGTGCTCTTCCAACTCCCCCTCTCTCCTTTAACACACACCTAGCAAAACCGCGACAATGGCCGGCCTGTCTCCCCAAGTGTGAGTGGTCTCAGCTGTTTCATTATCGCAAACATGCTCTAACATTCAACAGCACCAACCTCGTCATCATCCTGGGCATGATGCAGGTTTCGAAAAAGGTTCCCTTCGACAACCCAGACGTCCTCAACATTGTCCGCGCCATCTATGTCGCCAGCAACCTGATCATCCTGGCCGTCACCCTCTACATCCAGAGTCGCATTGACAAGAAGAAGGGTGAGCGCCACTCCCGTCCACATCCCCCTCTCCCCAACTGCCTTGTATGGCTATGCTAAACCTCCTAGACCTCACCACGCTCAAGTATGTCGAACCCGCCCCAATGGGCTCCACCGAGGAGGGCAAGCTCGTCACCACGACCGTGCACGCATACGACAAGGCCCAGCTCAAGACCCTCCTGCGCTCCCAGATGATGGGCGTCGCCATGATGGCCTTTATGCACCTGTACCTCAAGTACACCAACCCGCTACTTATCCAGTCCATCATCCCGCTGAAGGGCGCCTTCGAGTCCAACCTGGCCAAAATCCACCTATTCGGCCAATCGGCCTCGGGCGACCTCAAGCGGCCCTTCAAGGCCGGCGGCGGCCTCATGGGCGGTCTCCAAGGCGGGGCGCAAAGCGACAAGAAGGCCGTCGAGGCTGCTGAGCGCGCTGGCCGCGGTGGCGTTAAGGAGGAGTAGGGGCACAGAAGGCGGAACACATACGTACAAAACTCCTTGCTCAAAATAGCGTCTTTTTTTGGTTTCTAGCCTGTTGCGCTGTCCTTTTTTTTTTTGGTGGCATTTTGGCACACTTGGGCTTTGCGCCGGGCTCCCAATCTCCGGGTCGTCCCCCATAACCTTTTAGAACTGTGGGCGGTTTAGGGGTGGCCCAAACTCCAGGGACTGACTACCCCCACAATTCCAGTCTTTGGACAGGACTAGACTATGACTAATACAACCACCCAATTTTGTCCATGGCAGAACCATAAGATGGTAGCCTGCAGCCTTGCATGACGTGCATCCGAAAATCTCATTGTCTCGTATACCCAGTTTTCCTCTCTTCCCATGGATACCCAGTCACCAGCAGAAAAACGTGCGCCGACAGCATCGGAGGCGGCGTCCAGTTCCTCGACTCGAGACGCATCAAGACTTACTGTAAGCTGTACATCGACTGCTGATTTGCTCTGTTCTGCCCTCCAACTGTGTTCCTGACCTTTCCCTCAATATTGACACCTTTGTCAGGAAGAGAACCGGTTAAGATCCAAGGCGACCCGGATACAGCGCGATGCCGAAATACAAAAGGGGAAGGCTCTTCAGTCCTCCCGGGAACCCGCAGGGTTCATAGCGTCCAGCGGGGTCGAGATCGTCGGCGACAACTCCAGAAAACGACCGCATGCCTCCATATCCGTCTCCGAAGTGCCGTCCACCCACCGAAATGCGGCCGCCAACCAGGACGTCGAGATCCGGCCGGCAAAGAACTTTGCCAAATACGTCGACTACAACTTTAGCTCCATGACCGATACAAAAGGCGGCTTTTTGTCAGCAGAAGACGACCCGTGGAACAAGGCGTTTTCCTCAGAGGGCGCCACAGGCCAAGAACAAAAGCCAGCACACATGACCGTCACTGAGTGGGAGAGGTTACAGTTGATTCGTAACCTCAAGAGGCAAAAGGCGGGACCCTACGAGCCTGGACTGAGCGTATTGGCCGACAAGAAGGAGCAGAAGCGATGTCGCGAGTGCCGCAGCTTGGAAATTGACTGGGTATGGGCAGACGTCTTCAAATGCTGCGTCTGTAACCTGTGCAAGGAGAAATACCCGGAAAAGTACAGTCTCCTGACGAAGACGGAGTGCAGAGAGGACTATCTTTTGACAGATCGTGAGTATGCCCGGCGGGTGTGTCCCTGGGTGCTCTTCGTTTGCCTCCTGTCCCGTGGCTCTATCTAACTGTTCGATTTTTCCCCCCCCACTGCAGCCGAACTACGAGACGAAGAACTATTGCCGCATCTCTCACGGCCCAACCCACACAAATCTCACTGGCACGACATGATGCTGTTCCTGCGGTATCAGGTAGAAGAGTATGCCATAAATGAGAAATGGGGCTCAGCAGAAGCACTAGACGCCGAGTTCGAAAGACGAGAGACGGACAAGAAGAAGAGAAAGGAGGCCAAGTTCAAAGATAAGCTGCTGCAATTAAAGAAGAAGACGAGAACAGAAGCATACCGACGCAACGCCAACGGGGGCAACGCCGCAAAGGACGGGAGCAAGCCCACAAACTTTGGCGATGCCGTCGGCAGCGGTGGGCGGCACACCCATGAATGGGGGCGGGCCGTGGAAAACGAAGACGGCATGTCGGTGAAACGATGTATCACCTGTGGCATGGAGGTGGAAGAGCTGGAGTTTTAGTGCAGCACCTATAACAAAAAGGAAGCACGCCGATAAGAAACCAAAGAACCGTGTCCGGGCACGTGCCCACCAAGAAGTGACCAAATCCTGGGCGTGCCACCACCAAGTAAAATGAGCCCCTGAACGTTGGCCACATTGGTGCCTTAGCGCCTGAAGAAACCACGCCGCCCTGTGATTGGCCTGCTGGCGGTACGCGACATGCGTTGGCTGCATGCGAACCGAAAGAAGAGAGCTATCATCTCGCTCGCCCCAAAAAGCGTGCAGCTGTTACCGTGTACAGTGCTGCTGAAAATCTCCAGAATCGCATTTTTCGCCCTCTTTCCCACCCTCTCTGTCTCGACTCCCCCTTCAACACAGCAGCGTCTTCAGCATCCGTCATCGGTCCCTGGCTAGCGCGTCTTCTTCTTTTCTTCTTCTTTCTTCTTTCTCTCTTCCCGTGTACGACTAATTTTTTTTGGCGGTTTTTGTTGTTGTGTTTTTGTTTTGCATCTTCCTCCATAGACGTCTCTTTTTTACTTCTCATCAAATCGATCGACAACCGCCAACCCTTTCGGCATCTGCGAGAGCTGCGACACGGCCCCCGACCTCTGTCGATCGTATCGTCTTCGTTGTCTATATCGATCGACATCTAATCATCAACTCCCCCGTCGTTCAGCGCATTGCAACTTGCTGCATGCATATATACCACGACCCTGAGTAGACCCTGACGATAGCGAAACGAGGAAAACCCGCCACGCGTCGGGAACTCTATCCCGGCAGCCTCGATACCCACGGCTCCGTACAACCACACACCAACCTCGTCCTCGCACTCGAAAGCATCACCACCTTGCAACTAATACGCCCCGTCAGATGGCTAGCTGGAACGGCCAGTCCGGCATGGGGGCCGGGTCGGGCGGCCTGGGCGGTCTGGGACCGGGTGACATGTCCGGCGGTCTGCAGATGAACTCATCCCAACCGCACGCGACTGAATACACGCTCCAAGGTTTGTTGCGCTTTCTCATCACCATTGTTTTCACTCTTCCACAGTCTAACACGTCATCTTTCCCTCCAGGTGTCATGCGATTCCTCCAGACCGAATGGCATCGCCACGAACGCGACCGCAACGCCTGGGAGATCGAGAAGCAGGAGATGAAGGGGCGCATAGCCGCCCTCGAAGGCTCCAGTCGGCGCGCCGATGCGACTCAGAAAGCGCTCAAGAAATACGTGTCCATCCTGGAGAAGAAGGTGAAGGAGCAGTCGGCCCAGCTCAAGGCGTCGGGCGCGCAGTCTGACGCGCAAGAGGGCCAGGAGTCATCCACAAAGGCCTACGAGAAGATTGGTAAGTCATGCTCTCCAGAGTCTCCGGGGTTTTTTTTTTTCGACCGGCGGTGTTTTGTCGTATCAGCGTTCGCTCTTGTTGTCTAACTGACTGTCACAGGCGAGAAAGACACGAAGCCCAAACGCGACCCTCCACACAACGAGGTCCCCGAAGAGGAAAGCCAGAGAGCCGACCTCCGAAACTTCCTCGACCAGTGCCAGGCCGAGTTCACCTATCTCATGGTCACCCCTGCGAATCCCAACCCGCCACGCGAATCACCTCAGTTGCCGATGATGGACGACCTCCGCGAAGACGACTTTGGTCTCCCCGTCAGCCAGCAAATGGAACAGTTCTCCCAGCCCATCCGGTCGCAGCAAAACGCGCGCCAGGTGTCTGGCGGCAACACCAACCACATCGGCACCCACCTGCAACCGCAAGCGTCCAACAGCTTCAATTCCTCGAGAGCCCCAGAGCTGCAGCCGCAGCCCATGGTCCGGTCGAATGTCGACCTGGGTCAGCCGCTCTACACAACCACACCTCCCGAATGGGCTCCGCAAACGCAGTCGCAAACACAGTCGGCACTGGCAGCAAACAGAGCAGCGGAAGAGGCCGCGGCGGCAGCAGAGTCGTCGCGGTCAGCCGCGGCAGCTTCGTTCACCGAGGAGTCACGCGAGAAGAAAGAGGAGCCAGAATCGGATTCGTGGGATTTCAACGACGGCCCGTCAACGTTCCCCGAGCCCGCTTCTTCACACGCAGCCCAGCCGATCTCGAACCGTCCTGACACAGACATGTTCCCTGTTGCTGACAGCTTACCAAAGTCCCCCAACCGACTTTCGGGCTCGCACCGGCGGAAGGGTAGCATGTCCCGCCGGCGAAGCGCAGAGCACGAAATGTCCTTGAATTCCCTCTCTCAGAAGTCGGAAAGTGGCAGCTTCAAGCTCCGGTTCGGCCTCCGGGGACATCTCGACACCGTCCGGACCGTCATCTTCTCGGGCGGCGGCAGCCCCGGCGAACCAGAAATCTGCACAGCTGGCGATGACGGCCTGATCAAGCGCTTCCACATTCCTCGATCAGCAAACCACGGCAGCAGCGCCAACATCGTCTCCGATCTCGATGTCCAGGCCGACTTCACCCACCGCGGCCATCACGGCGCCGTTCTCTGCCTAGCTTCATGGTCCCCTGCGCCCAACTTCTCCACGGGTGGACGCGCACAGGGCGACGGCTGGATCTTCTCGGGCGGCCAGGACAATTTCATTCGGGTCTGGGAGCGCGGCCGGGTGGATCCGAAAGCTACGCTGGACGGCCACACGGATGCTGTCTGGGCGCTGTGTGTCCTGCCAGCCACGCTGGGCACGGTGTTTGGCCAGACCAACCCGTACGGTTCTCCGGATAGGATTTTGCTGGTATCTGGCGCCGCTGATGGCACGATCCGCATCTGGGCCGTGAGCGCGCCACCACAGCTGTCTTCGCCGCAACCGTCAGCCGTGACGGGCCGCCGGGGTGCAGGGGGGCGTGTTCGGGGCAACTCGATGAGCTCTGGGTCGGCGTTCCCGAGCAGCCCGCAGCCGACCGTGGCCAGCAACAGTCCCTTCCACCACACACTGGTGCACACGATTACGCGAGCCAACTCCAAGGCCAGCCCCACCAGCATCACCGCCCTGAACAGCAGCGGCGAGAACTTTGTCGTCAGCTACTCGGACGCCTCCATTCTGGTCTATGACACGCGGACGGGCGAGGAAATCGGCGCCATGGCGAGCCTCGAGACGTACGACGGCACCATCGGCACCAGCGTCAATGCCGTCGTGGCCACGACGGTGGGCCTGGACCAGCAGCCGCAGCTGGGCGATGACGATCTCGGCGGTGGCGGCCCAACAGGCGGCAGCCGGGCCATGGCCGGGTCAGGCGTGGAGGGCGTTATCATTTCCGGCCACGAAGACCGATTCATCCGATTTTTTGATGCCAACAGTGGTATGTCAAGGCTCTCTCTCCCTTTTGAAAATTGTTTTCCCCCCCTCTTTTTGCTCTTCTTGTTACTAACCAGCTCTTAAGGTCAATGTACTTACAACATGCTGGCACATCCGGCTGCTATTTCCTGCCTGTCTCTCAACCCTGATGGGCAGGAGCTGGTCAGTGCCGGTCACGACGCCTCTCTGCGCTTCTGGAGCCTGGAAAAGCGGTCTTGCACGCAAGAGATCACGTCCCACCGCATCATGCGGGGCGAGGGAGTGTGTGCTGTTGTCTGGAGCCAAGACGGGCGGTGGGTTGTCAGCGGAGGTGGCGACGGGGTTGTCAAAGTGTTTGCACGCTAAGTTGAACTACGAGGTGAGGGTGTTGGTTCGGGGAGTGAGTTTTGGCGGGAGAGGTTGTACATGCCGCGACTACACAGAAGACCATTTATTGTAACAATGATACCTCCAGCGCATCATCCATCATTGAGTTTTTATTTCGAGAGAGAACATGTGATATTGGGTGTTTCATTTTTGCCCCCCAGACGCGTTAGAGGCTGTATTGGCAGACAGTTCAGTGCCGTGGTTGTTTTGTTTGGCGTGGTCACCTCGATCAAATCCTCGCATTCAATTCTCTGGTAGCTTGCCCATCGGAATACTTCCTCCCAAGTCATGGAGAATGGCAATATTCGGCAATTGTTGTAAGCTATCGCCGCTAACCCATGGACTGCTCTCATCCACTAACAGCCAAATTCCAAGTCAGGTCTCAGCTAATGCGAGGGATTCTACTTAAACTCTGTCCACGTTTTCCTCCTTCATAACACCTTTCTCCATCGGATTCTCGTCCTCATACACTGTAAATTTAGTAAATGAAGCATGTGATTGGTCTGTATCAGTGAACTCACGGTTGGCAAGCTCTTCGAGCGTAGGACCTTTGGTCTCAGGGTACACGAAATAGATAATGGACGTTTCCACGGCAAGCCAGGCCTAATTGGACAGTCAAATGAGGGAAAGTTTAGTACAGCGAAAGCCACGGCAACTGCAACTTACAACGTAGACGAGGTAGAATTTCCACCCAATATTCTGAAGACCGATCGGGTTCACGAACAGGTTAAAAGCACCGCCGCTTCGACTGAATGTTTGTGTGAGGCCAACACCCTTGGAGCGGTGGATAAACGGGAAGACCTCCGTGATAAAGATGTAGGTCAAAGGATGCATCTGGTTGTAGAAGCCGTAGTACAGGAAAATCATGGCCACAACAGCAATACCCGTCTTGCTGTTGTTGGTCTGCGCATAATTCGCGCTGACGCCCGTCCAGATGGCAAACGCGCACGTCATACCAACATAGGATATCAAATATTGCGTCCGGCGGCGAAGGACTTTGGTCATGAAAGCACCCGTGCAGCCGGTAGCCAGGTTCCAGCACTGTCAAAGTCGATGGTCAGAAGTGTATCTCTAGGATGCCCTCTTGGCGTGCCGGTTACTCACAGAAAGTGCCAAGTTGATGACGTTCTGCGTATGCTTGTCGTGGATGCCAATGGTGTCGAGAACCTTGGCCAAGTAGTAGGACACCAATCCGTTGCCGCTCCATTGACTGAAGAGACCGACACATGCCGCGATAAATGTCCGCCTCCGGTTTCCGGGTGTCTGCAGGAGCTCGATCCACTTGTGCTTCGAGGTTTCCAGCTCGTGGCTCACGCGAGCCTGAATTTCTGCAAACTCGGCATTGACGAAGAGATCATCACGGTCGCCTTCAGCGTGGTACCTGACCAGGATGTCAAAGGCCTCCTCGCTGCGGTCCTTCGAGATCAACCAGCGGGGTGACTCGGGGATAAACCAAATGAATAGGACTTGCAACAGAGACGGCGCAAACTGGATCGAGCTGGGGATGCGCCAGGACCAGTCGTCGGGGCGATTGAAGGTTGCGAGCGTCACACCGGCCGCCAGGATCGCACCTACGTACCAGCTTTCGTTGAACAGGCCGTTGAGGACAGCAGCTTCGCGGGGATAGGCAAGCTCGGCAATGAGCTGGGAGGCTCCGGAGATACAAAACGGAATACCCATGCCGAGGAGGAGACGAGAGACGAGAAACATGGCAACTTGTAGGTCAGCAACAACAAACCGTCAAACATGCATACATGTAATATGGCTTTCTTACTATGCACCGACGCCGTTTGCAAGATAACACCAACCATGATGATTGCAGACCCAATGGTGATGGAGTGTTTCCTTCCGATCTTGTCATTCACCTAGAGCGCACGTCTTGCTTAGACTATCCGGTCGGTATTAAACGAGATGTATGGTTACTCACGTATGGTACAATCGGCAGGGCAAGAACACTGCCAATGCTGAAGGCCGCATTGATGATACCCAGTAACGCACCTTGGGGGTCATCAAAGTCTATGTAAATCAATAGTCAGCTGCAGTCCATCTCGGGGGGAAATCGATGTGCGAGACCAACAGTCAAGCCATGGCTTCACGGCCTGGAGTCCATTGAGAATCGATCCATCGAATCCAGAGGTCATCTCAACACCCAGAACCGCTGGCACAAGGAATAAATAGAGCCTCCTCAGGTTTGGCTTCTGATACCATGGTTTGGTGTCAAGGCCGAGGAGCTGAGAAACGTGTGACTGCTCTGTCACAGCCTGGACGTCTGTTTGCTTAGACATTATATAGAGAACTTCGAGACAGTTGGTTCGGATGCCAAAACGGTAGGAAGTGCATTAAATTCGTACATCCTCCATTACGCCAGCTTCTACGGTATAATTCCAAACGTATTATATCTGGCTCCTTATGGTTCAATATTTAGGTTTGGAGTTGGACAACCATGGAGAAAAGCGGAGGTGCTGCGGGATGGAACCAGCCGCAGGGGGTCTGGGGTGACGAACCAAATACCGAGTCTAGCTCCGGAAAATACAACAAGAACAGAGAAAACAGAAAGTGGTTTGGTCAGGCTGAGTGTACCCGCCTCAACATGGCCGAGTCTTTTTCCTATGGAACGCTGACTGCCAAGGCTGTCCTACAAACTCCTCACCCCGGTCGTTCTACCAACGTGCCTTAAGCTCTCACCGACTACGCCAAGCCTCGTCCTCTCCCAGTCATCTGGTTCGCTATTTAGCCTGAATGGAAGGACTCGTCCTGCCACGAGGTCGATTCATTCTCCTCTGGTAGCCTTGCTCCGACAAAGTGTAAGCACCAGCAGTAGCAGACGTTTACACCGAAAGCCTTGTCCCATAACTACAGGATTTCCTAGGCTATTTAGGCTAAATGGAAAGATCTGGGTACCGATTTCGGTAGACTGCCGGAAAACAATAGGCGAGTAATAGCAACCGTATCATCGGGCTCCGTCACGGCCTCGGCACGGCGGGGACGGCCTCTCGCCACCGCTCCTGCAGTGGGCTCGAGATTCCACCCACACGTGGTGTGGTCTCATTTTGTTGGAGAAGCATACCAATGTTTATAAATATCTCACACCCCCAAATTGCCTTGCAAGAACCTACCGAACTACCTGAGGGCCGATTGCACGTACCAAGTTTAGCACTCAGCTCTGCACAAGCAACCCAACATGGCAACCCAAGAGCCCAAGGGCTTTCTCAAAGTCAGAGGAACGGAAATTGTCGATGGGAATGGTCAGCGTGTGGTTTTGAAGGGCGTGAGTAGCCCCGTTTCTGTCGTTAGAGTAGACTCGAACCACCCCCCAAACCCCATTAGGTCCTAACGTTAACCACGGTCACGAAGTGTGCCACTGGCGGCCATACAAACATGGAGAATTTCATCACTGGATATCCTGGGCACGAGTCAGAAATGCGCGCTGCCATGCTGGAGGTGCTCGGTCAAGAAAAATATGACTTTTTTTTTGACAAGGTCAGTGCACCCTGGTATGTGGCCACGTCTATGGAGACTAAACTTTTCAGTTCCTCGAGTATTTTTTCACCGAGAAAGATGCCGAGTTCCTTGCGTCTCTGGGCCTGAACTGTATTCGTATCCCAATCAACCACAGGCACTTCATTGACGACCTGAATCCTTCCATCATCAAAGCAGAAGGTTTTCGTCTGATTGACCGAATCGTTGATTTGTGTTCCTCCGTTGGCTTGTACACAATCCTTGATTTGCATACCGCTCCAGGAGGTCAGAACCAGGGCTGGCACAGCGACTCCGGTCTTCAAAAGGCCCTATTTTGGGATTTCAAAGACCACCAAGACCGTGTTGTCAACCTCTGGGTAGAAATTTCAAAGCACTATGCTAATAACAGATGGGTTAGTGAGAAAGCTTGCAAGTCCGTCTTTGAGCAATAAACTGACGATTGCCACAGGTTGCTGGCTACAACCCTCTCAACGAGCCTGCCGACCCGAAGCATGCTGTCTTGCAAGATTTCTATACCCGGGTTGAAAAGGCCATCCGTGAAATTGATCCCAATCATATATTGTACCTGGATGGCAACACCTACGCCATGGATTTCACGGCATTCAAGGAGGCGCTGCCGAACTGTGTCTATGCTATTCACGACTATGCTACCATGGGATTTCCAGCTGGCGAGCCTTACCAAGCGACAGAGAAGCAGAAACAATTTCTGCAGGCTTCCTATGAGCGGAAGGTCAAATTCATGCGAGCTCATGGGGTGCCCGTAAGTTACCCAATCCGTCGTCGGAAAATAAAGCCTAACACCTGCCACAGATATGGAATGGGGAGTTTGGGCCGGTTTATGCAGATGAGAGAGATGCAGACTATCAGAAGATAAACGACCAGAGATACAATCTTCTGAAGCAGCAGCTGTCCATCTACGAGGCTGATAAGACAAGCTGGAGCATTTGGTTATACAAAGATATTGGGTTTCAGGGTGAGTGAACTGTTGTCTTGTCGATAAATGACAACAGCTAACAGCAATATGGCTAGGCATGGTACATCTGAGTCCTGATACGCCTTACATGAAGCTTCTCCAGCCATTCCTGGCAAAGAAGAAACGGCTGGGGATCGACAAATGGGGCCGTGACGACACTCACGTTCATCAGATTTATGACCCAGTGGTCCAACACTTTCGCGAGGAAATTCCAGAAAAGTTTATCAACTGGCGCTACCCAGAACATTGGCGGATTGAAGGACACATCCACCGTGCTCTGCGTGAGATGTTGTTGTCAGAGATTTTGACTAAGGAGTATGCAAGCTACTTTGAAGGGAAGACCATGGAAGAACTGGACGCGCTAGCGGCATCTTTTAAGTTAGAGAACTGCCGCAGGAGGGACGGGCTTAATGATATTTTGATGGCAGATTCAAGGACACAATAGAGCGCCTAGTAAGATGGTGCTGTCCGTCATTCGACACTGGACAGCATTTAGACGCTCAGGTGAGCCGCGAGCTTGTGTTTCGCAGCATTTGACGTTTCTCTTGACTTTTAAACAAATTTGTAGATATCATCAGAAAATATATAGTGCAGGAACAATCAACGCCATGATACCTGATCTTGCATTTGGAAAAAGGACAAGAATAAAATACATAGAGGGAGAATGGCACGCGTACAGCCTGTTGGTCAGTAGTTATGTTGTTCAAGTGGAAGTCCGTTGGGTCGTTGGCGATTAGTCCGCGACGCTTGGCGTGATATCAACCCAAAGTGGCTTGACGCGGCTGTGGCTTGACGATAAGGCTTATCGCTGATCGCTTAATCATGCGATTGAGACTCCTCCAAATTTTGCCATGCTGGCGAAAAACGTCCCTCCCCAGCAGCCGTCACAACAAACATAGAACAGCCGGTAACATGACAGGAAGCCCGCTGGACATCAAAATATGCCAGATCTTGGTCTCTCAATGATTCCGGTTGCAAAGACACCCATTTTGTCATTCTTGGCTAGGTGTTTGCCGTTCAACCTATGGCCTTTGCTGTTGGGCAGGCTGGGGACTTTCCTGAGAGCCACGGCCAGGTAAGTATGCCACTTTGGCGAAGGCCGGCCTCCGCTTTCTGGCAAGGCCAGGGACACAAGGGTTGGCCGTTGTCTTTGCCAGTGCAAGGAGCCATTGCAGGTTTGTATTTTGAAGCCCCTTTCCTCATTTCCGAAGCCTTCTTCCTCTTGACGTTCTTGCCTTGCAGTCGTCGCTGGATCGTGCTTTCCCACTCCGCCAGATGTGCGCACGTGGTCAGAACCGCCCCGCCGGAGTTGGCTGGAAGCAGGTCGCACTTTACAAGGTAATACAGGTTGGCAGCCTACATGCCTGACGCCCTGGAAGGAGCCACCCACAGGACGCCTCAACGCCTAGACGATCGCCTAGCCGCCCTGTTCCATTGTTTTGGTTTTGGGGTTCTTTTTTGTTTATGTTTTTTTTTTCCCTTGGGAGGGGCGCCGCAGCCTGTTTTCGCCAGCCCTCTGAATTTTCCATCACTCGGAATTCGCATCGCCTATTACGCCCCCAAGTACGACTGCCTGTCGCCAAACCCAACCAGAAAAAAAAACAACACGCTTTCTTTTCTTTTCCCACCACCACTTCGTCCACGCATCGCGACAACGTTTCGCATCCACGAAACCAGCCCATATATTCCATCGACGATCGCGCCCCGACATCACTCGTCTTTCGCATCAGCTCCGCTGTTTACATTTTTTTTCTTTCATTTTTTTATTTGCAAGCTTTAGCTTGATATCCATTTTCACCACCCCTCTCGCGCGAAAAAAAAAAAAACTCCCAAAAAACCCACGTCACCTTTTCAGGGTCCCTCTCAACTCGCACCTCACGTCCCAACAACCGAACGAACCGGAGATACAATGGCTGGCGGAAAGGGCAAGTCCTCGGGCGGCAAGAGCTCCGGCGGCAAGACGTCCGTCGACGGGCCGAAGAAGCAGCAGAGCCACTCTGCGCGGGCTGGCCTCCAAGTAAGTCTCATGCTTTTTTTGCTACTTTTTGTGTCTCCTTTTCTGCGCGCAACGACGACGGCTGCGATGTGTGTTTCCCTCGACCCTCGACCCTCGACCCTCGACTCTACGGACGACGCGTTCGAGCTCTTAAGCCCCGATCTTATCGACGACCCCGACCACACCGAGACATTTCGCCCGGACACATGACGTGTGCGCGCCGTTCTTCCCTTTTCTCCTCGTTTTCAGTCTCCGCGAAAACTCGCGCAAGTACTCTCTCGTTGGGTTCTGGCCTCGTCTGCGTCATTGCGACATTTGCGCCGGTCATGGACAGCGATTCGTGAGGGGTGGACGGCAGGCAGCAACGGCGGCCGCACATTCTCGGCCGCAACCCCCCCGCCTAAAGCCGTCTGCGCGCATGCGACTCACATTCCAACCTGCCGACAGCCATCGAGCGCCCTGTTTGCCGTGCGTTTTGCTTACCGGATCCTTCGATTTGCTAACCTGTGCCCCCCCGCACGTGCTTAGTTCCCTTGCGGTCGTGTCAAGCGTTTCCTCAAGGCCAACACCCAGAACAAGATGCGCGTTGGAGCCAAAGCTGCCGTCTACGTCACCGCTGTTCTGGAGTACCTTACTGCTGAGGTGCTCGAGCTGGCAGGTGTAAGTACAATCGTTCTCCGGTGCGATGCCCGCTTTGGAATATCTGGCTAACGCAAACAACCCAACAGAACGCAGCAAAGGACCTCAAGGTGAAGCGCATCACTCCTCGTCATCTGCAGCTGGCCATCCGTGGCGACGAGGAGCTCGACACCCTGATCCGTGCGACCATTGCCTTTGGTGGTGTCCTGCCGCACATCAATCGCGCCCTGCTGCTCAAGGTGGAGCAGAAGAAGAAGAGCAAGGCCGCCATCGAGGCTTGAGCTCCTCGGGTGCCTCTCCTTTCCGGCTGCGGCCTCTTTTTCTCTTCTCTCCTCTTGTCTCACGCAACGCACAGCTCCGCTACCATACGGTTCTCTTTTGTTCGTTTTTGACAACCGACTACTACAGGCAATGGTGCAGGGCGACAGGGTCGGGGCTTGGATGCTGTTGAAGTTATTTGTTCTTCTAGGGTTTTGATATCTTGCGCGCACAAACAGGAGGGGACGGCTGGCCGGATATATGCTATGGTTGTATGGTTGTGTTGCCTCTCTTTACCTCTCTCCCTCCTCCCCTCTCTCCTTGCTTCTTTTGCTGGCGCCTTTTCCCGTAGCCTGATGCATGCCCACCACCTTCCAGTGTGCCCCCGCCGCATTCCTTCGAGGCAATCGTGGTTTGCAAAAGGGTGTGTGTTGCTGTCGTGGTGGCCTTTACCGCGCGAGGTTTTATTTTTCAAGCACAGGCATCTGAGTTTCAGGAAACGATACCCAAAGGCATCGCAAGATCCAAGAGAGAGAGACTTCCTTTTTTTGTCGGTTTTTGCTTTTCTGTTCTTTTTCATTAATTTCTCGAGTCTTGCCTGTTTGATTTTGTACAATAGTGTTTTATGGGTCACAGTGGTTGGCAGGTGTTGATGACGTCTAAATAGCAAGTTCCTCCGCCCAATCTAAAGAAACGGAGCTGGCAAAAAAAGAAGAAGAAACCCCGTTGGCCCAGTGCCTGTCTATTTGTCCAGTTCTCCGTGTTAGTCGGCGGATGCCTGGTAACCACGTGCATGTGTTCCGGGGACCTGTAAGGAGCCGCCGGGCTTGACCAACCAGATATCATTAAACTGCTAAGTATGTCGCATTGGCGAAGAAGTATGATTGGAGTATTCTTCGAGCCTGTTAGTGATTTGCTCTGGTCATTTCTGTCATCTCTTGAACTTGCCTGTCAGTTATCGCTCTCTGGTGCTCTCGTGCGCTCATGAACTCATAAATTGTCTTAAACCAATTCAAATCCCACCCTTCAGGTCTCACTCGCCGTGGCTACAGCCAATGGTGCACTGTCAGCTGCGTGGACGACGGTGTCACTCAAGAGCCCGGCGCCTGACCACTTTGCGACTTTCTGGCAGGCAATCTCCAACGCGCAGTCTCTTTCCGAGACAGAGTCTATGGGCGCCGCCTGAGCGGAAAGCTGCATGGAAACCACATTTTTTTAACCTTGAAAGGGATGATTGGGAAATGCGGCAAATTTGTAATCTGCACTTCTCCTTTCATTTTCGACAGCTAATGTGAGGAATGAGGAATTTTTAGAATAGTCAACTTATGTTGGTTTGTTTTGCCAAACAGACGTTGATGTCTGTTGATGTGAGCTCAAGTGGTGAGGCGATTTGGTGTCAAAGTTCAGAAGAGCATACTTAGTAACGATTCAACCATTGGCAGTAAACCAAGTCCAAATATTCAAGGTAATAGATATTGCAGAAGCAAGTGCAGTTTTGGCTTTCTTTTCAATAATTTTCTTGAGTTGTGGTTGGTTCAAATATTTAATGTCTAGTTCTGTTATTTTGTAACTAGAAATCACCAAAACATTTTACTTCTTGATATTTCCTAATAAAACAACTCCAGAAACGTATACATCCAAGCGAATGATGTCCAGGCATCGGCAAGACAGTAGGCAGTTCAAAATGAAACAGTTGGCAGGATAAAACCAAACACTGATCACGCTCAGAGTGTGGTGTCACACCTTTCGCAAGACATGTTTATTTTTCACGCCAGATCCTGCAATGTCGGCAAGTCAAACACAAACGAATCGTTTAATTCTTGAGCTTCCTGTGTGTTTCCTTGTGTTTCCTCTCTTCTTTTGACAGACATCGCACTTGCTCATTTGAGAGTGCATTTCTTCACGTCTTTGCACGTTGTATATTTTCTTATTCTTACTCTTTGTTTTCTTATTTGCGCATTTGCTCAGCTGGTGCCTGGTTGTTTATTTCCAGAGGTTGTTGCCTGACGTTACCACCGCAGCCGGCGAGCGTGGCTGTCTCGTCTGCCCACCTCGTCAAGGCCAAGTCGAACGCAGCGTGCGAGCACCCCCCAACTCTGCCTCGCAGGGGCTGGCTTGTTGGGTTGGGCCGTCTTGTGGGTATCGTGTCGTTACATAAGCGTCCACTCAACAAACAGCCAAATTCATGCAATTTTAATACGGTGCGGGCACTGTCCTCCGAGTTCTGAATATGCCTCGTAATGGGTCCGTTGTGGGGATTAGATGTTTACGAGTAGAGCATACGTAGAACTGGTCATGATGAGAGCACGCTGTTCTGCAGTTCTGCGGTTCTGCCTCCAGTCTCCAACCATTGTTGGTCTCACGACAACTGGCAGGTGTCTACTGTTGTTTGCTGCGCCGGTTGTCCCACCACCAGTCCCCCGGCTTGTCACGGCTGGGGCACAAAACGCCATCTTATTGGCCCAGCGGGCGGTCAGGAGTGGAGACGCACCTGCCCCCAATCCGAGTCATCAATGCGGCAGATTGGCACAGTGGTAGTAGTGTAGTGGCATAGTGGCGTAACTATGCTACTTGCAGTGTCATGGTGGCATAGTTCATCTTGCAGTTACCGCCAAACGCGCCCTCCCCCAAGCCTACCACACTCCATTTAGGCTCTGCGAGCTAACTCCGGGGAGGCCCAAAGAGGCCCCAAAGAGAGACCCAAATGATCCCCAAAACCTGGCCCCAAAACCTGGCCCCAAAAACCGACCCAAGAAATTGGCCTAAGGAAATGACCTAAGAAAAAAAAAATAACAAATGCAGATTGCCTCCCAAAAATACACCCAAAAATAAACCATCATCAATAAAGGCACAACTTATGACCAGACCATAGCAACGACCGCTACGCTGCACGCCCGTCTCTCGAGAACACGACACGATCGGCGAACTCAGCGACCAGCCTTTCCTTTGCTTGCCACCTCCTGAGCATCTGCACGGCGTCCCGTCCTGCTCCTTTTCTCGGTCGCACAGCGTAGGTTCTCACGAGTTGGTTTCATCCCCCCCTTACCACGTCTCGCTGCCCTCCCAGACCACCGTGCCGACGTCAGCTGCTGCATCCATCATGTGCCTCGCGCCTCCCCGGTCGCCGTCGAGAGTATAGTCTGCGCATCCTGAGTGAAGCAGTCTTGCCTGGCGGCGTGCTGTGCGGTGTCCTGGCCGGCAGCCCAGAAAAAAAAAAAAACGCTTTTCCCCCTCCCCCTTCCCTTTTTTTCGTCTTTCTCTGCAGCCCTTTTTTTTTCTGCGCCTTCTCTTCTCCTTTTTCCCACCCCGGCCGCCCCCATCCGGCCTTGCCACCTACCTCCCTGTCGTCTGGCGGGCACTGACTATTACTCTTCAGGTTTTCGATTCTGTTTCTTGACTTTGTTTTTTCGACGACAGTGCGGACAGCCGACGGCAGACAGCAGCCCACTTTACCGACTTCTCCCACCGCCCATCCGCCATCATCCTCAGCCTCGGATCGCCACTCGACGGCATCTGCTGTCGAACGAGCCAACGACCAACAACCGCGACGACACATTGCTACATACAACACAAGCGACGACCAACTGCTGCAGAGCGCTCCTCGTCGACCCCGCCCACACGCGACCGAGTGCCTGCGACTGTGTCCCAGCCCTGCCCTTAAGTCTTTGGCCGAAGTGACCAGCATTCTAGAGTTTTCGTCTCATAGCGTGCGCATAAAGTGGAAAACCGGAAACTACCACACGACAAAGGCGTCCTCTTTTCGCCGACTTTCGACCCGCCCCATCTCCTCGTCGCTGTTCCTCCATCACCAGCAGCTGTCTCCACGCGGCTGACCGTCCACCACAACCTGCGATGATGAACTCCCAACCCCCCCAAGGCGACTTCTACCCCGGCTATACAGGCGCCATGAGCAACTCCCCAAGCGGTGGTCGTCCCGGCTATGCGACTGTCGGCCTGTCACAGACAATCGGTGCCGGACGTCGGAACCAGCAGGCTGCAGACGGCCCCGGCGCGTCGGCGAACGCAGCCCTGTACGGAGACGACCGCTTCACCCCCTTCGATGCCCCCCAGCGTTACGATCGCGGTACGCCTGTGCAGAATACCATGCACAACTTCAATGTGTTTCCCGGAGCAAACCAGTCCTCGTGGGGCTATGCCCCCGGTTCTGCTGCCACAATGAACGGCCCCGTCGGCGATGGCTCCCGCATACGGCAGGCCAACCGGCGCCCGGCTCTGCATTCGGTATGTTTTCTTGCTATGCGCATGCAGCCCGGAATTTGGCTCCCCCTCTGCTCCGACCTGCTTTCCCCTTCTGTTCCATCTCATACGTGTTGGAGACGACATTCCCAATTTGTTTTCCCCGTCTTTTTCTTTGTCTTCTTCTGTATTCTGTATTCTGTATTTCGTCTGTCTTCTCTAACATATATCCGTCAGGAGTGGACGACCACCGAACCGCAACTCGGCAACCACAACGCCCATAACATGCCCTACTACCAACCACCCCAGCACCTCGGGGGCGCCTCTCTGGGCCTGCCCAATTCGGGGTCTCCTGATCCGTTCAACGTCCAGCCGCCGACCGTTAACGTGCAGAACTACGGCACCCCCGAGATCCGCACATTTCCCGATACCAAGAAGGACATGGGTGATCTGATACCGACTGCCCTTGTGATCAAGAATATCCCCTTTAATATTCGCAAAGAATATCTGACCTCGCTTATGATCGAAATGCACCTCCCCCAGCCATACGCGTTTAACTATCACTTTGACCAGGGCGTGTTTCGCGGCCTTGCCTTTGCCAACTTCCAGAGCGCCCAGGACACCGCCATTGTCATCAGCCAGATGAACGGCCTGGAGATCCAGGGGCGCAAGCTGCGCGTTGAGTACAAGAAAATGCTCCCAGAGCACGAGCGCGAGCGTATCGAACGTGAGAAGCGAGAGAAGCGCGGCCAGCTCGAGGAGCAACATCGAGGCCCCGCCCACCAGATCTCCATGTCATCCCTGGCCACGGCAACTTCGGTCCAGCGGTCGGGCATGAACGAGGGTAGTAAGTCATGCAGCAGAATTCTCCCCTTGTTTTTTACACTCTGGTTAGATCCTAGTTTTACCTGATTCTTTGTCTTGGATTGCCTGTTCTTTTCCTTTTCCCACTTGTTTTGTTCTCTTGTTCTTTTTCTTTTTCTTTTGGTTTCAAGTTGCTAACCCACTCACCTCCATAGGAATTCCTGGCCGCTTCGACCTGAACGACCCAATCACTCTCCGCTACTACCTGGAGCTCTACATGTTCCACAATGACGATTCTCGTGAAGTCCACATCTTCCCTGCCGACGTCTCACCGGAAGACCGCCGTTTGATCCATATCCTGGCCCATAACATGGGCCTGGAGCACGCCTCCCTGGGCGACGGCGACAACAGACAGGTCCACGTCAGCAAATCCAAGTTCGCAACCGGTGCCCGTCAGCCAACGGCCCAGCAGACCGGCGTGACGCTCGATGGCCACCCCCGTGGTCTCAGCCGCGCCGCGACGTACGATTTCAGCGACCGGCAACAGTCCTCCATCCACTCGATCAACCGCTCCAACCTCGCGATCCCCAACAGCCCCGAGAACCACCTCAACGGAGGTGTCAGCGGACTTAGGGGCGTTAAGAGCTTTGCCGACCTGCGGTCGTTCAGTCCCAGCCCCTCGCCGTCTCTCGGCAGTGGTGCCATGGGTCCCCCGACCAATGGCCACAGCAGTACTGGCGTCCAGTACATGCCGCATTACACAGGCGAAGGCCCATTTGGCCCCGGCTTGACGACGCCGACGACCCCTGGCTCGGCCATCAACCCGCCTTCTGCTACGGCCGACCCTGGCAGCCTCGTGAACGGTCTGGGGTCTCTGGGGCTCGGCTCCTCCTCGTTTGACGGAAACGGTGCTGGCATCCCGACCCGGTCGCGGGACACCCCTGGTGCAATTGGCAGCCAGCGACCTGGTGCTAACGGCAGTGGCGTCCGGGCGAACCCTGAGCGCCAGCCGCGTGGCCCTGGTGGAGACTGGGAGAACCCGGGTGGTTTCACCCGCGGACGCTCGAACGGCCACATGCAGCGCGGCAGTGGTGAGTTCATGGAGAAATAGATTCATCTTTATTGCGATCTAAAGCGTTGTTGCATTTTGGCTCCATGCTCGCAGCATGCTAAACGTTTTGGCAGATTCTTCAGATAACGCAGGTCGAGTTGGATCGTCTTCGCTCTACTGAGTGGCTGCATCTACTTTGCGTCGGACGTGTTCCGGGGCAATGTTGCATTGGGGCACATAATCAGATTTCTCGAGAGGAGAGTCCTTGTCTACACTTTCGGGCGTTGACTCGGTATGTGGACCAAAGAAACCACCAACCTTGCCGATGCCGTTTTGAGGATGGCTTTCCAACCGTGTTTTCATACCGTTCGGGAACACCGCCCGTTACCCTATCTCCTCAAACCCCTTTTGCCTTTTTAGTCGATTTCCGTGCTCTCGTTCTCACCAACAAAAAAAAATGGCGTCTGTATTGAGCTGCGACTGTTGGAGAAGGAGACGCCAGACTCCAAATCGTTCAAAACAATTTTTTGGGCCTCGTCTGAGCATTGTTCTGCGTTTTATGTCCTGGTTTTACACTGTTTTTTTTTTTCTGGCTTTTCTCTTTCCTGGCTGCTGTCCTGCTCTGTTCCTGTTTTTTTTTTCGTGCCCCTTTCTTCTGTGCTTTTCTTCGGTTTGGCTTTCCATTCTCTCGTTTCTTCCCTGCGTATCCTCTTTTCGACGTGGAATGCGCGGAGAACTGGATTCACGAACCCGGGTCCTGCATCTTTTACGACATATTAATATTTCGGCTCCTTCTTTTTCCTAACGAGTTCCGAGCCCTCTGACATGTTCTGACGAGTCAAGAACGAAACTTTTTGCGGTGTCGATTGGATTTTTCAAGACATCCATGCTTTGACGACTGGACGATTATAACGGGGTAACTTGAAAGCACGAAAACATTTGGATACAGCAAGAATTCTACTACTACTACTACTACTTCAGTTCGTGGGCAACCATGAGACGTCTCTTTACCCAATAATGTGGCCAGGAACCCAAAATCCCGAAAAAATACTGTTTTTTTTTTTTTTTTTTTTTACTCTTTTTGCTCATTGTCGGTTTTTTTTTGCCCGTGTTTGATTGTGTTTGCCTGGGGAAAGACCTATGCATTTATGCTTTTCGCTTCTGCGTCTTTTTGCGGGTGGTGCTTTGTTGGACATGAGAGAGGATAAGAGAAACAAGAAAAACAAATACGAAACATCTAGTTTACCCTTTTTTGCTGTTGTGTTTCCCCGTCTCTCTTGTTGTCTTAGGCTCTCTGATCTGTTTTTCTTTCTTTCTCATATCTGCTTGTGACTTTTTTCGACCTTCGTCTTTCGTCTTGCGCTTTTTGTATTTGCGTCGTTCCGTCTCGTCATCTTTCTGGGTTGGGCTTGTCCAGCGCCTCGCCCGTCCTGTGCATTGTTATACCACATCAACACGCCGTATACGTTTTTATTATCACTCTTATGTTGCTACGATGATACGTTCTCGCACGGCAACCCGCAACTCCTGGAAACCAACCTTCCTTTCAAAAGAAACCCAACAACCAGGAACAAATAGGGTCTCCCGACTGCGATGAAAAAAGAAAAGAAGAGACATGCCAATTCACGCCACGAGAACAGCGAATAAAAGAAAAAAAGAAGGAATTATTTCCCCCGGCGATGCTGCATTTAAACTCTGTATGCAAACTGTTTGTCCTGTTTTGGCTTGTCTTCACTTGCAATGTTTGCTTTTCTTTTTGCTTTAGTTGGGTGTTGGAACCTGCTTTGAATCTTTTTGTACTGCCGCATTACATTGGAACACGGATTCATAGTCAATTATTTTAGTTTTTCATAGCAATTATGGGGTTTATTAGTAGAGCGTCTTTCTAGAGACGACTTTATGCTGATGTCTGTGTCTTTCCCTACCACAGCTTTGCTAGCACTTCAAGATGTGTGTGCCCTGATCTGGCCTGCAAGGACGACATGTTCATACGATAGCACACTTGTGCATATATGCTTATATTTACGTTTATGTTTATTTCAGTCCCCTCATTTGCCTTGGCTGGACATCGTGAGCCTGGTGCCGGCATGGTATGCTAAGTATTAAGTACCTACGGATTTTTTCCGACTCCATAAAAACTAACCAAAATGCACAGAACGAAATCACCACTGCCACCACCACCACCACCACCACCTTGCACTCTTTATGCCAGCCGCTGCCGACTCAGCTCGACCGCCACGTCGGCGGTCGCCCCGTCAAAGAAATCGTTCATCACCACGACCAGGCTGTCGTTGCCGCACGCGCGCGCGGCATTGTCCCGGATCCACGGCAGGGTCTTGGAGTCGCACAGGGCCTTGGTGGCCAGGATGCAGCTGTTGGACGCGCTCGCGGACAGGATGCTGTAGACGACGGCGCCCGGGATGTTGGTGGCGGTGGCCTGGCACTGCAGATTGACAAAGGCGCGGCCGCGGGCGCTGTCTGGGCTGAGGATGGTGTCGAAGCCGCGCACGATGCTGTCGCCGTCGAGGGTGGCGTTGCCCTCGTCGGTGTAGGTCGACAGCGAGTCGGCATTGACCAGCACGATGAGGCGCTTGCGGTCGCGGCGGAGCTCGGCCACGGTGCGGTTCTGCAGGTCGTCGAGGTTGCCGACGGCCAGCGCGCCGTTGACCTGGTTGACGACGGCGGCGACGTGGTCCTGCATCTCCTGGTCGGCCGGGCGGCGGCAGGCGCTGGGCACGCCGTCCCAGCGCAGCTGGGCGACGACAATCTCGGACGGGTGGGCGACGAGGAAGCGGGCAATGTCGCGCAAGAAGTGCTCGTAGGCCATGCCGGGGATGGCGCTGTGCTGGAAGTAGAGGCCGTCGGGCAGCGCCTTGGCGGGCAGGACGGCCTCGTGGCAGTGGGCCGGGCGGAACTCAAAGTAGCGGGCGCCCAGGCGCAGGAGGGTCTCGAGGGTGTCCTTCTGGGTGATGGCCAGGCTGGACACAATGTTGGGCGCCAGGGCCTCGATGGCCTTGCCCGAGACGGCGTCGGCAATCTCGCCGGCCCACCTGCTCTCCTTGATGAGCGTGGTGATGACGGCGCTGCCGGCGTGGGCGAGCACGGCGGCGCAGTTCTCCATGCTGTTCATGCCGACGTCGTGGACGGCCGGCAGCACCATCTTCTTGAAGGGCCGGTCGTTGGCCTGGGGCGAGTGGTCCGGGGCGACCTGGGCCATCCAGTCGGCGTAGTCGGGCGAGACGGTGATGTAGCACTGGTGGCGCGTGGGGAGGCCCGCGTGGCCGCCGCCCGAGGCGTAGAAGCCAAACGAGACAATGGTGTGGGTCTCGTCGTGCACGACGGACTGCGTCTCGTTCATCTTTCGGAGGGTGCCGTCGCCGACGTTGCCGGTGAGGGCGTTGACGTTGATCCACTGCTCGGTGAGGACGTTGTGGCCGTTGTGGAGGACCTTGAAGGCAAAGCGGCCGGTCTTGTTGAGCAGGCTGTCAATGTTCCTGCTCTCGACCTCCATGTCCTCGTTGCGGAACTCGCGCAGCTCGGTGCGGGTGACCGTCTGCTTGGGCACGGACAGCTCGATGGAGCATCCTGGCTGGGCGATGTAGGTGTAGACCTGGATGCCTTTGCTGGGCATTGTCGTTGGTGGTGGCAATTGTAATGGCAAAGAGACTTTTTGATTAAAAAAAAAAAGAATGAGACAGACCGATTGAGCGAGAGTGTGTGAGATGAACCAAAAAAAGGATGCAGGCCCAACTGCGACTGTTGAGGAATTCTGGTGACGATTCAACTGGGATGAAGATCGTTGAAGATCTCCTTTTTTTAGTAAGGCTGTGTGTGTGAGAGAGGATCTCCCTCCGTATTACGCAACACCACCACCACACCCCCCCATTCCTCCTCCCTTCATCCTGCCTCTGCAGTCGTTCATACACTTTTCCCGCAAATACGGGTACCTTACAGTACGAACTGGTAGTCCCTTTGTGCCCAGCCTGCCAAGGCCGTTGGGGATTGTGCGGATGCCATTGGCCGTGAGACGTTTGTGGTTTGCGGGGCTGAAATCCCATCAGCACTAGTGGACACGCCTAAATCCCACTACATCCCTGCATCCCGGGCACATCCTGGGCGTTCATCCTTCAGTGTTCCTCCCTATCTTCTCCGACGTGACTGGATACGAGAGATTGGGATCCA
This sequence comes from Raffaelea ambrosiae, assembly GCA_002778195.1. Lineage (NCBI taxonomy): Eukaryota > Fungi > Ascomycota > Sordariomycetes > Ophiostomatales > Ophiostomataceae > Raffaelea > Raffaelea ambrosiae. The sequence continues at coordinate 5,733,215 of PCDI01000001.1, read as the reverse complement.
ACCCCTCCCCATTGCATACAACATGAGGAACACTTTGTTGATTTCGACTATTTTTCTTCTCGCTGATTTGCATCATCAGAATGGCCATCTCATCTCCCCCAATTCTCATGCCATCCCACCAATGTTTTTCTTCCCCAGCTAGTTATTCATTTCGCCGATTCTTCCAACTTCCACACTCTCCATTTAGCTGTGGTACGTCACGCTGTAAATGTTGTAGCCCGTCGGCGTCGCGTCAAACGACAGCTCGCCGTTGGCGGCAATGTTGAGATACCGGCCGTTCTCCTTCTTGAGCGAGTACAGGCTGCTGCCCATGTACTCGACCGTGTACGTCTCGGCCCCGCTCTTGGACGTCGACAGGCTCGAGTGCTGCGAGATGTACTGGCCGTTGAACGCGCTCGTGATCTGGAACGTGTTGCCCTCCTCGGTCAGCGCATGCAGCACCCAGCGCTGGTGGATGTCCTCGTGGCCGGCCGTCGCCTTGGAGGCGCCGAACTGCTTGTCGGCGCTGCCCGGGTTGTAGAGGGCGTAGCCGTTGGACTCGAACACGAGGTAGCGGCCCTCGGTGACGTAGCCGCGCACGCCCTTGTAGCCGTCCTCGAAGAAGAGGGCCTCCTCCTCGGTCTGCTTGCCGTACGGGATGGGGGAGTAGTAGCTGTCGCCGCCACAGCCGCCAGAGTAGGCACCAGCGCAAAAGCCGTTGTACATGCCGATGTACTGGCCCTTGGAGTTGGCAATGGGCTCGACCGTGTCGGGGAGAACAGGAATGGAGTAGTCCGGCTGGAAGGAGCATGAGCGAGAGATCAGACAGAAAGAAGACACAGAAGGCAGAGAAGCGGGAAACATAAAGGAGGGAGAGAGTCTGGCATAAGAAAGGGACAAAGAAGAGAAAATCACAAAGAACAAAAAAGCACAAAGACAGGCAATACGCACATGGTCAAAGTCAAAGGCGTTGATAAGGTTGCTCTGGTGCTCACGGCGCCAGTCGGACATCTGGGCCTCCGCGGTAATGTTGCTGTAGCCCTTGGCAGCGAGGAACTGCTCTGTTGTTGGGAAGGTGTGTTAGAGAGACCAATTCACAGCAACCCAAGCATGGCTCTTCTTACCAAGGAACAGCAGAATCGAAGAGTGGTCAGCGCGCTCAGTGAACACATGGCCACCGCGAGTGAAGGGCGAGATCATGATGAGGGGAATACGGATGCCTGCTGTCGTTAGATCTGTGCTGTCCTTCCGAGGCCTCATCAAGGACAAACTCACCAGGGCCGGAGAACGTGTAGCCCAGCTCGCCGTACGGGTCCTCGAACCACTCGCCAGGCGTGCCATAGGGAGAGATCACAGGCATGACCGCATCGCCCCAGCCACCAGCCTCTGTGGAGTTTGTCAGCACACGATCAATCGTAGCGAATGCTGTCGTGCGGACGACTTACCATCCCAGTTCAGCAGAATGATCGTCTCGTTGTAGTTCTTGCCGTTGATGGCAGCGCCAATGACCTGGTTGAGCCACCATGCACCGTCCTGGGGCGTCTGGGGAGGGTGCTCCTGCAGGGAACCCGGGGGGAACGCCCAGGAGATCATGGGCAATGTGCCATTGGCAGCAGCTTCACGGAAGGCAGGCAGGCCGTTCTCACCGTCAAAGGTCAAACCACGCTTGTACAGGCTGGAGTTGGTGGCGGCATCCTGGAAGGCCTTGAAGTAGAACAGACCGTTGTTGGTGGCCCAGTCCCAGGACTCCTGGAACGAGCGCCAGTCAATGCCAGCCTCGTCGATGTACTGGGCGAAGGCGGGCCACTGCAGGGGAAGACAATCGAGGTTGGTGCCGACGCAGCCTGGGGAGAATCACCATGTTAGCTGCAATGGACTCGAGGGCCACTTCCAACCAACAATATACGAGCGTGAGTGCCCACCATTCGACTGGTTGTCGTCCAGAATCACACCGCCAGCACCCAGAGCAGTCTTGCCGCCGGGCACGTTGATGGTACCCGACTGCCAGTACCAGCGGTTGGGATCAGTGTTGGAGGTGATGGCCGCCTGCGATGTTGGTTTAGCATACGGGACTGGGGCGTATACACACGATCGTCACAATAGCTACGACGCAAACTCACGTGGTACATGTCAGCAACAGTGTACGACTCGGCCAGGGAAAAGTGCCAGGCAATGTCGTCCCGCTTGAAGTAGCCCCACGACTGCGGCGTGTCGTAGATAGCCCACATGTCGTTGGAGCCATTGTTCAGCGAGTGGTGCGTGGGAATCCAGTTGTTGGCACCCGCGCACAGGCACTGGCTGCGGTTGTAGCTGTCCTCTGTGTTCTCGTAGTTGATCCAGTACGGCAGGAGGTAGTCGGTCTCGTTGGTGAGGCCCGTGACGTTCCTTTTGCGTGTGTCAGTGAATATATCACTATGCATGTATAGTTGTCAAGTATAATGTTACATACGATCGACCGAGGTGCGGGTGCAACAGAGATCGATGTACAACATATAGAAAAACACGCAGCAAAGGGACATCACTTACTGGTACCAGACCGGGCGGCCATCCGCGTTGGTCTGCACATTGGGATCGGCAAATCCACGGACACCAGCCATGGTGCCGAAATACTGGACACGTCAGATCATGGAAGCCAAACAAAGAAGAATCCAGCTATTGTCTTACGTGCTGAAAAGAGCGGTTCTCCATCATGATCATGATGACATGCTTGACATCCGCCAGCGAAGTGGCCTGGGCACCGGCCACAAGGGCCAGCAGAGCGGCAGCAGTGTACTTGGCCATTGTAGCTACCCAGAGAGGTTGCACGAAGAGCGAATGTCCAGAAGAAGTGCAGGCCGGGGGGGGGGGGAGAAAGGTGATATTGGATCTCTACAGTCCACACAAACTCCAAGAGCACGGCCCTCGGAGGAAGATGGTCACTCGACTCGCTATATATACATACGTTTTTGCCGAGAACAGCAAAAGATCATCAATCTCAAGGACAAGTCGAGTGGTCGAGTTGCCCTGCGACTGAGAAGACAGGGAGCCGTGGATCCTCCCTGGTCCCCCAGGAGCCACAGGGGGCACGAGAGCGACAGGAGTCCCAGAGTAGCAATTGACCGGACTGTTTAGACTGTCCAGAATTACGTAGAGGACACTATCATCTCGAAAAAGGCCACCATCAGCGTGTAGTCCGGTCAGTCACCCATCATGAACCTGCGAGGAAAAGAGACAGCCCCCCTTCTCTTCGCAGCTCGAGTGGGCCTGTATTGTTCATGCTATTCTAATACGACACGTCAGATTCGGTCCATCATTCGGAAGCAATGGAACAAGCATTCTGGTTAAGCTTCACCAAGACGGAAGGTTGTACTTGGTCCCGAGTGGCGGCCACGTGCATCCGCTTCAGGGAAGCTGTTGGCCCGAGAAGCCCCCGGCCAGGGGGGGGATTAGATAGCGGACAGAACGCCCGGTGGATGTCGGTGGACAATTCGGCTACGACACCTGCGACGGAGGCAAGCTCTGGCCACTCACAGACGCAGGAAAAGTAATTGCTGCATGGGCTAGCAGAGTGTTCTGCAGATGGGGACGAGTCTAGTCTATAGTCAACTCAGACCTAAAGATTCGTGACGTCCACGAGAACCTTGAATTCTCAAAAGGGTTGAACCGACAAACGCACGGAAGACACCAGCTTCTAGTGTCGTATCTCGAGTATCCTCAACCACGCCCTGCTGGTGCCGCGCCAACCGAATAGGAAAGAGGATAAGTAAAATGGGGAAATAAAAGCGCCGATCTGCAGTGCAACGGCGTGCAAAGGCGGGGGCCACCCCCGGTCAAGCTTGTTCGAACCGCGTCGGCCAGGGGGGGCATAGCGCTGCCACCAGAGGTTGCACCGGTCCATTGCTGGCTCTGGCCGGCAAGGGCCAGGGCTTCGTTTGACCTGCAGCCCAAGCGTTGGCTTCATGAAGCTAAAGCAAGACCATCCATCTTCTTTTTTGGTGGTGTAGACCTTGTTCACACTTGTTCCCATCGCAGCCGTCGGTGACCAGTGCTGGCCAGCAATACGACGATCCTGGAATTGTCTCTACCCCCATCGCTTAGTAGGCGGTGGCGATCCGAGGTCCGCCTGGTATTTGGGTGGTTAACGATGGGCCGCATAGCGCCGTGATATCGCCAGATCCGCTCAAAACTCCGAACCAGTCCACGTGCCCGCGCCTTACACGTGGAGTCCAGCTTGGACCAATCGTCTTATCCCTGTTTCCCATTGCCCATCACCCACACGTGCCCCCGACAACTGCAACGTTTGGAAGCATTCGACATCTCAGCACTGCATTAGTGCTTTCTGCAGGGCCAGTGTTTTGTGGGCTTGTTCTACGAGTAAGCGGTCTTTCAGACCGAAGGGGGGTTGTACCAAAGAAAAGAGGAGAGAAATCAATGTGACGTTTGATTATCTTTTGGAATGGCAGAAAAGAAAGAAAAAAACATCCTTGTCTCTGGTCCTTGATGTGGTTCGTTTGGTTTATTGACTGCCTTGTGACCTGTGGCCTATGCCCACATCTCTTGGTGCTCGCTGTTGCTCTTGCTCTTTCTTGCTTCTATCCCTCTTTTTTTTTCTTTTTTTTTTTCTTTCTCCTTTTTCCTGTTCTTTCACAATGTCTCCTCCGTTGACTTACATTCGACGGTGTAGCTACAATGGACACAGCTTCGGGCCATAGCGACCCATTGCTCGGCGCGGACTCTGAGCCCGCTGTCCGGTGGGAACAGGAGGGCCGTGCTCAACGCAAGAAATCCCGCTGTTGCGCAGGCCTCGGCTGGCTCTTACCACTCAACTGCGTATTGGCTGCGGTTGTCGTCGTTTCCCTGTACCTGCTCCTCCACACATCCTTTGATGTGGCACCGGCAGCCATCCCTTCGGACTCTTCTTCGCAAGAAGTGACTGTGTCAACTCCCGAGAGGGACTTGAAGTATGTTCTTCACCCGGAAGACCATGTGTCGCGGCAGCCGACCGTTCTGCACTACTCGTGGAACATCACCAAAGCCATACTGGCCCCGGATGGGGTCAAGAAAGAGGTCTACTTGATCAATGGTACGTAATCCGCCAGCCAGAACACACCAGAGACAAAGACTGACATAGCTGTAGGCCAATTTCCAGGACCAACAATCGAGGCCCGCTCTGGCGACACCATCATTGTCGAGGTCTTCAACTCGATGGAAGAGCCTGTCTCTCTCCATTGGCATGGCTTGTACATGAAAGGTGGGCGTGAAAGCATTACTGCTGAACAAGGCTTGTCGCACTAACCAAATTCGCATTCAAGGCGCAAACGACATGGATGGTCCTGTCGGCATCAACCAGTGTCCAGTGCCGCCCGAAGGCAAGTTTATTTACGAAATTCCGACAGACAGACAGGCCGGAACCTTTTGGTAAGATGCTTGTCCAGATAGAGACAATCAACAAGTTTGTTCTAAGAAACTTTCCAGGTACCATGCGCACTCAGAACTGCAGAGATCCGATGGTCTTTTCGGTGGACTCGTAATTCACAACCCAGAGATCAAAGAGGACTCGCTGTATCGGTATGACCAAGAGCTACTGCTTTCGGTTGGCGACTGGTACCACTGGACTGCCGACAGAGTGCTTGCCAAATTCAAGGACTACAGCAGTGGCGGAAACGAGGTGTGCATCTTTTAACCTTGCGTTTCGGCATATTTTCAGACGATCTCGTCAAACGATCAGACTGACAGAACGCAGCCATGCCCAGATTCTCTTCTCGTTAATGGCCTTGGATATTTCCAGTGTTCCAAGGCCACAAAATCAGAGCCAGTCGACTGCAGTGAGATTGTCAAACCGTGGATGAATCTCGACAAAAGCAAACGCTACCGAGTGCGGGTTGTCAATGTTGGGTACGAACCCACCTCGGGCATCTTGCTTCGACCGGATGTTTCGTAGCTAACACGCTGCGGCAGATCCCTGTCTGGAATTACAATGACTGTACCAGACGCAACGCTGAACACGATCAAAATCGATGGCGGGAGACCAGTCATGGCGGAGCCGGCAAATTCTGTTGGTGTCTTGTACCCAGCACAGCGGGTGGACTTTGTCATGTCTTGGGCGGATGAATTAGTTGGCAGCGACTCTGAATTCATCATTAATATGGATGACGAGTACGACTTCCTCCTTCCTGAACGGGCATTCGTCTGGTAGTTTCATCCGCTGACCAAGCACAGGTACTTTCTGCAGTTCAACTATGCTCTCACGCCGAAACAATCCTTCCGTATCTCGTCTGGCTCGTCAGCGAGCAAAGCAACGAAGGGCAAGACAAACACAACCGAGATCGCCTTGACTGATCTCATGGAGCTCAAGGGACCTCGGCTTCCGTCGCCCTTGCCCGAACCAAGCAAGCTCTACATGATCTACGCCGTCGTGGAGCTGCTGTCCCGCAACAAGTTTGTCCCGCAGGGATACATCAACCACACAACCTGGCTCTCCCAAGACAAGCCGTTGTTGGCCCTCGACCGCAGTGAATGGGACAGCCACCAGCTGGTTCCATGGACAGGCCACGAGCCGGTGTGGGTGGAGCTGACCATCAACAACATTGACACGCAAGGCCACCCTTTCCACTTGGTAAGACAGGCATTTCACTTCCGTTCGAACACAAACTCGAAACTAACAATAGTGTACAGCATGGATTCGACTTCTACGTCGTAGGCACGCATGCAGGGAACGGCGGGTGGGATTACTACAACCCGTTCACACCGGAGAGAGCACCACGTGGGGGTCCCTTCAATGTAATCGACCCCGTGAGCCGTGACACGGTTTACGTGCCCCCATATGGCTACGTGGTTCTGCGGTTTTTGGCGGACAACAAAGGCCTCTGGACACTGCATTGCCACATTTTGTGGCATCAAGCGACCGGCATGGCCATGGCTTTCCAAGTCATGGGTGATGAAAAGGGTCTAAGCCAGACAGAGGCAGGACGCAATGCCAACAAATATTGCATGAAGAACAAGGCCCACTAAAGGGGTTTCTGAGAGGACAACATTGTAGGTGTCTTCGTGTTATATGGGGAACTTCCTTTGTTAATACAAAACGGCCGAATTAACTGGATAATGCCTCGGACGGTAATTTTGTTGTAATGCTGCCAGAGTGAATGAATTGTACCATCTGTTCTGTCAAGATAAGCTTGTTTCAAAAAGTTTAAAAATATGCTTAGCGGGACCTGGGCGCCGAATTTGGCCGACAAGCCGCCGCGTTTTAGGGGGTTTTCATCTGCTACTGCTGCTAATACAGTGGGGTCCCAAAAGTATCCGGTCGCGAACGTGTAAAAGCGCGCTTTTGTAATCCAACTTGAACTTCACCAAAACTTGGAACAACCACAAAACAACGAAATGTCATTATAGAATTGCCTGAAATTGGCCGTATTCTAACTGCAAAAGGGAAGAGAAACGGCCAGCTAAGTCTCGTCGCAAGGGCTGCATTATGTGGCGCGCGCTGCACGCCGGCAAAAGTCAATCGAAACAGCCTTAAATTGACCGAGACTTCTATGAAGAGGGGTCTATCCAGAGCACGTGTCTGATCAGTACTCTGGTGTAGACGGTAAAGGAGAGAGGACCGACGGTATTTCTGGAATACAAACTTGAACGAGTGCAACTGCTTGTTTGTCGTTGCTGTTGCCCCCGTGTAGGTATACTGCGACGACGTGTCTGAGAACCTCAACCTTGGCCTCGCTCGTGAGACCGTATTGTGTACCTACGAGATGGGAACATCGAAATGACAGGATTCGTCTTTCTATATCGGGCTGATAGTACAGTTGCACTACCTAAGCCGGCGTCTCAACAACGCCCTTGGGGGGAGCATCGGCTTCAGGGACTGTCGTGCCGTTCTTTTTGGCCTCCTCCTCTTCCAGACGCCTTTGCCGCTGGTGCCGGCTTTCACTCTTGGGGTCAAAGTATGCTGGTTCCTCTGTGTTCAGTAAAGATGAGCAAAACGAGCGCAGAGGAAGGAAAATACGCACGCTGTTCCCCAAATACGGTTGTCCGGATGCCCCGGCGTGCCTCCTTGTACGTGCCCGGAATCACACGGTGCAGTGTGCACCGGTTGTCCCACAGGGCGACGCTGCCGACGCGCCACTTCCAGCGCACGGCGTGGTCGTCGGCCGAGTGGATGTGGAAGTTGAAAAAGTCGAGCAGCTTGTCCGACTCGAGCTTCTTGAGCTCGGCAAACTGCGTCACGAAGCCCGGGTTGACGTTGAGGGCCTTGAGGCCGGTCACGGGATGTGTCCGCACGGCCGGGTGGTGGCTGTCGATGGGCGGCCGGGCCGGCGCGCCGCCCCAGAGGTCCAGGATGGTGTCGTACTGGAGGCGGGACGTGTGGACCGCGTGCAGCGTCTCGACAAAGGCCTGGTAGGCGGGGCTGAGGGCGTCGTACAGGCCGTACTGCGAGACCCAGGCGGTGTCGCCGCCCACGGGCGGGTGCTCTTCCATGCGCAGCAGCGAGTACGACGGCGGGTTGATCTCGAAGCTGGTGTCGGCGTGGAAGTCGGCCTGTGGCCACGGCGTGTAGTGGAGAATCTGGCGGTGGTCGGCGCGGTCGCTGTTGCTGCCGTGGATCACGAGATGCCGCGCATTGTTGGCCTGGTTGGGGTGCTTGTCGATGACGCCGTAGTGGGAAAAGATCTCTTCCTGCTGGGCCGTCGTCAGGTCCTGGTCGCGGAAGAAGACGACGCCCCGTTCCGTCACCAAAAGCGCCAGCTCGTCGAGCTGGGTCGGTGTCAGCTGGGACAGCTGGACGCCCTCGAGGACGGTGCCGATGGACTCGGTCAGATCTTCGCGGCCGGCGACGACGGAGAACAGCGCCTTCTTCTCGGCATCGGCAAACAGAGCACGGTCCCTGGGCGGCTCAAAGGCCTGCCGGAGCGGCTCGGGGGGCTCATGCTTGGCGATCTTGGGATTGAAGGAAGGGTGGATGGTCACCGGGAAGCCCGACTCGGGCGAGATGTGCTTGCTGGACTCGATGCCAGCGAACGTGCGCGACATGGTGGGCAGTTTCTTTGTGATGCAATTCTCTCGACGAGTCTGCGGGAACATGGAAAGGAAAAGAGTGCAGATCCGTCTATCTAGAGCACTGCACGTCCAAGCCCGCCTGCCGACTCGTAATAGAGTTACGTCTATGGCGTCCTCTGTTCCGGATACCTGCTTCCATCGCTACTCTCCGTAGTGTGGATTGCGTTATGCTTTTCGTTGTTCATGGGGTGGGGTACGTCTACATTTTGCTCCTACTGGCTCAAGTGCGGATGAAATGACTGGCGAAAGATGCCCAGAACGATTGGCGATGCCGAGCGAAAATGGCGTGCTATCGCGAATCGACCGAAGACGGGGAAGAGAATTTAGACCAGTTTGTAAAAAGAAGGTTGCTGACACGGAAATAGCCATACGAAAGATGTATTTCCGCTTACTATGATTCACTTGCAAGTGTTTTATGACCATTGCGCGCTGGCCTTCTCTATGTTCTTTGAAAACTGCTTCACACTCTGACTAATGTGTAACAAAGCCAAACAACGGATCGCATTCAAAGTTGAAATCAAACGGGAACTCGTCCGTCATGGAATCCAATAAGAAGAGGTCCAAGTTGGCCCCATCTTCCAAAGTCATCCCTTCTGTCACTGTGGCTGCGGTGTCGTCCACACGACTATTCGAGTGCTGTATCGCGTCGTTTGGTGTGTATATGCTGACAGTCGGCGTGGAAGCACCCCCGTGAGGCTCGTTTGCAGAACTTTCAGCCGGTTGTGATGCAAGAAGAGAAGACCCGACGGCGGCACCTGGCGTGGGAAGATCGCAACAGTCTGGCGGAAGTCCGCCCGCGAATTCGGTATTGACGTGGACATTCAGTCGTTTCGCCAGATCCCGCAGAATTTTGATGGATTGCATGGGGGCTCTGGCCATCACTTTATTTCCCCCCAGAATGTCCAGGCAGTCTTGCAAACAGACGTGGGACTGCGAGCCGGGAGGCTTCTGTGACGCGAGGCGCACATGGATGGTGGCACTCACATATGTCGCGTACGACACAAAGTACGGCGGCGACTTGATGCACCAGCGCTGTCGGTAGAACCGCAAGAGAGCATCGATCTCCAGCGCAGCCGATTCGCAGACCGAAAACGCGTCCAGCGACTTGGTTCTCGTGCTGGACCGGAGATGGCCTTCAGAGACAAACGGTCGATACAGCAAAATGACCATTGAATAGTACATCAACCTAGCCACGATTAGTTCTTTTGCATGACACACTTTTATATAAGAACGTTATCTTACAATAGTGAGAGCGTGTGGGGAAGAGCCACGCATTCCTTCGAGGTGCTCTGCTCGACAGGCCCGGAAGTGTCCACGATCAGGTGAGGAGGGAGAGCGTCTTTCCACTGGTCAAGCTCCGCCTGCAAGGCTTCTGTCATCCGACAGAGGCTCTCGTGGCTTTCCGTGGCACTCCTTTCCGTGTAGAGGCCACAGAGAATCCGATCTGTGATGGTGCTGAGCGCACACATGTGCTGGAATGTCGAAACGCTGTGGGTGGGAAGGCCGGCCATGTCTTGTGACGTTGATAGTATATAGCCATATGGATCAAATGGTTCCAGCTCTTCGTAGCTGTCCATGAATACCATGGGGACGTTGCAGTCCATGTCTCGCAATCGTGCAGGGCGGCCTTGGTAGATTGACTGCACCTTGTCCAAGACTGCGCGTAGGTCAGTGTTTGGCGATGCGAAAAATCGAGCTCACCACCACGTGGGACTTACCAAAAGCAGCCCAGAACAGCCTGCGACGAACTTCCAACTCTTCCGGCGGAACATTCCTTTTTGTTGGCGCAGACGAGTTCTCCGAGTGCAACCCCAAGTCGATGATCATGTTGGTCGCGATGCCGAGACAGTGCCACGACAGGCTTCTCTCGTCACACCACGAGAACAGCCCGTCGGAGATGAGCAGCAGTGCCTGGATGGTGGTAATGCTGCTTGTACAGATCGCCGGAGATGTTGAGCCATACAAGATGGCCTCAGCCTTTCTTCGAAAATACAGGCCCGTCCGAGAGCAGTCCACAATCGTCTCCAGGCCGGGCATGTTTGGCGCATGCTCCGAGGCGACAAAATACATGGCGTTCAAAAGGAGGCGAGAGAAGTACGGTCCATTGGTAGCCATGTCCCGCATGAAGCTCGGCCTGTACACAATCGACCCGATGGCGTGTTGTCGATTCCAGAATAGGGACAGAAGATTCATGGCCAGCTTCGGATCGATCCCGTCAAAGTCCAGCTTCCCCTGGCGAAGGTTGATGGATTCCATTTGGCCTGTGCATTTGTGAGCCACGGATACGAAGCCTCGGCTATTTCGCTGATGTGCATACGTTGCTTGGCTGCCTCGCCGAGAAGTTGCGCGCTGTCGGCAGCATCGGCTTCTTTCTGGAGATGGGCTTGACGCCTGTCTCGCATGGACTTGCTGTCGAAAATGACACTTGTTGGCCCATGGAAATGCGACCCGACAGCATCTGGTACTGTCTCGGTCGCCCGGGGGAAGCTCTGAATGGTACTGGCAGGGGTAGGGAGCGACTCTCTTGTCGCACTCGGGCTGTTGTGTTGCAGCAATTCCAGTTCTTTGCGCAGCCGTGAGTTGTCTTCTTCCAGCTGGTGAATACGGTGATTGGAAGGCCTTTGCACATGTCAGCTTGCCGACATTCCCAATGGCCCACCTCCGACATGCCAAAACCTGCCTTTCCTTCCTCTCACGAACAGTGTAGGTGCAGTCTCTTCCGTGAAGAACACAGCTGGCGCACTTCGGCTTGGCATTGTCGCAGCCCAACTTGCTTGTCAGCGAAATTGTTCCACATGGCAGGCTGGGCAGCAAAACGCACCTTGCGATGGCGACAAAAGTCGCAGGCCGTGTCGACCCGTTGCTTCCGCCGTCTTATTCGGCGAGAACTGTCACTAGACATGTTGGCATTGGGAGCAGTCGTGACGAAGAGGCCACCGTGGAGAAGGAGAAGTACGGGTGGTCACAGGTTAATAATGTATAGAGTTCACGGCTTGTGGGGATGTGACGGAAAGTTTTGATCCGCTTATCTCAGCGCCCTTTGTTTGCTGACATTTCTTTCCACGGCAGCCTAGAGTCGTTTGTTGAAATTGCCCCTACATCATTTGGATGCGTATTCTAATGAAGCCTCTGTGGCCATCTTAACTCAGATACGGCAGCATGGTTTCCTTTGATTTCTCCAGCAGATGGGTGTAGTACGATTCTGACAACACCCCCGAACCATGATCAATAATGAACTGCATCTGCCCAGGGGGCACGTCTGTGGGGCTCGTCTCCAGCTGGTTCTGCCCATAGCTGCCCACTGGTGTCCGGTCGATGGGGGGCATGAATTCCATGGCCAGCCCGCCATCGTAGCCTGTCTTGGCCAGCGCCGTCATAATCTGCGGCCAGTCAAACGATCCCTCGCCAGCAGCTAGCCGGTTGTTGTCGGCCACATGGAAGTCAACAATGCGAGAGCCGCATTTTTGCATCGCAGCCAGCATGTCCGGCTCTTCGAGGGCCAGATGGAAGGGATCAAAGGCAATGCCGGCACCAAAGCCCACGGCATCGGCAAGGGCCAGTGCTTGGTCTGTCCGGTTAAGAAAGTGCGTCTCGAAGCGGTTGAGAGGCTCAATGCCGATTTTGAGACCCTTTTCCTTGGCGAAGGAGGCGACCTCGCGCAGGCCCTCCACGACCCATGTCCACTCGTTCTCCGGCGTGGAGGATGCCACAATCTTGCCCACGCGCCCGGGCACAATGGTCGTAATCTTGCCGCCCAGCTCCGCGGACATCAGCACCACTTTCTTCATGTAGTCGACGGTTCTCTTTCGTTGCTGCGGGTCGTCCGAGGTCAAGTCACGGTCGCCGTACATGACGGTAACGGTGCCCCAGCATTCCATGTTGTATTTTTGGAGAAGCGTGCGCGTGGATTCGATGGTGTACCACTCCGGCTCTCCAGCGAGCTCAATGCTCCTGTAGCCCAGTGTGCTCAGGCGCTCGAGAGTTCGCTCGAGCGACTCTGGGCGCATCCAAGTATGCGAAGAGAGATGCATTTTTGTGATGCAGTCAACTGTGATCTTGGATAGTTGGAAGATTGATTGGACTTGAGAGTTGAAGAATTATCCCACGTATCCAAGACGACAGACACCTCTTTTATCCTGCTCAGCATCATTAGAACGGGGGCTGTTGTAAGACGGAGAATGATGTGCCGGTGAAGTGACGGAAAGTGGAGATCCGTTGACCACACACAACATTCACGACTGGCTTACACAAGCAGAATCATGACGTTCCGTTATTTGCTTCATCGGGATCCTCTTAAGGGAATACCACAGACAGAGGTATAAAAGGGAGACGCAGCTGCCCAGGTTCCCAATTGTTGCTCGGTGAACGAATTCAAGAACGTGACAAAGTTCAGGATCAAGACCTCGTAATAGCAGCAAGGACTCAGCAGCCCAACGAACTTCACCACATCAACATGAACAATTGGCCCGAAGACTGGATCTTCGACGCCTTCAACATCGTTGAAGAAACGTGCGTATTGACAGGCAGCCAATTGTGAAAGACCCATTGACAGCTAACTGTCCGCAGGTATAAGACTGTTGGGAACCATGCCATCAAGACGGCCCTTATGCTGCCCAAAGACTTGAAGCCTGGTGTACATCCAGTCATCTTCAACTACCACGGCGGGTTCCTCATCCACGGACATTCGACGCTGGCCACATTCTTCTCTCCCTGGATTCTGCAATTGGCGCGGGAGAAATCTGCTATTGTGGTGTCACCCGACTACCGTCTTCTTCCATCAGCCAACGGCGTCGTGGATGTCTTGGAAGACCTGGAAGACTTCTGGAAGTGGACTCGCACGGGACTGACCGAGGCTTTGGCAACGTATGCACCTGACCAGTCCGTTGACCTCGGCCATGTGCTCCTCGCTGGCAATTCCGCTGGAGGATATTGCGCTATCCAAACGGCCCTGTCGCACCCCGACGAAGTTGCTGCTGTGGCTGTCGGCTACCCCGAACTGGACGTGAAGGATCGCCTGCTCGTGTCTGGTCCGCGAGAGGACGAGCCAACCATCCTCCAGTACCCTCGTGAAGGCATCCCCTCCAGGGAAGAGTCCCTCGGGTGGATCAACGAGACCAAGAAGACTGTTCGTTCGAAAGGCGGGCACGAAGACGGTCCCTTTGCGGTCGGTGTCACGACGCATGGATTGTACTATTCCCATGTGTTTGACAGCGAGGGCTTCGGGCTTCCTGAATTTCTGCCCCTGGAACGAGTCAAAGCTGGAGCCCGACTGCCCAAGAGCGTGTAAGTACAGCAAAAGCCCATTTCCCGTCCTTGGGTCTTTGGTGTCTCAACTAATGACCGCCCCCAGTTGGATCTTGCAGGGTGACGCAGACAGCGTCGTGCGTCTGCGCGGTGCAGAGGACTTTGTCAGGCTGGTGCAGGAGAAGCTGCCCGAGACGGCAATTCGTCTTGATGTGGGCACAAACGAAGACCACGCCTTCGACCTGCGCAAGGCAACGTGGGAGCTGCACGCCATTGGTGCGTTGGACTTTGTGAGGAAGTCTTGGCTGGAAATCTAGAAAATCACAATTCCATGAACATTTGGTTCTTCAGTGGCATGAAGAACATAAGCCCTGCATTTCCGGCGAGCTGGAGGTTTCTGGAATTGGGTTGCCACCAAAACAGACTTCGAAATGTGTCGTATAGTTAGCTAATACACGATTCCCGTAATTGCAGCGCAGCACAAGCGGGGAGGACCGACCAGTCTGGAGGGCTATATTAGGTATATCATTCATGAGATATGGAGGGGTATGTTTGCGAAACAAAAATCTACAAGGGTATCTCAATTCTAGGGATTGTACCTGAAAAAGGGGCAAGTCATCAACTAGACTAGCAAGTAACTACAATATGTCTCACGGTTTGAAGTACAGCCCGTCCAGTAGTCCGTAATGGACACTGCCTTCGAGGTACTCGGCCAACTGGGCACTGAAGAGCTCGTTGGGAAAGTCGGCCATCAACATGCTGCCATGGCCTGCTGGGCGAGTCTCGTCTCCGTTGGCGTCACCACTCTGGCCCGCCGTGGTTGCGGTGCTCTGCGAGACAGATACGCCATCCCCGGTCTGCTGTCTGGCATTCTCGCCAGCATCCGCACCCGGCCCCGAGGCTCCACCGGCAGCGGAGACAGGCGCTTCGTCGCTCTTTTCCCGTCCTTGCTGCTGCTGCTGCTGCTGCTGGACCGTGGCCGCGTCGTGCCCGGCAATGTGTCGCAGCACCAGCTGCCACCGGGCGCTCACGGGCCACGCCTGGTACAGCTCGCCCAGAATGCGGAGCGTGCTCATGGCCATGTCCTCGGCCTCGGCTGGCGTCACATGGGGGCACAGACAGGGGTTGTGCCACAGGTCCGAGGCCAACGAGCCGCAGACGTAGACGCAGAACACCAGGATGGGGGGGAAGCCCTCGTCGCGGGTGCGGATGCGGAAGTATGCGACGACCTGCTCGTGGAGCTCGACAACATTGTCGAAGATGTCGTGGGAGACCTGCTGCCAGAAGCCAGGCGGTGGGCTCGAGTTGTTGTTGTTGTTGTTGCTGTTGTTGCTAGTGTTCGTCGGGATCGTGCAGGGACTGACAGCACTGTCTTCTTGATCGGCCGCAGCAGACGGCGGCGTGGTGGCCAAGGAGGCTGGTGTTGCGGCGGCGTGGACAGCATGGGCCGTTGTGTCTGAAGAGTTGGGCCCGGAGAGGGCCTGGACCAGGTTGTCGAGATAGACGCGGCGCACGACAATGTTGCCCAGACGCAGGACCATGACGACGGACAGGTAGGCCAGGTGCAGGCCCTCGGCGCGCCAGCCGCGCAAGTTCCACAGGCTCCAGCGGTGGCGCGCCGGCAGCTGGGCCTCCCAGACGCGCAGGGAGGCGGTGATGCTCGCAAAGAGGCTGCCCGGCTCCCAGGGGCGGGCCCAACCCAGGGAGCAGCTGCCGGGGGCGGCATGCCGGGCCACGTGGCCCCACAGGCTGTGCGCCTGGATCAGGGTGGCAAAGAGGCAGCGGTGGGGGTGAAACACGAGCTCGGGGTGCGCGCGCGCCGGGGGGGTGCCGGCCAGGGCGGCGCGGGTCGCCGGGACTTCACCGAACGCAAAGTCGGTCTCGTTGCAGGGCAGCAGCGCGGTGATGTCTTCGACGGGCACGGGAGCCGGGCTGGTGGTGCCGGAGTGCAGGTTCTCCTGGCTGTGGATCATCCAGAAGGTGCGCCGGGCCGACTCGGCCTGGACGACGGCGTCGGCGGTGGCGGTGGGCGGCAGACAGTACGTCTCCTCGCGGTGCAGCTTGAGCACGACGGCCTGGCGCACGGCGACGCCCATGTCCATGGCGCTGCGGTCGCGGTCGCTGTTCCCCCACTCGGCGATGGACAGGAGGAAAAACGCCTGCACGCGTTCCAGGGAGGGGGTGTACATTTCCGAGGGGGCCATGCGCTGCGCGAGCTGCAAGAAGTGGTCGGTGGCGGCGGCCTTGGAGCCATAGCGGCGGACCAGGCTGGGGGTGAAGCGAGACGAGATGGACAAGATGCAGCAGAGAAGAAAGCGGCTTGTGCAGCCCGCAGAAGACGAGGGAGAGGAGGAGGAGGAGGAGGAGGAATCCTGTGCGGCGAGCTTCTCGAGGAAGACGGCCTTGGGCAAGAAGCCCAGCTGGAAGTAACAAGTCACAAAGGTGCGGCAGCCCTCGACCACCTCGCAGTGCGGTGGCCAGTCGGCGTCTGACGATTGGGTGGTGGGTGGGCTGGTGTGGTGGCCGGTGTGTTGGCTGCTGCTCCTTGCTGGGGCATGCGATGAAAAGTGGGATGGATGGTGACGCGAGGAAGGGCGAGCCAGGACAGGGTCGATGTTGTTGTCGGTGGATTGCAGTGCATTCGGAGCCGTAGCAGGATGGACAGGGTGGTTTCTGTGCGGCAATGGAGGAGACGAAGCGGTGGGCAGGGAGTGCTGGTGATGGGGTTCATTATGGGCATGGGACGGAGTAGGGAGAGAGTACAGCGGCCCGACCGATGACGGCGGTCTGGGGTGCGCCGACGATTCCGGCCGCACCGACGGCACCGGCTCGAGAGGCGGCGCACTCGGCATGGCCTGTACGGGCGTGGCGTCTCGCAGGCTGTGGTCCTCGTCCCGGAACGCATCGTCAGACGGGGTGGAGATGCTGCGAGCCGGCATATGGCCCGGCACAAGTCGTGGGTTGCGATATCTGCGGTCGGTGTCCTTCTCGCCGCGTGCCGGGAAGCAGCACGACGCGGCTGTCTCGCCGCCGGCAAGGGCACATCGCCGGCAGGGAGGCCGGGCGCCGTCGTGGATGCATTTGGCTCTCTGCCGACGACACCGACGACAGGCGACTGCGCCGCGATGCCGTGCAAGCCGTGGAGAGGCAGATGACTGCACTGCGTTCATCTCGTGTGGCAGTGGGCGGACTCGGAGAGCAGTGGATGGAGGCGGCCAGCGTTGCCGCGTTGCCAGATGATGGGCCACAAGAACGAGGATGATATTGCCGGCAATTTGATACAGGAGATGTTACAGTGACTAACAGCAACCAATAGTGGCTAACAGTGACTAACAGAGCAACTAACTAGCCAAAAAAAAAAAACCAGCCCGGCAACTGCCGGAACGAGAAATACAGCGGTACTATGGTATTGTGGATCAGTACGTAAAACGTGATACAAAGAGCAAAAATAAAAAAAGGGGAAAGATAAGGCAACCGAATTTGGGTTCTCTGGGTCGTTCCTTCTTCAAACATGCACATCATTGTCCCCACTGGCCGTCTTTTGCCTCTTCACGCCATTCGTCTTGGCCTCGACTGCCGTTGCGGCCACATCCAAGGGCGGCGCGCCGGCGTCGGCCAGGGCCTTGTTCACCTCGGCGATGTGGTCGAGGAAGTGGCCCTGGAAGGCGGCCCTGTCCTGCTCGCCGGCCGGGTGCACGCCTGCGGCTCCCGGGCCCTTGACCGCCCAGTCGGTCAGCCGCAGCGGCACGCCAATGTGGAACATGAAGGCGACGGTGTCGACGCAGATGCGCTCCGGGCGCAGCTCGCGCGTGGTCGCGTCCAGCCAGGTCTCGTAGGTCTCGCCGTGCGGCATGTAGCTGGCCTCGTAGCTGAGTCCGCCGGGCTCCAGCGCGTGCGCGCTGCCGCCGTACGTGCCGTACAGCAGGCCCATGACCTCGGTGGACATGTTGCGGTGGTAGTAGGGCGGGCGGAAGGTGTGGGCCGTCGGGATCCATTTGGGCGTGAACACCAGGAAGTCGGCCAGCGACTGGCCGGGCACCTTGGACCGCGCCGTCAGCACGCAGTAGACCGTGGGGTCGGCCTGGTCGACGTTGACGTTGGCGACGCAGACGAACTTTTCGGTCGCGTACTTGTAGGGCACCAGGTTGCCGCGCCAGGCGACCACGTCAAAGGGCGTGTGGTCCTGCGCCGCCGTCCACAGCGCGCCGGCCATCTTGTAGACCACGTGCCACGGCGACGCGTCCACGTCAAAGGACGCCACGGGGCTCTCAAAGTCGCCCGGCAGCGCCATGCCGTTGGAGCCGAGCGGGCCCAGCTCCGGCAGCTCGTAGTGCGCCGCAAAGATCTCCTGGATGTAGCCGCGGCTGGGCCCGTCCGGCAGCCGCACCCGGAACCGCAGCCCGGCCGGGAGCACGACCAGCTCGCCGGGCCGCACCATCAGCCAGCCGAGCTCCGTCTGGATCTGCAGACGCCCGCACTGCGGCAGCACCAGCATGTCGCCGTCGTTGTTGCACATGGCGCGCCGGCCCATCGATGCGTTCGCCGTGTACACGTGCACGGCCACGCCCTCTTTCAGCGTCGGGTCGCCCTGGCCGCCGACGGTGCGGATGCCCTCGAGGAAGTCGCAGTCGGCCGCGGGCATGCGGAACGGGTCCCAGGCCAGCTGGTCCGGCACGAGGCTGACGTGGGGGCTGGACGGCATGAAGCTGGCCGCGATGTCCGGGTTGACCTCGGGCGTGGCCACCAGCCGGCCGTGGGCCACCGACGGCCGGATGCGGTACATCCAGACGTGCTGCAGGGTCGCCCGGGGGCTGATGAAGCCGGAGCCGTTCAGCTGCTCCGAGTACAGGTCGAACCTGCATGTCTGGGGCGCGTTCTGGCCCACCGGCAGCGTCCCCGGCACGGCCTCGGAGGCAAAGCGGTTGCCGAAGCCCGTCTGGTAGATGTAGGGGTCGGCATCGCGCGACGGCACCGAGAAGGCTGTCCTGGCAGTGGCGGAAGCCATGATGGACTGGGGGTATGGAGCTGGACGAGGTGGATGTGTGTTGACGGAGAGACGGTCCGGCGAGAACAGCGGCCCAATCAATCAAAGACGACAAGGCAGGACGATGTCGGCGAGAAAGACCGTCTCGTGACAGCCAATCGACGAGTGTGTGACTCGCTGAGTGTGCGACGACAGCAAAAAAAAAGCAAGATGGACATGCGTGTTTTGATTTTGGTTTCGCAGGTAATAAGTCCCGCTTCAGACGAACACGCTATTGTCGTTTGAGCCCGCTTGCACGCTTCATTCTCGAACCGCCTCTCTGGTTTAATACTCTCGTCCGGCGATGGGAAAACGCCCAGCACACGACGGGTGGTTCTGGCTGTGGTGCTTCCTTCAGTGTTGCCGGCAGCCAAGACGGCACCCCATTTTTGGGAGCCCCCCCACATCGCCACCCACTTGCCGGTCCATTTCGCGGCAGGCAAGTCCCAATCCACCCTGTGATAGCGCTGCCCGCCGCCCTGTTCTTGCTTATCGCGCACTTGCCGGGCCTTTTTCTGCCGCCTCCGTCTTACAGGCGGGCTGCTGCAACGCTATCCTGGCTTCTTTCCTCCTCCTGCATGTCGCCTGGACCCTCCCGATTTATGTACAGCTCTGGGCCCAGTCAAAGGCATCGCAATGGTCAGAAGATCAGAGCACAGCCGTCTGGAGCCCTCAGAGAGACTGTCCCTTTTTTTTCTCTCCGTCTATGGCTCTTTGGAGTCTTTGTTTTGATATTTTTGGCCTTTCTTGAGCTCCCCCAAAAAGCATCCCATCTCTGCACTTTTCAGTCTCTCCGCTTCCCTTTCTTGATCAATCCAGCCTCGACCATGGCTCTGCTCGAGCTGGTCACGGCGCTACCGCCTGTCGTCTATGCTCTGCTGGCCCTTGTGGCTGTTGCCATCTTCGTCTCCCAGCGCTCGCTGAGCGCATCCAAGCGCCGGCAGGGCCACCCCCTGCCCCCCTCCCCGCCAGGCGAGCCCATCCTCGGCCACCTCCGCGTCATCCCCACGGACAACCCGGAATATGCCTACGCGCAGTGGTCCAAGGAGCTCGGCAGCGATGTCCTCTACTTCCACATCCTGGGCCAGCCCATCGTGGTCCTCAACAGCGCCCGCGCGGCCATCGACCTCCTCGACAAGCGCGGCGCCAACTACGCGGACCGCCCGCGCTTCGTCCTCTTCGAGGCCATGGGCTGGCGCAAGACCCTGACCTTTCTGCGCGCCGGCCCCGAGTTCCGCAAGCACCGCAAGATCCTGCAAAAGGGCTTCCAGAAGACGAGCATCCTCGTCTACCGCGCCCTGCAGCGCCGCGAGACCGTCGTCATGCTGCACGGCCTCGTCGCCCACCCGGCCGAATGGGAGCGCGTCATGCGCCGCTTTGCCACCGCCATCGTCATGGGCATCGGCTTCGGCATCACCATCCAGGACGACACGAGCCCCTACATCCAGATGGCCACCGACGCCTCCTACGCGCTGGGCCACGGCGGCGCCCCCGCCGGCACGCCCGTCGACTACTTCCCTCTCCTGAACCACCTGCCCAACTGGCTGGTCCGTGACCGCTCGCTCAAGTTTGCGCGCGACTGGCGCTGGGCCATCCGCCAGATCCACGACGCGCCCTATGCGGCCGTGACCGCGGCCGGGGACGGCAGCCCCGATGCCAGCCTGATCCAGATGCTGCTCGACCAGCGCCGCGACCAGATGGAGAAGGGCCAGGGCCGGTCCGAGATCGACATTGACGACATCAAGGGGGCGGCGGGCGCCGTCTACGCGGCTGGCCAGGACACCACCTGGGCGACCCTGATCGTGTTCACCATCAACATGGTGCTCCACCCCGACGTCCAGGCCAAGGCACAGACGCTGCTCGACGACGTCCTGGGCGACCGGCTGCCCACCTTTGACGACCAGCCTCGTCTCAGGTACATCGAGTACCTCGTCCAGGAGACCCTGCGGTGGTGTCCCGTGTCGCCCGTCGGCGTGCCCCATCGCGCCATCAAGGACGACGTGTACGACGGCATGTTCATCCCGGCTGGCACCTACGTCTATGCCAATGCGCGGGCCATCACACACGACGAGCGGACCTACACCCGCCCGCAGGACTTCAACCCCGACCGGTACATCCCCGTCGAGGAGGGCGGCCTCGGCGAGCCGTACCCTCTCGGCCAGTTTGGCTTCGGCCGCCGCATCTGCGTGGGCCAGCATCTGGCCCAGGCCAGCGTCTGGATTGCCATTGCCTGCCTGCTCAAGATCTTTGACATCAAGAAGGCTCTGGATGCCAATGGCAACGAAATCACCCCCGTGGTCGAGCTGACCAATGGGCTGACGAGCCACCCCAAGGCGTTCCCCTGCCGGATTGTGCCTAGGAGCCCGGAGGCAGTGGAGATTCTGAACAGTGACGGGCAATAGTTCATAGTGACTAGATGGTATAGTCTTTTCTGTGTATTTGTAGCGAAATAAAAGCCCGGATATGATTAGATTAGCATTGGAATAGACAAAAAATGACAACTTGCAAGTTCTTGAACAGCCAATGCTTATGTGCAGCCATGAGCCTGAACGACAAAACAAGGGAACAAAGAAAGGCAGACTGAAAATGAAAAGAAACACAATTGTTGTCAGAATAAATTTGGGATTTTATGTATCTGACGGAGAAGATCTCACCTGGTCGCCTTGGAGCGATGGACAGTAGTCAAGTCAGCCCAATATAACAGACGACTGTCACTCGACGTATCCTATTCGTATACACCACCGTTTATACCCCTGCACGCCTGTTCTGCTCCTGCTGTTGTCTCCACAGTCCATTTCGTCCTTCGACCGGGGGTCAGCACTTCTTCGGTACTGTCTAGCTCTAACCAGTCTTATCCGCGGTACTATCACTATTTGCATGCGTTGCTTGTGGGGTATGGCCAAGGCCCTGTAGATCTAGAGAAAGAAAGCTCCATAATTCGGCCGACTTTGTCGAAGTTTGAGGTTTTTGACAATTTGCGAAATGGGTTGCGCGGTATGAACTTTTGTAGTTGAGTATATCAGCATCGAGCATTCTCCGAAACCTTACGATTCTCTACGCCTTTAACATTTTAAGGTGACACTAAAACATCAACACCTTGCCTGGTCCGGGCAATAGCAAAGCTGGGCAAGGAACGGGCCAAGTGTGTTTTAATTGCTGATCTTTAATTGCTGATCTTGAACGATATACTCTGGTATGCTTTTTAGGGGAATTCGATCTATGCTCGGCCATAGTGTATACCGGCCTGGGAGTCCCTGTCTTTTTTCATCTTAATACCACCGCTGTGGGCGCTTTCGGGTCTCGCAGACGGGTCTTGCAGGAGTGTGGTCTCCCGCCGCGCGTCGCCTATTTCGCCTGGTCCCAGATGTTCTTCGAATGCTGCATGGGGACTAAATGAAAAGCATTCCCAGACGGCCTACCGTACATCCACAAACTTTTTGGAACCTGCGTGGCAGGTAGTAGAACAGAATACGTGCTGGCATATGCGAAAAGGACGTGGAGGTTGACACATTTAATTATCGTAAAACGAAAACGAAAGAGGTGTACAACGTCCTCACTGAAAAAAAAAGTTGAAAATGTGAGAAAATGTGAGAAAAATCCTAGAATGGTGCTGGTGATTGGTCGTTATTCATATACAAAGGGCTACTGAGATGTTTCCCTCGGAAAGACCCCGGGGCTATGATACGAAATGCGAGAACTCGCTTTCAAACCCCGAAATGAAAATAAGATTCAGAAGATTGAGAGGCGGTGGCGTAGCCAGCTTAGGCCAATGGATGAACGAATGGATGAATACAGACAATGCGGGCGTCACATACACCCCAGCGGTGCCCTGCGTCTACCAAACCTATCCGGGCCATCGTGGAATCCCGTATACACGCTTAGGACCTCTGATGGCGTGGGTAGTGTCTGAACTGCCTCTAGAGACAACAGTGCATTGGCAAATAAACAACAGGTTTAACGGAGAACTGATGTCGTAAAAAGGCGAGTCCCGTTATTTTCACTCCGGCTGATTTCGGCAAAAAGACAGTACGAGCAGTCGTGTTTCGGTCTCGGTGTCTTAGACTTGCCGGAAGCCGAACTCAACCGATTCACGTCAGATGTGACATCTTACAGGACGCAATTGGTCTCTGTTAGAGCGGATATCAGCACGGCTGTCAGCAGGATGTGGGCATCCTAGATCTCACGGACTTGCCCCAAGCTGTAAGCTACATTGCCGCTGCACGGCGTCAGCAATGGAAACGGCTGATGCGGGGATATACCGCCGTCTTTTGGTTTAAGCTTTTGTAGTTCCTAGTTCTTGCGCATGATTGAAGCATCTAGGTCTTGGTTCTTGGCGGGCTGTGCTGATAGAGCTTACACCGACTATCGACCTGTGCTGACATTCTACAGAGAGTGAGAAATCAACTACATCCTTCTTTGCTACAAGAAAAGAGGTCTCTCGTAATATTGTTACATGGTATGGTTTTCAAAAGGGGGAGGTAGAAAAGACGCCGTCGTGGCAGGCATTGTGTCTATTGCCGGGAAGCTATGTGTTTATAAAGGAGAGAGGCTGGCCCTAAGAATACAAATTATCATCAGAAGAGAACAAAAAAACACAATACAAAAACTCAACTTTCAACACACCATGACTCAGGAGTTCGATTTTGTTGTGGTAGGAGGTATGGGACTATAACCTTGCTTCCCTGCCTGTTTCATTTCATTCATGTCTCCATATTATCATGTTGGTTTTACATGCTGCTTAGATGACTGACTGACTTGCGTCCCACGCCTACCCAGGAGGCACTACTGGGTGCCTTCTTGCCTCGCGCCTTGCACATACTCCCAGCCACCCCCCAGTTGCCCTTCTCGAAGCTGGTCCGACAATTGACAAGCCTGAATGGCGGCACACAGCCGAAAGGTTCACAACGGTGTACATGTACCCGAACCTCGACTACGGGTACAAATCAACTCCCCAAGCCGCAGCAAATGACCGCAGAGTGAATCAGGAGCGCGGAAAGGGTCTCGGAGGCTCCAGCGCGGTCAACTTCCAGGTGTGGTCGCTAGGTGCTAGGCCCGAGTTCGATGCCTGGGCAGACAAGGCCGGTGACCAGAGCTGGGGCTTCGAAAATGTTCTCAAGAAGGTGAAAGAGGTGAGTAACAGTGGAAGTTTTTTTTGGTGTGAAGAGTATTCTTTCAGAGTTTCTTTTCCTTCCTTCTTTCTCTGTCGTCTGCTTCTCGACATCCTAGACTGACTGTTGTTTAGATCGAGAATCTGTACGTGGATCAGGTCGACGCAAAATGGACCGGGTACATCAACCCCGACCCGAAAGACCATGGATACTCCGGGTAGGTAGCTGTGATGTACTCGAACAAACCGCATGCACGCATACAGTCTTTACCTGCCGAAACAATCTCCTAACAAAATCGCCAGACCCGTTGATGTTTCCATAGGTCCCGTCGAAGAAGAGATCAAGCGCTTCTTCGATGCTGGCGTAGACCTTGGGGTGCGTTGAAGTCCGGCTGTCCTGATACAAGACACGAAATACCGAGACATGATCTAACCTTGGCTTTGGGGGGTCTAGCACAACCTCAACCCGGATCCGAACGATGGGGACCTCATTGGTCTCTCCCTAGCACCCTCCACCTCGTTGAACGGAGTACGGACGACATCAGCGTCGGCATTCCTCGAAAAGACACCTGTGCCGCACAACATGACCGTGGTGACCGATGCTCGCATTGTCAAGGTACTGGTGGAAGGTGATCGTGCTGTGGGGGTCGTGCGCGAAGACGGTTCCAGAGGTTCGTCAGCTTTCCGGGTGAAGACAGAATGGATTTGCCATTGTTCTCTGACACTGTCGGGTCTCCCCTTCTAGTACTCGCCAGGAAGGAAGTGATCCTCTCTGCCGGGGCCTTTGACAGTCCGCGGCTGCTTCTGCTCTCCGGCATCGGCCCTCGCGAGGACCTGGAAAGCATCGGCATCCGTGTGGTCAAGGACCTCCCAGGCGTCGGCAGCTCGCTGTCAGACCACTCAACCGCCGCTGTCAGCTTCCAAATGAAGCCGGGCTACACAAACAGGCGAGAGAAGTGGGCAAAGTACGAGGCGGCCCAATTCAAAGACGAATCAGGGGCTCTAGCGGACCTCTACTCCTCGGCACCACATGCCTTCCTCGAGAGCGAAGACTCCTACCGGTCGCCCGAGTTCGCGGCGCTGCCAGAGGAGACCCGGCAGTATCTCACCACGCCAGGTGTGCCTAGTTACGAGATCATTGTCCGTTTCACTGCCATTGAGCCACCCCGTTCTCTCCGTCCTGCTGGATTCTAACGTTTCTCTTGGTTGTCGCTCCTCTAGGCCGGCCCGTCGCTCGTTCCTGACAGCCGCTACGAGAGCCCCAGCCACGGCTTCTTGTCACTGATAGTCGCAAACATGAACTCAGTCTCACGGGGCACTGTCAAGCTCGCCTCGTCCAATCCGCAGGACGCCCCGCTCATCAATCCCGCGTACATTTCAGACCCCTATGACGCACTGAACCTCAGCCTAGGCGTGCGCGAAGCAATGAAGTTTGTCAAGACGCCGGCAGTGAAGGATTTCTGCGTAGGGCCTCTCGTTGTGCCCAAGTCTGACAGCGACGAGGACGTCCTGGTACGTCCACGAGAAAAAAAAAAAAGAAAACAAAAGAAAAAGCCTCCCCGTGATTTCCCCTTAAGCTCTATGCAACTGACAAGTCGAATTTTACAGGACTTTGTGCGGAGCGGTGTCACCGGGCTGTGGCACCCGAGCTGCAGTCTCAAGATGGGCCGGGGCGAGTCTGACGGCAGCGTCGTGGACAGCGATCTCAAGGTCCACGGCCTGAAGGGTCTCCGCGTGGCCGACCTCAGCGTGACGCCTTTGCTCCCCAGTGGCCGTGAGTGACCTGTTTCACCCACCCTGTATGGACGCATGCCGAGAAGAGTTTTGCTAACGTGAGAACATACAGACCCCCAGATTATCGCGTATGTCATTGGGCAGGTGGCCGTGGACAAGATTGCCAAGGAGTATGCTCTTTAGTCGGGCATGGACTGGACGGTATGGGCGGTATGGGCGGTGTGGACGGTGAGAAGTATGGACGGGGTGGATTGAATGGCGTGTTGTATCTGTAGTACGAAACGGTTAGGGAGTAACAGTGGACCCAGTCTGCCAATAGGCCAATCACGGCAAATGTACCCCGTTTGGTACACTGTTGGTTTTCGAGAAAACCCAACGCTAGCTACTACCCCAGAATTGCAGTTAGCTCCTTCATACAATTTCCACTACTTCTCCACACCTCAACTACGGCGCACTTACAAAACTCGACGACGATGAACATCGTTCGTAATGTGGACGGCTTTGCGACCAAATTCTTCAACGGGCATTCCATCGATGCGGTGATCCAAGCTGAAGACGCCAAGAAGCTGCCCCAGGAAGTCGCCAGTCTCTCAGACTTTGCTGCTGTGGCGGATTGGCTATCCAGAGCTGGGCGATTCGTTCAGGCTAGCAGACATGAGACCAATAGCTTGGTTTGCGAGCCGCTTGGCCAGAGAAGCGCGGCCGTCTATTTGAAGTCGATCCACGACGACAGGATCCGCATGATTGGAGAGGTCTACCTGGACGAACCTGCCGCCGACGAGAACGACCAGAACAGCGAGAATGCCAACATTGACGACGGGTTTTGCGCACGTGCGGAAAAGGCATTCAACGCAGACCCGACGCATTTGTTCCTGCAAGCATTCCGCGTCCGAGCTCACCCAGCGACGCCGCTCCAGCTCGAGCTGTGGCTGTTTGACCGCGCCGGAGCCTACAGCAGCGTCCCTCTCGACCTCCAGCAGCAGCCCGACTGGCTGGTCCGCGTGCTGGCCGTCCATGCGCGGATGACGAACAAGGAATGCGGCCTGAACTCGTTTGTGCAGAGCGAAGAATCCGGCCTCGATCATGTCACGTTCGTCGAGAGCGACGCCGACACCGACACCATGGGGCCTGTTGTTTCCTCAGCCACCGGCCTTTGCCAACCGGACACTGTCGTGCGTCGCGACGGCGCCGCTGGGACGCCCGCTCCCGCAGTTTGCCTCGATTCCACAGCTGCTCGAGGCCCTGCGCGACCACGTCCTGGCCCTGCGGTCGCTCCATCTCGACGGCCGAATGCTGCACCGCGACATTTGCATCCGCAACCTCATCATCCCGGTCTCCCACGAGGCCGAAGGGCCCCGGGGCATCCTCATCGATTTTGACCTAGGTCTGGACCTCGACAAGACCGCCGGCCACCTCGAGCCCATGATGGGGTCCGACGGCTTCATGGCCATTGGCATTTTGACGGGGCAGCAGCACACATACAGACACGGCCTCGAGTCCATCTTCTACGTGTTCCTGTGGATGGCCATCGGCAACGACCGCGACCACGACGACGCCCTCGAAACTATGGAGCGCCTGCCCGCTACGTCCCGGCTGCGGGCGTGGTGCTCCATGGACTTTGCTGCTGTTGGTCGGGCCAAAGCGGCTGACATGAGCGCCCAGGGCTTTCCCGCCATGTTGGACCAGTTCTCGCCCGAGTTTGCACCCCTGAAAGGCCTGGCCACGGAGCTTCACGCGCTGCTGTTTCCGATCCGCTCTGGCGAGATTTTCACCGGAACTGACACGGAACCAGAAGCCGTCGAACGGCTGTACAAGGGGATGGCAGATGCCTTCGACCGAAGCTCCAGAACAATCTGATTAGATTGACAACCTGGGAAGGAACGGATTCTTCCGCAGGGGCATCATTGCAAACCGTGTTTCTCGAGTCATCACGTCCGCATGGGGACAGTCAGAGCCTCACATGGCAAACGGCAACGTGTAAGTCCATGCCAAGGAAATGAGACATCCCTGCGATGTGTATGCCCAACATGGACGGGGGTGTAAAGTGTGCACATCGCTCCCGCCTTTTCTTCGTTCTCCTCTTCTCCCGCTTACTATTTCGCTATCATTTGCACTTTGTGCCTTCAGCACGAGGCACCAGAGGTTTCGGTAGCATATTTGGGTAGATGAAAGGCTACGTACAATACTGTCACAGCAATGTGGTCGGATGCGCGGCGTATTTGTGTATAAAGAGGGGGCAGGTTGAGCCGTGGTGTCAAATGTAGACAACAGAAATCCCAGCAAGAAGCAACAAAAAACAAGAACACAAAAAGGCAATCACCAACATACTGCAATAGAATCAGAAACAACGCCATGGCTGTCGTCAAGAATACTTTCCCCCCGGTTTCTCTCTACAATGAGATCCCGTTCATCCATGACATGGCTGCCGCAGCCACGGCGCATGCCGAGAGCCTGCAATATCTCTGCGGTCTCCTCGACAAGCACAACATGCCCGAGACTGTCTGCATCAAGCTGATCCACATCCCCTATCACCTCGAGAAGGGCAGTTTCCTGGCCCTGCGCGAGGTCGATGCCGTGCCACCCTACACAAAGATTCCCGTCCTTGCGCCCATGAAGCAGGCCGACGCAGTCGTAGGCGGAAGTGGTGGTGGTAGCAGCGGCAAGACCAGCGTCTACGGCTGCCACTATATTGTCGACGGCGCAGGCAACCTCCAGGTATTTGAGTACACGACCGTCGCCGGCGGCCCGGACCTGGCTGACTACCCGGCCTTTGTGCGCGAGTTCTGTGCAGCCGTGGCTGAGCGTGGCCTGCAGCACACGTTTGGACTGGCCGTCAAGGCAGGCGTGGCCAGCGAGGGCTCCTGGACCGAGCTCGACTACCCCGACAAGCGGGCGACCTTTTTGGTTCCAGGGACCGTTACGCTGCCGAAGAGCGATCTACTGATTGAAACGTCGACCAAGACCCAGTTTCCGAGTCCCAAGTTCTCACGACCCGGTATTTCACACAAACACACCGAGCATCCGCATACCCGGAAAAAGGAGTCAGAAGTGGCGGTCGCCGAGGGTGTGTCAACCAAGGGTGGGATGTTTCTGACCGGGATCCCCCTCGTTCCAGGCACGGCCTTTTACAATGTGGTCTCGGCCATTTCAGTCGTATAGGGGAGGTTGGCGGACGCTGGTGTCCATCACATCGAAATAGGGAATCTCGGATGTGGTACTATTGCCGAGCCGTATTAGATACGGAGGGTGTTCAGCACGGATCTCGATATTGTTGCAGCAGCAGCAGCAACATGTGCGACAGAAGAAATCAGCTAGTAGTTACGGTATTCACGGCCGCTTTGTCTGCCACGCTCAACTGTCACTGCCTAGCTTTGTGAACTGTGTATTCATTTAAGTCTCTGCCCGAGTCTTTGCTCTGCAATTCCGGCGAGCTACGTCTTCGCCCACAACCCGTCTGCGCTGCGCGTCCGGCCATAGCCAATACGCCGAGTCAGCACTGCCAGCCACTTGTGAAACTTGGCTACTCCTCCTCTGGACGGCCAGTGTCTCCCCCCCCCGTAGAGTCTCACTTGTCTAGCTAGTAGGACGCATAGTCTGCAATGTGGTTGGCTGTGTGGCTGCTGTTCTTGTTCTGCTTTCTCTATTCCGATGATGTTCACAACGTCCACCCAGTAGAGAGATGCTCCACAGCTTCTGCCTCTGATACCACGTCTGCATACTTGGAGTCCAGATCGAACAAGTTCGCGTCCTGAATCGCCTTACTCCGGTCACCACATGCCGATGCAACAACCTGCCAAGTTAGGAGGAGAAGAGGATCTCAATGATCATCCGCGCTTTCTTCGTGGGACACGGTCACGTACCATGGGCCGGAATCCGCTCTGCATCGCATCCAGTGTTGATGCCCGCACGCATCCGCTCGTGCTCACGCCACAAATGACCACGGTGTCGATCCCCCTACAGCCCAGCTCTGTCGCCAGTGTCGTGCCAAAGAACCCGCTCGCGTACTTCTTCTTGATCACAATCTCGCCTGGCCGCGGGGTCAGCTCCTCACTGACAAAGTCGGCGAGCCCCTGCTGGTACCGATCGCTGCCGATGCGCCACACGTCCAGCGTCTTGGCCTTGAGCCAGAAGAGGCCCGCGTCCGCCATGTCGTTGGCCTGGTCGTACTCGACGACGGTCCAGGCCACAGGGACACCGGCCTTGCGCGCGGCCTGGACGAGTCTGGTGGCACTCTCGGGCACCGTGACGGCCTCTGGGTTGGCCGACAGGTCCAGTGGTGAGCCCGCGGTCCAGTAGGCCTTGCAGACGTCAATGACCAGAACCGCCGGCCGGGTGCCCCAGCCCATGCGGCGGCCGTAGCCCGAGTTGGCATACGATGCACTTTCTGGGTGTGCGCTGGCCATCGTCTCTCTCTCTATCCGTGTGTGTGTGTGTGTGTGTGTGTGTGTGTGTGCAAAGTCGGCTTGCTTTTTTTTGAGAATGCTCTTATTCGGCTTTCCAGCGAGACGTGTACTCCACTTGCCGGAGGGTTGCCGGATGCCTTTGGAACTTGCCGGCAGACTCTTGGACTGGCAGGGTTTAGCTGGACCTAACTAATTCCAACGGGATCTAAATATCTGCCAACGGCAGTTGGTGGCCATTTCTTCTCGCCCTATCCGCCCCGTCGGAATCAGTCATAGCTGTTACTTCGTCTAGCACTGATTCGTGATTTACCTTTGTATCTAACTGTAAGTGTCCTTGGCTAGCAGACGATGTTTTATTTTTGTTCTCATCCAAGACCACAGCAAGCCCACGGGCTAAACAATTGTCCTCGAACACGTGATGGCTTGTGAACGCAAGGTGTACCAGCCCCTGCACCCACGGGTGCGGCCACTGCTTGATCCCCAATATGTGGCCTTTCACGATGCGCACATGCAGTACGTGCAGCCAGATGACCAGAAAGCCTGGGATGGCTCAGCCCGGACCAAGCCTTCGCTCCCACGTGGCACATCAGACTCCGTCCCTGTCGGCCAGACGCAGGACATCGCCGTTCACGACTACGTCCTGCGAGTCTTTACACCCACCGGCGCCCAACCTGCAGCAGGCTGGCCTGTTTTTGTGTGGTATCATGGTGGGGGCTGGGCCATTGGCGGAATCGAAAGCGAGAACGATTTTTGTACCAGAGTGTGTGAGGGTAAGAAACGATTCCCATTGCTGGTACGTAAACCTCCGTGCATGTTCTTCACCTCGCTAACACCACGCAGGCGCAAAGGTTGTCGTCTGCACTGTGGGGTACCGCTTGGCGCCTGAACATCGGTTCCCAGCTTCTGCTGACGATGCTTACGAAGCTCTCGCCTACCTCTCCTCGAAAGAGGGTGCATCGCGTTTCAACCTGGATGCAAGCCGTATTGCTGTCGGCGGTACATCCGCCGGAGCAAACCTCTCCTTGGCAGCCATCGTGCGTCTCGTCGAGGAGCATCCCACGCAGGCAGACAATCTTCGGCTACAAGTTCTCATTGTCCCCGTCATCGACAACACAGCCATCGGCAGCACGGTCTGGGCACCCAATGCCGAGACTGCGCCCTGGTTGACACCCAAGCGCATGATTTGGTACCGGCACATGTACATGCCAAACGAGGACGACTGGAAGAGCTGGAAGGCGTCTCCCAATTTGGCACCCGCAAAGGTTTTGTCCAAGATGCCCAAGACATGGTTTGCTATCTCGGAGCAAGACGTTCTGGCCCCTGAGGGCATTGCCTTCGCAGAGCAGCTGGAGAGTCTGGGTGTTGAGACAGAGCTGAATATCCTAAGAGGATGCACACACTCCATCCTGGCCTTGAATGGGTAAGCTGGTCATTATACACCTCGCAAATGTGCACATTACTGATCTGTGCAGTGTCATGGACAAAGGCGCAAAGCTTGTTGAGGATGCTGTTGTTGCAGTACGGAATGCTTTGAACTAGACTAGAAGGACATGTTATGTAGTATGAATTACGGGAATGGAGAATAGTAACAAAAAAAAAAAAAAAAAAACCCTGAAATACATCATGTCTATTTTCATGCAGTCTATAATGTTGTGCCGTGTGTATATACTTGTATGCTACGCGCCTTAAAATGCAGATTTTTTGTCTAGACTTGTCCATGCTCCGCCCAAGGTCTACAATGTCTACGAAGATTCTTCGGTCGCCTTCTGCATTGCCAAGTCCCTCTTTCTACGCCAACGGTAACCAAGGGTCATCTCCAATAGCATGGGAATAATCATGGCTGCACTGATGCATCCCCAGAAGACATAGGCCCAGCTGTATTGCATCTTGGCTGTCATTCGTTCGATCAATGCCACAAATACCGTGGCCATTAAGCACCGTACAAAGTTGGTCTGCAGCCCATGCGTTAGCTACTGTACACATTGTCCTCATGTCTCCTGAGACAATTGACTTACACAAGCTGTTGCGGAAGAGCTTCTTGATTGAAGAATGTCAATCATTAACGTCATCGTGGTATTTAGGACTGCCATAGAAGTGTATCCCACTACAAGTGGCGGGTTAGTTTCCTGGTGCCTTGATCAATCTGAGCCTTCGATTTTTTTTCAGGGGCGGCTTACAGATGATTTGTAGAATTAAAGGCACGGCCAGGTGTGCAGCATATTGAATTGTAAACCCCCAGCCAAAAACACAGGCAGTAAAGACGGCCAGCATAATAGGCATGGTCCGGAGACGCGCCCTTTCTTTGGGGAAGTCGGCCGGATTCTCTAGGTTGCTGTACTTGCGCTTGAAGCGAGCGTACTCCTTGTCGAGCATCTTGCCGGTCAATGTGCCGCCGACGATCATACCAAAGCCCGTAGGCAGATAACAGAGACCAATGGCAGTCTCGGACAGATACGGATAGGTGACGGCAAACGACGACGAAATTGTGGCTGTGATGGTGTAGTTGATGCTGTACACGACACTAGTGAAGAACAGTGCCAGGCAGACGTCTGGATAGCAGAAGATGGAGAATGGGTTCATTGATGCCTTTTTCTTCTGCAGGTGCTGCGGGTCGGGATCATGCATAGCAACGTGACGGCCAGCAACTTTGATCAGGGGCAGGTAGATGCCACCAAGGCGGACACTTCCGTTTCCGACAAGTGCCCGCATCGTCTCGGGAAGAAATCTGACTTGTCAGGAAAGGGAGCGGAGGAGACAAGGAGAGAGAGGTGGACGTACACGACAATGAACAGCATGCATACTGCTGCCATGATCACCAGGAACCAGAACACGCTTCGCCAGCCAAGATGGTCGCTTAGGGCGCCACCAATGGCAGGGCCGATGCACGGGGCCAACTGTGCGGCTGTTTTAGTTCTACGGTGTCCATCAATGCGCTTCTTCTTCCAAGATGTCGATGCTCACCATAGGTCCGAGGTTGAACATGCCAAAGTAGCCTGCCCGTTCCTCAGGTGTAGACAAGTCACCAATGACGCCGGCGCCCAGGGCAATTGTACTTGCGCAGCCGGATGCCTGCAGTAAGCGCAGCACGATCAGCAGCCAGAAGGCATTCGTGGGACAGAGGGCCAGGCCGACACAGGAGCCGATCAGGACGACGAAGCAGCACAAGAAAACGGGCCGGCGGCCATACCGATCAGATAGGGTTCCCCAGAGCATGGGTGCTGGCAGACAGGTTAGAATGAGCCCAATCTGGGGCCGTGTGAAGCACAATGAACAGTCTTACAGATTCCCTGCATGGCCAGGTATGCGGTGACTGTCTGGTTCATGATCTCTGTCGACTTGTGGAAAGCCACAGCCATGGTCGGGATGGCCGGAAAATAGATGTTGGCGGGCAGCGGGCTGTGGCCGTATCAGCCAAGGAGTGCAGGACAACAATAAAGCGACCCGGAAAACGCACCTGAACAGGCCGGCCAGGCCGACGACGCCGACAATAAACCATTTCTCTTTGCGGTTGTAAACATGGTACGGCGGTTCGGGGGTCACGATGTCGTCGTCGGAGGCAACGAGGACGCCGGTGTTGCCCTCTTTGCGCGCTTCGTCTGTTTCTTCCATGCCGATCGACCGGATGTCTGCGTTTCGGTTCTGCTGTGAAGACAAGCCTTCCGTCCGGACCGCATCCTCCTCTGTCTCGGTCGTTTACTACTTCTACAGCGGTATATGGCTTAGAGGCTCGGCCGAATTAGCACAATTGGCCAGACGATGATCTCATATGCGAGGCGATCACAAAAAAAAAAAAAACCGAAACGAAACGAAACGAATCAAAAAGGGTCCCGGGGTGATCCGGCAAACGGGCACGACCCGGCAACTGGTAGTAATCAGAAGAGGGCCACTTCCGCACTCAGGGGCTGGTCCAATCACACGAGCGGCAATTGATAAGGCTATTGCAACAGGTGTTTGCCGGGTCTCCAGTTATTCTTTATCCCCCTTTGGATTATCGGGCACTATCAGCATAGAGCTTTCTCTCTTGATGATTGTTTTTGGTCATGTAGCTACTAATAGCAGGGGTAAACCTTGGCAGTGCGCGTGGGATGCAAAAAGTCAGCATGGACCACCCACGAGGTCATTTAAATTAGAAAAGAACCCCAGGATGCACGGCAGGTGAATTCATGCGCCCAGTCCGACTCGATTTTATTTCATTCGTTCTTGCTGTTTTTACACCTGTTGTTTGCTTCGTGGTCTGTTTACCTGGCCCATGACAATCGCAAGGACAATAAACAACAGACAGCAAGCCACGACAACAACATGAGCGTGGACGATATCGAGGCAGGGTTTAAGGCCCCGGCCGTCTACGGCGAGAAGCAGCCGGCCACA
The DNA here is from genome assembly GCA_002778195.1 of Raffaelea ambrosiae. Taxonomy (NCBI): domain Eukaryota; kingdom Fungi; phylum Ascomycota; class Sordariomycetes; order Ophiostomatales; family Ophiostomataceae; genus Raffaelea; species Raffaelea ambrosiae. The sequence goes on along the minus strand of PCDI01000001.1, from coordinate 5,698,324 downwards.
TCCGCGTCTGGCACATCGGGCAACGAGGAGGATGGCGTCGTGCCTCCGGGCGACAACAACAAGCCGGCCAAGGGGGGTTGGTATCAGTGGCAGAGTCTGCTGGGCAAGCTCAAGGCCGTCGAGACCAACGGTGTCGTTCCGACGCCCCCCGAGAACCGCACAGACATGCGTGCCTACAGCACGTTCACTCTCTGGTTCACCATCAACTGCAACATGTTGCCGTCAGTACACTCTCTTTCCGCATCGACCTGGATATGGCTAAATCCCCACTAGGATCAGCTTTGGCATGCTGGGCCCGGCCTTTGGCTGCTCTCTGCGCGACTGTGCCCTGGTTATTCTTTTCTTTTCTCTTCTAACGACCCTCATTCCCGCCTACCTCAGCACACTCGGGCCCAAGACGGGCATGCGTCAGATGATTCAAGCCCGCTTTAGTTTTGGGTGCGTGGCACCCACGAACGAATGCCTTCTGCAATAGAACAGGACACCCACTGACTTCTCCAGTCGATACCTTGTTGCCGTCCCCGTACTTTTCAACCTGGCCACTCTGACTGGCTTCTGTGTCATCATGGTCGTCATCGGAGGCCAGTGTCTGTCGGCCGTCAGCAGCGGCAATCTGAGTCCCACTGTCGGCATTGTCATCGTCTCTGTTCTGGCACTCGTCATCTCCTTCTTCGGTCTCAGAGTCCTCCACATCTACGAGCTGGTCTCGTGGGTGCCCGCGCTCATCTGCATCGTCATTGCCACCGGCTGTGGCGGCTCCCACCTGAAGGAACAGACCGTTGTCGAGTACTCGGGTGCCCGGCCCATTGTGCCCTTTGCCATGGTGGTCGCCTCGTATCTGCTTCCGTGGGGTGCCGTCGCGTCCGACTTCTTCACCTACACCAACCCCAAGATCAACGCGTAAGTCAAGTCGCAACATACCACAAGTCGTCATCCACCACTAACCCTCCCCAGAAAAGCCATGTTCTGGTATGCCTATGCCGGCATCTGCCTGCCGAGCATCCTGCTCCTGACCCTCGGTGCAGCCATGGGCGGTGCCTATGCCAACGTCCCCTCCTGGGCGGCAGGCTACGACAACAACATGGTCGGCGGTGTCATGGCGGCCATGCTGCTTCCGGCCAAGGGTTTCGGCAAGTTCATCACAGTCGTCCTCAGCTTCACGCTCCTCGGCAACATCTCGGCGACGTGCTACTCCATCACGCTCAACTTCCAGATCTTGCTGCCCTTCCTCGTCAAGGTGCCTCGCTACATTTTTGCCGTCGTCATCACGGCCATTATCATCCCTGTCGGTATCCGGGCTTCCACCAACTTTTTCGCCAGCCTGGAGAACTTCATCACCCTGATTGGCTACTGGGCGTCGGCATTCCTGGTTGTTCTGCTCGTCGAGCATTTCTGGTTCCGCCGCGGCGACTGCTCCAGCTACCACATCGAGGACTGGGACAACGCCAAGCGCCTGCCACTCGGCATTGCCGCCATTGTCGCGGCTCTCTGCAGTGTCGGCCTGATTGTCCCCAGCATGGACCAAGTTTGGTGGCTGGGTCCCATAGCGAAGACGACGGGCGATCTTGGATTCGAGTTTGCCTTTTTCGTGACTGGACTTCTGTACTTCCCCTTTCGAACCCTGGAGAAGAAGTGGTCTGGCCGGTAGTGGTAGTAGTCGCTGCCGGTATGGTTTTAGTTCTGTCATTCTCCCATTTCATGTCAGTTAGCATGGAGAATGCCCATTTTTTTTAATTTTTTTTACATTTCTTTTTTGCTTTATGAATGTAAACTGCGCAAGCCGTCTTCCCGTCCCATCGCAAAGTCTTTCAGATTGTTACTAGCAACTTGATCGGCAAACAGCGGCTTAACCCTAGCCAGGACCCCTTCTCAGTGGGTTCCTAGAGCGAGTCAAGCCCTGGGCCGTAGTTGTGAACAAGCTAAGAGCGGGGCAGATAGGCAACTTCCGAAAACGGCTCTTCTGCAGCTCCGATCGCGAAGCCGATACCAGACAGCCACAAAAGGCCAGAAACAAAGCACCGTCCGTTGTCGTTGTCCTGGAGTCGAACTTTTCTTCCGAATCGCAGGCTGCATCCATTTATCCGTTCAACATGGCAGGCAAGGCAAACGTTCTCCTCGTCGGCAGCGGCGGTGTCGGCACAATGGGCGCCTATGCCCTCGAGACCGGCGGCAAGTGCTCGGTGACGGCCGTCTTGCGGTCCAACTACACCACCGTGACGGAGAAGGGCTTTGACATTGACTCCATTGACCACGGCGAGGTCAAGTCGTGGAAGCCCAGCAAGATCCTCAACAAGGTGCCAGACGTGGCCGCCGAGAGCCTGCCGCCCTATGACTACATTGTCGTCAGCACCAAGAATATTCCCGACGTGTCCCCGACGGTGGTCGACATCATCAAGCCGGCCGTGACGCCGGGCCACACGGTCATAGTGCTCATCCAGAACGGTCTCAACATTGAGGTCCCGCTCGTGACGGCCTTCCCGCAGAACGCCGTCCTGTCGGGCGTGTCGCAGATCGGGGCCGCCGAGACGAGCCACGGCGTCATCCTGCACAACGACCCGGACCGTCTGGGCCTGGGACCGTTCGAAAACCCCAACCTGGACGTAGAGAAGCAGGAGGCGGCTGCCCGCGAGTTTGTGGATCTGTACGGCGCCTCGGGCAAGGTGGTCGTCACGCTGCACAAGGACTTCAAAGAAGTGCAGTTCTACCGCTGGCGCAAGCTGATCTACAACGCCTGCTACAACACCGTCTGTGCCATTACCCTGCTGGACACGGGACGAATGCGCATTGCGGCGTCGCCCGTGACGGACCTGCTGCAGCCGGCCATGTATGAAATCCTGGCCATTGCCAAGGCAGCCGGCCACGACCTGCCCGAAGAACTTGTCGGGGCCATCACGGAGGCAGAGCCTGTCGAGATCTTTTTCAAGCCGAGCATGCAGCAGGACGTCGAGAAGGGCAACTTTACCGAGTTTGAGAACATTGTCGGCGAGCCGGTGCGCACTGCCGAAAAACTGGGTGTGCCAGCGCCCACCCTGAAGCTGTTGTATGGGATTCTCAAGGCCATCCAGTGGCGGACGAAAGAGAAGAAGGGGCTTGTTGAGTTGAAGCGGGCATAGACGTGTTGTAGTTGTTTGGGGGATAAAATCGGGGCTGACACGAAAACCGGTCAGATAGAAATAGATTTATAAAAAAAATACTCTTATTTTATTGTCAGTAAACAATCTGTCACGACAAGACTTGGTGACTTTCTTCGTGATGCAAATGGAATTGTGGGGATCCAAATGCGCTTCTTTGCAAACAAGCGAATTACTAATCCTTCCCCAACATAGCTGCCAAAAGAGCAGTGTCGTCCTCTTCCCCTGGCAGTGCGACGGATGGCCCTTGTCGCTGGTAGAACATCTGTTCAAATTCAGGCGGGTGAGAGCTGCCATCTTCCCAGTCGATGATGGCCTTGATTTTCAGCGTGCTTGGGTCGACAATGACGTTGTTCACAGAGAGATCGTTGTGGCAGAAGACAAGACTTTTCTTTGGCCGAGTTTGCATTCACCAGGTCGCTGTGTACGATATGGCGGAAGTACCTGCTATTTCTTAGCATGTCCCACTCCTAGTGGGGCAGCCCTGTAGGGCCTCCCCAGCTGCCGGATTTCAGAGCCTTTAGCGTCTGCTGCGCATTATCAAGGGCGTCCATACACGTAACCAATATGCCAGCCCCATCATCGTCGCAGCATGCATACATCTTTGGGAGTGGGATTCTTGTGTGTTTGGAATCATATGACAGGCATGCACCCTCGTTGAGCACACGCTCTGGGTTCAGGATGGGAACGTAGAGGTAACGTAACCATTGTGCTTCTCAGAAGACATTCCGCCGCCCCAAGGCTCGCTTGATGAACGTGTGGCCGCACACACAGTACTTGCATTCGAGGGTGACACCGATACAGTAATCGTCGCGTTTGGCATTCAGTTCTTGGTTCGTTGGGAGTGCCATTGCATGCGTGCCGGAGGGGCGGTGGATGTTTTACAGAGTCTCAGCTGTGCGTATCAGGGTTGCAATGTTTGGAAGGACGCGGCCAGGCAAATGCCACAGCCTATCAGGGCAGCACATTAACCGCCACTCACATGCCAATAGCAGGAGTGTGCAAGGGTATATGACCAAAGACAAGAGGCAGAAACGTTGATAGTGGCCACGTTTCCTGCATAGTCTGACGGCTATCTCGGGGGGGACAAGTAATCGCGCTGTACCGAAACCTCCTGTCAACACTGTTGATTCGAACACGCCCGTAAACAAGCAATTTTGCGTAGATTCGTTCAAAACCTAGACCTGGAAGAGGTGTTGAACGTTATCTTAGCATTCATTTAATACGGCGGGAGTGTATCGAATGGTAGCCGATGCTATGAAAGGAAACTCTTTTTTTTTTTGCCTGTTTTTTGTCTTCCATCGTTAAAGACCTCGATTCGTTGTCAATCCTGTCTGCCTTGAGCGGCAGTTGCTCGCTTATTCTTTTCAAAATCAAGCGAAATTATCCACCACCTTCGAGTACCATCAGCTCTGCCAGTCTCATACAGCCTCATGGCGGTTGCCACTTGCCCTCTTTGTTATTCTCCAGTGCCCTTGTCAGCCTGCAGTCATCTCTATGCATTGCCATTTCGGCTTCTTTCACAGCTTCGATATAAAATCTCTGGTCGTTTAGCTTCTCCAGTAATTCTGGGCCTGCAGGACGACCATCTTCGTCGTAGTTCCACGAGGCATCCACGGGCGGGGCGAATAGACGCAAGCCCCAAGGGGAAATCAGCAAACATCTCCCACGGACTTGCAAATCAAGACTCACAGTCGATAACGCCGAGAACATGGTATTCATCGTCAACAATGATGTTATTAAGACCAATATCACCATGGCAGGGTGGGAATGGCCCGTTGTCGCTATCAGACAGTTTCGAGGCGCATTTGGCGACTAGTTTCGGGAAAGCAGCCACAGATTGCTTGATCTCCCCGGCGTATGGGCCAGATGCTGCTCGTAGCTTGTCCTCCGTGGCTCCAAATTTGATGTTGGCCGCCCATGCTTGGGAAAAATTCAGTTGCAGTATCAAAGGGGCCGCCCAAACCTGGAATGGCAGCCTGGTTGTACGTCCCGTCTGCGTCTGAGAAGAAACTGTCCTGGTCCTGGGCAGAAAGAACGAGGACAGTTGGACCTGGGGCATTGTTTAGCTGGAAAGCAATCTGTGCCATGCGGCTCCAATGGCTTGTTTATATTTTGACGGAATTTACATATCCATGTCCCTCTCTACATTGCCTTGGAGACAATCCATTAACACGAACGGTGCTCCCACTGCAGATTCACCAGTTGCATTTCCACCATGTATCCTGGGAACCGGGATGTCGGTCTTCTGCTATATCAGAGATATTGTGTGGATTTCACGTTCTGTCTTTGTTGAACTCTTCTCTGAAAGAGGACGCAGCCTCAAACGTGCTACCCATTGAGGGCCATCTTTAAACTCAATGATTTGAATCATATGGTTCTGACCCGGCCGATTTGAGGAAGCAGATGGCAGGCGAGGTTGTTCATATTCCAAGAGTGCATCCCACTTCACTGACGAGAGAAAGGAGTCCTCTCTCTCACGAGCAATGCCTTGCAGCGACTGGTAATAGGTCTACCGATACCCGGAAAATGCTTGAATATTGGCTTGTATATAGTAAAGCGGTGCAAGTTTGAAATCGACAGAAGAGAAGGCCTACGAAACATCATGGAAATGGGGCGCCATTAGGCTGCAACCTATGTGTTGGGTTGGCGATTCTTATCGTTTTGTGGGGGACGCAGCAGTGATGCAGGGATACCTGGTGCCTGGAGTGTCCTCTGGGGCCCCTGTAACACGGCACGGTTCATGCGCTGGAAATTTATTCTATTCAACTAATAAATGACGTCACTAATCCACTACAGCGCTGCAACTCATTTGGCCTGGTTCTTGGGAGGCGTGGTCGCCGGACCCTCGGCGGTCACATATGCCTTGGTCAAGCCACCATCGACCAAGAAGTCGGTCGCGTTGACAAAGCTGCTCTCGTCACTGGCCAGGAACACGGCCGCCTGAGCCTGCTCGATGGCCTCGCCAAAACGGCCGGATGGGAAGTGCACCTCGCGCCGGAACCGCTTGGCCTTGTCGTCGCCCAGGAAGTCCTGAAGCATGGGGGTGCTGTGATTGTTAATACCAACTCCACACGTATTTGGAATCGTTCCCAGGACTTACTTGAGTGGTGCCGGGCAGAGAGAGTTGAAGCGGAACCCTTCGCGGGCGTGAACAATGGCCAGCTCGCGCGTGAGCGCCAGGACGGCACCCTTGCTCGCCGTGTACGCCAGCTGCGGGGTGGCGGAGCCCACAACGGCCACCATGCTGCCCGTGTTGATGATGCTGCCCTTGGTCTTGCCGTGCTTGCGCAGGGACAGGACGGCGTGCTTGCTGCCGAACCACACGCCCTTGACGTTGATGCTCATGGTCAAGTCCCAGATGCTCTCGGGGCACTCCTCCGAGTCGCCGTCCTTGGGGTGCATGATGCCGGCATTGTTGAACATGACGTCCACGCCGCCCCAGGGATCGACGGCAGCGACAGCGGCCTCGACATCGGCCTCCTTGGAGACGTCGACAACCTTGGTGGCGACCTGGCCCGCGTGGTCCGGGACGACGTCCTTGACCTTGGCCAGGCCCTTCTCCAGGGTGGCCTCGTTGATATCCGTCATCAGGACAGAGGCACCCTCTTGCAGAAAGCGAATGGTGGTCTCCAGGCCAATACCACTGGGACGTATGGCGTTTAGTTGTGCGATATTGGAAACAACCCCAATCCAGCCACAGTCTGTTGGGACTTACCCAGCAGCGCCAGTGATGATGGCGTTCTTGCCCGCGAGCCGGCCGACCATTGTGTGCGATGTGGAGGTGTGACCTGGTCTGGTACGATTAGGAAGGACGAAGATTTCCCGTTTAGGACGCTGAAGCTGTAAATGAATCGAGCTGTGTTTCCCCAACGGCGGAACTTGTAGATGGCGATGCCAGGTTCAGGATGTCTGCCACTCAAACAAGGGCAACGATATATATCCGGACAGCAATTGGCAAACGAGATCGACCGACTTGTCGGGTCCCGCAGGACTGGATGCTGCCCCCCCCTCCGATATGGGAGACGGTGGGCCATGCCAACAGATTCGTCTTACGACTTCCATTGGCGATCCAGATTGGCATAGCCGCGATCGCAGCGCGGTGTGGTAGCGCGGACCGCGCTGTGGAGACCTTGCTGCAGGGCGTTTCAACTCGCTGGCACTGTATCGGCGTGCTATTGGACGGCTGGGTTGATAAGACATGTGGGATTGGATCATCGTATGAGCAAGGCGTCTGCGAAGATCGGGGGGGGGAGCTGTGACGGCAGCTGGGCCGTTTTCAACCAAGATTCGCCAGACAACTCCAGGGCTTTTTATCCAGGGCATCTCGTTGCCCCTTTGCTCACTCTCAACCGTGCCAGCAGATCCGCAGAAGCCACCGCGTCGCCTCTCCCACCATGTCTGCCAACATCAAGACCATCTCCCCCTCCACGAACGAGGTCATCTGCGAGCGGCCGGCCACGTCGCTGGACGAGGCCAAGGCCATCGCCAAACGCTCCCATGCGGCCTTTGCGAAGTTCTCCAAGACGACGCTGGCCCAGCGCCGGCAAATCGTCGTCAGGGCGCTGTCCATCATCCAGACCCGGCGGATGGAGCTCGGCCGCGAGCTGTCCGAGCAGATGGGCCGCCCCATTGCCTTCAGCCACAAGGAGATCGAGACCATGCAGAAGCGGGCAGACTACCTGCTGAGCATTGCCGAGGAGGCTCTTGCGCCGCTGCCCGGCCGGCCCGAAGCTGGATTCAAGCGGTGCATCAAGAAGATTCCCGTCGGGCCCGTGTTTGTGGTCTTTGCCTGGAACGTAAGGAGGCGCAGAACCGCCGAATGCTTCTGTTGCATGCAAGTGCTCGATATGTGCTTGGTGCTGACCCGGCCCTAGTTCCCCTACCTGATCATCGTCAACGCGCTCGTCCCGGCTCTGCTCGCCGGCAACAGCGTCATCATCAAGCCCTCGCCCCAGACGCCGCTCGTGGGCGAGCGTCTCGTGGAAATCTTCAACGAGGCCGGCCTCCCAGAGGACGTGCTCACCATCGTCCAGTCGGGCGACCCGGCTTTGGTCAAGGAAATCGTGTCGTTCCCGGAGATTGGCCTCGTCAGCTTCACGGGATCCACGGCCGGCGGTCTGGCCGTGCGCGAAGCCGCTGCCCACCGCTGCCTCCCCCTGAACCTGGAGCTCGGCGGCAACGACCCGGCCTATGTGCGCCCCGATGCTGATTTGCGCTATGTTGCGGCCCAGCTCGTCGACGGCGCAGTCTTCAACTCTGGCCAGAGCTGCTGTGCCGTGGAGCGCATCTATGTCCACGCCGATGTCTACGACGAGTTCGTCAAGGAGATGCAGAAGGAGTTGGAGACGTGAGTAACCCCTCCTTTAGGCTGCCAGCCACGCATTCAACTGACCCTTTCTATCTGATCCAGCTACGTCCTCGGCGACCCCATGGATCCCAAGACCATTGTCGGCCCGGTCATCTCTCGTGCGGCCGAGAAGGTCATCAGCGCCCAGGTCGAGCAGGCCTTGGCGGCAGGGGCCATCGATGCCACCCCGGACAACGCCAGCTTCAAGTCTGCCCCAGCAGCCGGCAACTACGTCGCACCTCGTCTGCTGATCAACTGCAACAACGACATGATGGTGATGCGTGAAGAGACCTTTGGCCCGGTGATCCCCCTCGCCAAGGTCGCCAGCGACGAGGAGGCGGTCCAGCTGATGAACGACACGGACTATGGTCTGACGGCCAGCGTGTGGACCAAGGACATTGCACGCGGCGAGGAGCTCCTGGAGGTGCTGGAAGCGGGCACGGTGTTCATCAACCGCTGCGACTACCCCAACCCGGACCTGGCCTGGACTGGCTGGAAGAAGTCTGGACTGGGCTGCACTCTGGGGCCGCGTGGTTATGATGCCTTTGTCAAGCTCAAGAGCTACCATGTTCGCGAGAACCAGGCATGAGAAATGGCTCCTCGCTGATTTGCCAGTAGATTTAGTAAATTTATCAACTTGACAAATTTAGAAGCTGTTTTCGAATTGTGTTGATGATTTGTCATGTGTGCCAATCGAATCAAGTTGAAACATGATTTTCTACTAGTTACTCAAGAATTTCCACACAGCTGCACCAACAAGCCCACCGTCATGATCTGCATTTCTCTTCTTTGCCGAAGCATACTGGTCTTTGTCAAATATGCCCTGACCATGCCTTGTATCCAGAATGGTGTCCATGATCATCTTGTTGAACTCGGGGTGTCCCTGCACTGAGAATATCCTTCCTGGCTGGTAGAGCCCTTGGACTGGGCAAACCGGACTGGATCCTAGATTTTCACATCCCTTGGGTACCGCAAATGCAATGTCTCGGTGCATTTGGTGGAGCGACTGCCAAAGTAAAAGTCAATGGAAGAACTCGTACGCATCCAAGGCGGGTGGGTTGGCCACTTACAAGGGTTTTGCCCCCAAACAACTCTTGACCAACTGCCGTAAGTTCGAATGTATTCACAGAAGTCTCCCACCCCTGAGGATTGCGACCAACAGGCGCACCCAGGGCACGAGCAATGATCTGGTGGCCAAAGCAAATGCCAACAACGGGCACCGAGCAGTCGTAGGCGTGGCGCACATACTCGACCAGCTTCAAGATCCACGGGTCGTCATCCCACGCGTTGTGCTCTGTGACAACAGTTTAGCTTGATCGATGACTGATTATTGGAACGACTTGTTGTTTATCACGCACTGCTTCCGGTGAGCACGATGCAGTCCACCGCGTCCAGATCAGGAAACCGATCATTCTCGACAATGTTACTCTTGGTGACCTGCAGCTTTATCTCTGGCTGCGACCCGGAGCTCAGTGTGTAGTCTTTCAACCCACGCTCGAGGAAGCCGTCGAAGATGTCACCGTATGTGCCTATCTGCTCTACAATGGCGGGCATAGGAGTATCACACTCCAGAACAGCTGCTGTAAAGGTGCGCATTGTGACTTGGACCGAGTTGGAAGCAGGGCATGGAGTCTCTTGCCACCCCGTTTTCTGTTGACCTCTTATTTCGCCTTTTTTTTGTTCCTTATCCAGACTTCACGTTCTTGTTGGGTATTAGTCATCTGCGTCAGGATTGTCCAGATTTCCCGGTATTAATGACACATGGGATTGTGTTGCCGCGCGCTCATCTCTGGGAAAGCAGGACGGTAATCGAAAAGCCCACCACCAAGCTGTGGGGGTACGTGGGCTACTAGAACCCACCAAAACCCCCCAACTGTGGGCCAATACACCACCGGAGCGCGCGCGTAGATAGCTGCAGTAGTGAGAACAGCGTGCGTAATAGCGCCATTGCGGCAGGCCTGTTCTTTTGGGTCCCCCCAACCTTCCAGGCGAGCTTTGCGTTTAAAGAACGACCAAGCTCGGGTTTCCGGCTTATCTGGAGGCAGACAACCTCGACACAGCCGTCGCAAACATCCTCACTCCTTGCAAAAAACACATTACTAGCAGCTGCGACTCGAGGAAGAAGAAAACAAAGGGGCAAAACGGGGGAAAAGAAAAAGCGACACAATGAAGCAGGAGACAACAAGCTCGCCAGAGTCGAGTGCGCTCACTCTGGAGACGGTGGCGCAGGAGCTTGCCGACGACTTCAAAGTCAAAGTCGGTGGCATCGACTGCGATGGTGTCATCCGCGGCAAAGTAATTTCCAAGGAGAAGTTCCTGGCGAGCCTGAAGGAAGGGTTTGGCTTCAGTTCGGCCGTTTTTGCCTGGGACATGCACGATATGCTGTACACGGAAGAGACGACAATATCCAGCGCAACAGGCGGCTATGGAGACTTCCTCGCCGAGGTGGACCTGTCCACGTTCAGACGACTGCCGTTTGAGGAGAACATTGCCTTCTTCTTGCTTCGCTTCAAGGCAAATGGAACGCCCGTGTTTGCGGACGGCCGGAATCTGCTCCAGGCGACAACACAAACCTTGGCCGACAGCGGGATGCGAGGCCTGGCAGGTGGTGAGTCGGGAGATCCATTCGGGTCCAGAGGTGTTCAGAGACGCAGACCATTGACTCGTAGCAGTGGAACTCGAGTTCATGAACTTCCAAACGCCCTCCGAAGACGGATATGCCTCCTCGAAGCAGCACAGAGATCTGGGGACATTTCTAGAAAAGAATGCACCGCGCGACTTACGGCCCATTACGGGAGGCATGTTTGGCTACAGCGTTACGCGCCCGGTCATGAACAAGAAGTACTTCCACGGCATCTACGACTGTGCCAGGGCCATGGGGTGCAACGTCGAGGGATGGCACACGGAGAGCGGCCCAGGTGTCTACGAAGCCGTACGTGCATCCGAGGCCATCCACTCTTGTCAAGCTACGGGATGCACTAACGATCAAAACAGGCCCTTACTGTGTCTCCAGTGGCCCAAATGGCGGACAAAGTTTCCATCTTCAAGTGAGTGTCCTATTGCAAAGGCTCTGGGTAGTACCGTCCTCCACTAACTGGCCTGAAAGATTCCTCGTCAAAGCCCTGGGAGTCGACTACGGCGCCACGCCCTGCTTTATGGCCAAGCCGCTCTATGGGATGCCTGGAAACTCCGGGCACATTCATGTGTCCTTGACCGATCTGACGGGCAACAACTTGTTCGCGCGCGACAGCCAAGACAGCGATGCCCCCTGGCCGGACGTGGCCTACCTCTCCGATGTTGGCCGCCAGTTTCTCGCCGGGCTGCTGGACGCCCTCCCCGACATCATGCCGCTGTTTGCGCCCAACGTGAACTCCTACAAGCGCCTGGTTGAGAACTTCTGGGCACCCATCAATGTCTCGTGGGGTCTGGAGGACCGCGGCGCCAGCATCCGCGTCATCACACCCCCGACCTGCAAGGTCGGCGCCACCCGCTTTGAAATCCGCATCCCGGGCGCCGACCTGCACCCGCACTATGCCCTGGCAGCCGTTTTCCGCGCCGGCCTTCGGGGCATCGAGAAGAAAATGAGCATCGAATTGCCTCCTCTTTCGAAGCTGCCCGCCGGCCAAAAGCCGGCAAGACTGCCGACCACCCTGGCCAAGGCCCTCGAGAGATTTGAGGCCAAGGGAAGCGTAGCCCGCGAAATCATGGGCGACGACTTTGTGGATTTCTTTACGATCACACGAGAGCACGAATTGACACAGTGGCGCGAGGCCGTGACTGACTGGTACGTGTTTTTTTTACCCGCGTATGGCAATTGGGAAAGCTTTCGGTCAGTAACTAACACGCCTTACAGGGAGTTTACAAGGTACATCGAGCAAGCCTGAGTTTTCAAATTGCTGTATTTTCGAATTGTTTCGTTTCCAGGTTGTATTAGAGTCCCCATCCGTACTAGATAGGCACCCATTTCAATGCACGCATTTTTCTGTTTTGAACTACGGCTTTTGTGACTCTTGTCTTTGTTTTCCGCCTATGGCTAGTTGAGGCGTGTGGTTAGTGGACGTAGTCCGGCGAAGCACCGCCGCGCCACAGTTTATTATCTCTCTTCTGTTTCCCCGCTCTGGCGGCCAAATCTCTGGGCCCAAATCTCTGTGTCATAAAATCTCTTCCCGCACTCCCGAATACCGCGCCCGCTGAGAAGGCTTGCCTATTGCACACAACCGCGGTCTCGTATTTGACTGGCTGCGGAGGTACAGTTCAGTACTAGATAACTGCCATATACAAGCTCTAGAATATCAGATCAACCATCGACTCGTTACTAACCCAATATTGCTACTTGGTGTACACCTTGGTCAAGTCACTGCCCAGACCAGGTACCCTTCCTGATCGGAGCACAGCAAGGACAGTCTACACCATGGACTACTCGCTGGAACATCACCGATCCTACATTGGCAAGTCGATTGCCGAGTTGCCAACTCCGTCAGTCGTGGTTTCTCTGCCCATAATCAAGAACAACATTTCGACTCTTCACAAAGATGTCGAGGAGCTTGGCATTGGCTTCCGCCCGCACGTGAAGACGCTCAAGGTGCGTCGAGTTGGCCTTGCAGGTTACCATTGAAACATGTTCAGCTGTAGTTAACTTGGCATACCTAGACCACCGAAGTCACGAGATTGATGGTCGGCAATGGCAAATACAAGGGAATCGTCGCTTCTACCTTGGCAGAGATCCGGGGCATCTTGCCTCTGGTGAAGGAAGGCGTAATTAACGAGGTAAATTGAATCGGAACAGCCTTGAAGTCTTCGGCAGCTGACACTGGGCAGTGCCTTTACGGGATCCCTGTGTGCCCGGGTTACCTCCCACAACTGGCCGCTTTCAGATCGTCCCTGAGGATTATCTTGATGGTCGACAGTGAGCAGCAGCTCGATTTCTTGGAGATGGACGGTCCATCGACACCCTGGGATGTTTTTATCAAAATCGACGTTGGCTCGCACAGAGCAGGCGTCGAAAATGACAGTCCCGCGCTTGAAAAGCTGGTCAAACGTGCGGACAAGTCTTCTGCTGTGAACATTTATGGGTTCTACGCCCATGCGGGACACTCGTACGGGGGCCGGACCCGCGAGGATGCCGAGAAAATATTGCAGGTCGAGATAGCGGGTGTCCTGAAAGCGGCATCGTTCATGGCCAACGCAGAGAATCTGGTTGTGTCTATCGGTGCCACCCCCACGGCACACGTTGTTAAAGCTTTGAAGGCCCAGGTGCCTCCAGGTACAAAGTTGGAGCTGCATGCTGGTAAGAGCCCTGTTTCCATGCTCATGAAATCTGGTCACCAGATCACCCTCTGACGTACTTCCATGGGCAGGCAATTTCCCCTGCAATGATTTGCAGCAGGTGGGAACCTCGCTAGTGTCTGAAACAGACCTGGCTGTACGCATAGCGGCGGAGGTATGCAGTGTGTACCCCGAGCGCAACGAAGCTCTTATCAATGCAGGGGGCATTGCTCTATCGCGAGAGACCAGTCCCTTTCCTGGGTTCGGCAGGGTCGTAGGCAAGCCGGATTGGGGGCCATCCCGACTGTCCCAAGAACACGGGATCCTGACCTGTCAAAAAGAAGGCGTGGAGGTTGGCTCGGAATTCAAAGTGGGCGACCGGGTTTATCTGTACTGCAACCACGTCTGCATCACGGCAGCGGCTTTCTTTGCCTACTATGTGGTGGATGATAACGACATTGTCATTGATACGTGGGTGCCGTGGAAGGGGTGGTAGTGGTGGATTGGCATTTCCAGTTACCCTTACGAAAACAAGGAAAAAGTCCAATGGTTCGTTGTACTATGTAGTTTGTCTAATTTGTTTCAGACCATTGACGTTGCGAAATCCCGGCAGCACACTCGAACCCCCTAGCATCGTTTCTTGGTATGTTTTCATATGCATTGTAAACAAATGGGAACAAATCAAATCTGATAGCACCCAAACGGCCCGCCCTCATCGAGACCAGCGCTTCTTAATTCGAGCAGAGATCCGCCGAAGCACATCGGTGGTGTTATTGCTCCAGCCCGTCCAATCAAGGGCTAGCTCCCCGTTATCAGTTATGGGAACGAAGCTGTTCGGATCCGGACTAGGCGCGGTTCTGGGCGCGCAAATGTGTGTCATTGGCTCGTAGTCGAAGACTGCGGGTCGGAAGCCGATAGTCTCTGCGAACATTCCCTACCCTGGTGGGATCGTTGAATTGGCCGCCTGGGAGTACGTAATGACCTGGCTTGCTGGCCGCGATAGACCTCCATACACGGCTGGCATCAGCTATCACAGCCCCCGAGGCTGCCCTGAGCTGCCCTGAGCTGCCTGTGCCACACCCGACAACGACCCTAAATAATGTATGGACACGGCCGCCACAGCTGGCCACCTTTGGGAACATCCGATACCACCTCCTTAGCATTCCTTCAACAGCAATCTGTGTAGAAAATACTTATAGAGAGCCGACTGGACGGTACCAGCAGTCTGGAAAGTTGATCCATTTCCCCGGCTGGCATCCTGTGTCAAACCAGCTTACACGAGTAACTGTCCCAGCAAACCGCAACCATGGCCTCCAGTTCCGATCAGGTAGCCGATGTCAAGGAGGAGACCTTTGGTGGACAAGATGCCGAGCGTCCCAAGTCGGTCGACAGTATGCATTGCCAAACATGCACATACTTTCTTGAGCAAAGACTAATCCCATCCATCATAGTGGGCCATTCCCAGGAGCTTCGCAAGAATTTCTCCGTGTTCTCGATCCTCGGTCTTGGCTTCTCGCTCACAAACTCGTGGTTTGGTGTCTCGACTGCTCTGATCACAGGCATCAACTCCGGCGGTCCGGTTCTGCTGATCTACGGCATCATCATCGTGACCATCGTCTGTACTGCCATGGGCATCTCCCTGTCGGAGCTTGCCTCGGCCATGCCCAACGCGGGTGGCCAATACTTCTGGACAAACCAGCTCGCGAGCCGCAAGTACGCCCGCTTTGCATCGTATCTGACCGGGTGGATTGCCTGGGCTGGTTCGATCTTTACGTGTGCCAGCATTGCCCTGGGCGTCGGCATGCTGGGCATGGGATGCATCCAGATGACGCATCCGGACCTGTGAGTTGCCCCGTGGTTGCTCCAGCATGATACGGCCGCCATGCTAATAGGCATTCGTAGGGTCATCAAGCCTTGGATGAATTTCGTGGCATACCAGATAATCAACATCTTCTGCTTCTTTTTCAACATTTCAAGCCGGGCTCTCCCGACAGTGACGTTCTG
Organism: Raffaelea ambrosiae; assembly: GCA_002778195.1. Lineage (NCBI taxonomy): Eukaryota > Fungi > Ascomycota > Sordariomycetes > Ophiostomatales > Ophiostomataceae > Raffaelea > Raffaelea ambrosiae. The sequence goes on along the minus strand of PCDI01000001.1, from coordinate 5,682,574 downwards.
TACCCTTTGGACTTCGATTATTTCCTTTATTGTCATCATCCTCCTTGTCCCAATCAAAGCGCCTACACACAACTCGGCCAAATGGGTCTTCACAGAGTTTATCAACAACACTGGTTGGAAGAAGAACGGCATTGCGTACATTGTTGGCCTGGTCAACCCCAACTGGGCTTTCAACGGGCTGGATGGCGCCACTCATATGGCCGACGAAGTTCTCAACCCCGAGCGCGCTATTCCGGTCGCCATTCTTGGCACGGTCCTCATTGGCTTTGTCACGTCCTGGCTCTTTGCCATCGCCATGATGTTCAGCATCCAGGACTTTGAGCAGGTTGCAGACACAGCTACAGGTGTTCCCATCCTGGAACTCTTCAACGAGGCCATTGAGTCCAAGGGAGGCGCCATTGTTCTCGTGTCGTTGATCATTGTCACAGGCTGCGGATGCATGATTGCCTCGCAAACCTGGCAGGCCCGTCTTTGCTGGTCTTTTGCCCGTGACAACGGGCTTCCGGCCTCGAAATATCTGGGACACATCAGCCCCAGCTTGAAGCTGCCTATCCGCGCCCACGTTGTCTCGTCGATCATCGTGTCCATCCTGGGGTGCTTGTATCTGGCTTCGTATACCGCGTTCAATAGCATGGTCACGGCGTGCATCGTCTTGCTGTATACCTCTTACGCTATCCCGGTCGTTTGTCTTCTTGCTCGAGGGCGAAACAACATCCACCACGGACCCTTCTGGCTGGGCAAGCTCGGGCATGTATGCAACTACATCTTGCTTCTGTGGCTTGTCTTCACCTTTGTCGTAGGTTCCCCCTGACTTAGCGACGTCGCTTTTCGTCCTATGCTAACACGCTGGCCAGATGTATTCCTTCCCTCCTGCATATCCTGTCTCGGGCGGCAATATGAACTACGTATCGGTGGTCTATGCAGTCGTCGTCATAATTATCAGTGCGTGGTGGTTCATTGGCGCAAACAGAAATTATCAACCCGTGCAGAGTATTTTCACGTATTAGAAGGCAGATATTGTGGAACAAGCATTGGGGTTTCGGCGGTTTCAATAATGTTGTCGGCATGTAAATTATATGGTGAAACGAAGACACCAACATTTAATTGTCCAACATGATTTTTTGACATGATTGTGAGATTTTCCAAGCATCGATAGTCAACCCGCGCTGTGTCGACTCGTCAATGCCTTGCTCGACTACGCAAAAGATATCCACATCTGGTTGTCCTGCATGACCTCGTGGATAACCCACGGACTTTGTTCATGGAGAGGGCGTTGCCACACCATTTCCAGCAAGGCTGCTGTTGACCTGATATTGCCCAGTCCAATGGTCTGAAACATCACGTCTAGGCGTGAGCGCAACTCATCTCGATGGGGTCCGTCCTTCACACAGCAGCCGATTACGGCAATAGCCCAGGACAGACTCGTACTTATGCGGGCTGTTTTGGGCAATGGGCGCAGCGACTCCATGGCTTTCAGCGTTGTTGCCTCGATGGTTTTTTGGTATGTGGAGTCGTGGCCTTGCTGTTCTCGGTGGCCCATGGCTGAGAGTAGATAGAGGTGTATGGCGTTCTGATACACAGAGGCACCGATGGACACGTTTTGATCGACATTTGTGGGCGGCTGGAAAGATAAGATCTCGCTCTGGATGGTTGAGAATGTGAGGAAGTCATCCAGCACCGGGAATTGGTGCTCGGATCCAGCTCCCAGGGCCCTCCTGCCAAACCGAAATATCTCTGGTATGAGCAGCAACAGCTTAAGCCAGCAACCAGACAACTGCCCAACGTAGCCTGACGCGGCAAGTCTTTGGGCCTCGACAACCAGTTGTGGTTCGAGTAGCGGCTTGGCACAATACGCTGGGTCGATTGAGATCATACTGATCAGCCCCGTGTAGATGTAGTACTCCACAATGAAGTCTTTGAGGCCATGTTGGATAGAGATGCCCGGATGTTTGATGAGTTGTGCGATCAAGGGGCCGGTAGCACTAAGGTGGTCAAAGATTGTACCGTTGACGTCTCCCCGGGTTGTCTGTGGAGTTGTTAGTTGTCTCCTGTGTGGGGGGACACAGACGTCATTCTCACCTCGACGTAGCACATGATCAGAGCGCCCACCGTGACCCACAGCGGACTCCTCTCACGCCCGTCTATGTACTCCTCGATGGCTGACTGCAAGAGACCAAGTGATTCGGCATAGTCTCTCTGGGCAACAACCAAGCTGTCACCCTTTGCTATGGCCTGATGTGCGGCACTCTGCGTGAGGATAAGCTGGAGGACAAGTTTATTGGCAAACATGAGCGGTATAATTTGATCGATGAACGGGTTCATATTTGTGGAACCGTTGCCCATACTGATGGCCGTGCGCGAGATGTAGTGTCCAAGAAGGTCAAACGACCGGATAGGAAGACCTGGGAGGAGGGATATGGAACTTGGAATGGACGAGATGGCCATGGGACTCCCCAGCAAACAGTCGGGGTCTCCAGGGGGACTACAGCTTTGACTAAAAGCGACCAAGCTTCGCTGGCCGACATCCTGCTGGACGGTCTGGATGGTTGGCTGGCAAGATGGGCTCCTCACTATGTCTTGCTCGCCTGGTGAAGTTGAGCTCGATGATGACGTACTCTCTGACAGGGTCTCGGGAGACGCGCCGGTTCCAGTCGGGAACAGTGGTCCGTTCTGGAAGTTGAACCCATTCCAGGGGTCCACAGGCTCGGATTGAGAGACATGCTGGCTCGGCCCAGTCGAGCCCAGCGTCTCAGCGTGTTGTCTGGGCGGGTCTGTAAGGATGCCTGGAGAGGAGCTTTCGTCTGCTCGCTCGGCCCTCTCGGCCCCCTCGGCTCTATCGGCTCGGTTTCGTCCGAACTGCCTATGTCCTATGGTCCTCTTGTCCTGGGGCGAATTGGCGTCCCCTGGCCAGGAGCAGGTGAACTGATTGCGCGAGCACCCCGTGCAGATCGGCTTGACTTCATCGCACTTCTTCTTTCGCCGTCGACATGTCAGGCAGCCTGTCCGCACTCTCAAGATTGGGGCATGCCTGTAAGGCCGGGGTTTGTGGTGTATCAGCTGCTGGCTGTTGGTGGACGCCATGGATGTCACGATCTGAGTCTCCATGGCGTTGTGCGATGCTGGTTTCTGGGACAGCTCGCCGTGATCAGATTGCCGAGGAGGTTGTGAAGATTCCCCACTAAAATTGCCCACCACGTGACCCCCCTCACAACTCTTATCGCGGTGTTCCTTTCTGTCGCTGTGGCAAAGTGGTAGAAATAATAAGAATAGAAAGAGAATTAATAACAATACCCATGTTTACTATTTGGGTGACTAACTTCTTCGTTTGGATGAAAGTCCCCAGATAGACTTTCTGGGCAGTGGAATCTCTCTCAGGTTAGCGGATCCAGTTAATAAAGTTGCTGTGCCAAGCTGGACCGTCGGGCTGCAGGGGTGCATCGTGAAAGAACGGACGGTATATGCGGCAAGAGAAAAGTTGCAATGTTCGTGTTTTTTTTTCTGGTGGAAAATTATAATTGGTGTTGAATTCTGTCTCATAAATTGCGAGTTTAAGGCGTTCTGGATTATGAACAACTTGTACTGTGGTTACACTCAAAATATGAATGACCACTTACTTTTTACTCAAGACTCGCAAATTGTTATTCTGGGATATTGAACTTTTAAATTAATCACAATGTCAAATTTCCCCCTTCACCTTGGCCTGGATGCTCGCAGGGTGGTTGACTCTGGCCCGCAGAAGTCTTTCCAACTGCCAATCTCCAGCCTTGATGTCCTCGTACTTGGCCTTCTCGCCGGGCTTGATGCATGTCGGGACCGTCTTGATCATCACATCCTGGCTGGGCGAGAAGAAGTAGGCAAGGCTGTAGCGCTCCTTGCCAGTAAGGTTGCGCACGCGGTGGACTGTGCTGACGAACCGGTCGTTGGTGGCCCGTTCGAGGAAATCGCCGACGTTGATGACGAGGCTGCCCTTGATTGGTGGCGCTTGGATCCAGTGGCCATTGGCATTGAGGACCTCCAGTGCCGGAGTGTCAGAGAGCTGGTTGACCAGGGTAATCCACGAGTAGTCGGCGTGGGCACCAATACCGATAGCTTCTTCGCCGGCAGTCGGCTGGGGAGGGTAATGGAGGGCACGCATGCCGACCATGGGGAAGGAGCGCATGTTGTCAAAGTAGTCCTCCGGGAGGCCGAGAGACAGAGAGATGAGGCGGAGGAGAGTGGCTGCAAAGTCGCCAGCCGCGGCACGGTATGCATACAGTGTCTTGCGGAAAGCAGCCGGGGTCGCGGGCCACTGGTTGAGGGGACCAGGGGGGTAGGTGGACAGGTCGAGAGTCGGAGGCGCGTTCTGCTCGGGCTCATATGGGTCGTCGGCCATGTTGAAGGCCTCTTTCAGGTCGCCCGGTGTGCGTTTGTCAAGCTTGGTCTCGAGGAGGGCTTCGTAGCCACGGATGCTGGGCGACTTGTTGATGTGGATCTTCAGCTTCTCTTCACTGGGCTGCGAGAAAAAGTCTTGGATGACGGACGTTGTCCGCTCCTGGAGGTCGGGGCTGATGCCGTGGTTGACAGCATAGATGAAGCCCACCTCGGCAAAAGCCTTGCCCACCTCCTTGGCTACGGCCAGCCGCTCCTCAAACACCGGCGACTTTGCGTTGGCAAAGTCCACAGTCGGAATCTTGTCAAAGGTCGGCTTTGCGTCGGCACCTGTGAGCACCTTGCGAGACTGGGTACCCTTGCCGCCGTGGAAGACCACTTCCTCTGGCTCGGTAGTTGCTGAAGGTGCCATGTTTGATTTCCGCGGTTGCTCAATGGTGTCACGGAGTCGTCACAGCAAAAATAGATTAGATAGAGAATACAGTCGCAGTCTTTTTTTATTCTCTTCCAACTTCTGCTCTTCCAGCCTGCGCATAGGACTGTCAGACGTCGGAAGCACCGACGCGACTTATATCGCAAATGGCAATACCTGTCGGACCATGGGCGCTCTTGGCTGTGGGTCTCGGCATGGCTTGGCTCTACGCAATGGCCCGATAAACATTTCTCCCCAGATAAGTCGACAGGATAGCGGCTTGCCCGTCCGCGCATGAGCATGAAGTGCAAACGTGCAAATGGCACATCCCAGAGCCAAAAAAGCAGTCATTTGACGGCGTGAATCACGAGCCAGCAACCCCAAAATGAGCGGATGAGAGGGTCGAGGGAATCAAAACCATTTCACAATGGTTGGCTGTCGGGGTTGTCCTTCCCCAGGATGTCATCGTGGAATATATTTTTCTCTTCCTGTGCGACTATGCCATGCTCGAGGTCCATGGTTCCTTAAACTCCCCCTTTTGTTTGATTTCTTCATCCCGTGCTTCCGTTTCCTACACTACCAATCTTTTCAAAGTCGTCGAATGCCAACACTTCTTCTTTTGTTGGAATATGGTGCACTGCCGCCATGAAGGGCAGTTCTTCCCTCTCCCAAACGGCCCTTCCTCACAATGGCAAAAAGTCTGCCGTCGGTCCGGCCCTCCCCCCCTCGCCGCCACACTGCGACAACCCCCTGGGGCGAGGCTTTTAGAAATATTCCGGGGTTTTTCTTCTTTGACCATCTCTTTTGCCCATCTCCGTATTTTGCATCTCCCCCCAAAGCCCCCACGGCCCCCATCATTGCCACCAAGAACTCATCGCCCTGGGCACCGAGCCCAACTGGAAACACCCCTATTATAGTACCCATGTTTACTTCGGCCATTGCCGCTGGCTTGGAGCGACTGCCGGTTTCCCCATAGAATCCCCCCCCATATTTATTACATTGCATATCTGAGTTGTGCTAGCATGCTGTAACCCGGGAGATAACAACTACCCACCCAGTCCCGAGATAGGATCATTGGAGATATCCGCCCCCCAAGGCAGGCTGCTATCGTGCCTTATCGAGCGAGATAAGTCTATAGTAGTATTCTTTTGTGAAGGGAAATCATTTAAGAGCTGGCCCGTAGCCACATTTTCGGGGTGTGTAGTGGACGCAGGCTCCTCTGCACGGTTTCAACATGGAGCGAATGACAAACACAGTGACAAATCGATTCAACAAAAAGGCCGAGTCCTGCAAGAAGGCCTTCTCCAGCAAGGAGGCCTTCTTCGCAGCGATTGAGACCAAAGAATCCTCCCAGGGACGCCTGGAGAACAGAAACCCGTGGTCCAATCATGATCTCGACATCAGCCCGCGTGACCACTGGACATGGACCTGGTGGGATTATGGTGCTTTCTGGTGGTCCTATGGTGAGCCTTCTCCAGCTTTGCCCGTTTCTGTTCTATGTTGCACGCAACGAAGGCGATCCCCATTTTATGACTAACGGCTATTTTTTTCATCATGTAGGCTTCTCTACGGGGGTCTGGTCGGCTGGATCGTCCCTGATCGCTCTGGGGCTAAACTCGTGGCAGGCTATCATTTGCATCTTTATTTCCCATCTACTGGGCGCTATTGGCATGGCCATGCACTCGCGCTCTTCCGCCACGTACCACTTTGGGTTTCCGGTTGCCAGCCGGATCCCATGGGGTCTGTACGGGGGACTGTTCCCCGTGTTTGTGCGTGTCGTTGTGGGGACGATTTGGGTACGTGTTTGGATCGCCTTTTCTTCGAGGGGGGGTTACTATTCCCTCTTTCTCCATGGCTTCGCAACTAAACAGAACAACAGGTCGGCGTGCAGATCGTGCAAGGGGGCTACTTCGTCGCTGTCCTGTTCAGTGCCATGTTTGGCGACTCTTTCACACATATGGCCAGCTCACTCTCAGCCAGCAGTGAGATCACCGCACAGCAGGTCATTGGCATGATGGTCTATTGGTATGGCCCGACCCATGTGCACTCCCACACGCCAAGCCAGTTGCCTTTTCTTTGATTGGAGAGACTAACAGGATCCCCTTTTTTCGCTAGGATCTGCACTCTTCCTCTGCTGAGTGTCCCCATCCCCAAGGTCCGCCTCTTGTTCACCATCAAGTCCATTGTTCTGCCTCCGGTGGTCATCGGGCTCTTCATCTTCTGCATGCTCCAAGCCCGGGATGCCGGCAAGAAGGTCGGGTCATTTGCTACCTCCACCTCCCTGTCGGGGTCGGCTCTGGCATGGACCATGCTCGGAGGCATCAACTCGGTCATGGGCAAGACCAGCACGGGCATCGTCAACCAGCCTGATCTTGCCCGGTATGCCAAGACACAGACTGCGCCGACTTGGTCACAGATGCTTGCTCTTCCCATTGGCAACACTCTGTGCGCCACACTGGGCATCTTTGGAACCAGTGCCATCAAGGCATCCTGGGGTGTGACGATCTGGAATCCGTGGACGCTATGCTCCACCATTCTCGAGAGGTACCCCAACCACGGTGCCAGAGCCGGCGTGGCCGTCGTGTCTCTTGGTTTCTTGTTTTCCATCATCGGTTCCAATCTTGGGTAAGAAGAACCCCCCATCTCCGTCTCTCGTGAAATCGTGATGCCCAATAAGAGTTCGCGAACTAACCACGCGACAGTGCCAACGTTATTCCATGGGGTGCGGACACAGCCGTTCTGCTGCCGCGCTACATAAACATCAAGCGTGGAATGTACATTTCGTATGTTCTTGGTCTGGCCATCTGCCCCTGGCACATTCTGTCCAGCGCCTCGACGTTCCTGCAGTTTCTCGGCGGCTACTCCATCTTCCTGGGTCCGTTTGTGGGTATCTTCCTGACGGATTACCTGGTCTGCCGGAAGGGCAACGTTTACCTGCACGACCTGTACACGCCCGAGGGCCGGTACTGGTACCGCTTTGGCATCAACTGGCGCGCTGTCGTCGCCTACCTTGTTGCTGTGGTGTTCCCCATCCCGGGCTTTGCCAAAACATTTGGCATGAACGTGCCGGTTGCGTGGGGCGACCTGTACAAGCTCGGCTGGCTGTTCACCTGCATCGTCAGCAGTGTGGTTTACTGGGCCTGCTGCTTTGTCGGGGACTTTGCCAAGGACGAAAAGAGCATGCCGTTCGAAGCCATCAGCCGCGAACAGGTCGAGCGGTTCCTCGACACGCCGCTGTTGGACGAGGATGGCTGCGTCGTCAAAATTGGCATCCTCAACGACGAGGAGAAGGCACGCTAGATAGACTGGGTTTGTTTTGGAGTTGGTGTTTCAATGAATTTCTTTTTGGTATTTTCTTGTTTCTTGATTTCTACAATGTGCGCGAATTTCAAACTCTCCAGTATTTCCGCTCTCCACTCGTCATTCCCCGGGCGTCTTGTCCTGTCTTTCCCACGAGAACCTCGCCAGGACCTCTCTTGAGGTACACGCCGTGGCCTTTTTGTCCCACGATGCCGCCATTGTCGGCGTCCCAAATCACCTCGCCTCTGACGATGGTGTATCGGGGCCAATTCCGCACCGCGATGCCCTCAAATGGCGTGTAGTCAACACGGTGGTGGAGGATGCTTTGGCTAATGGTCCTGGCGCCCGTATCCTTGGGATGCCAAATCACAAGGTCGGCATCAAAGCCTGGGGCGATGTTTCCTTTCCGCGTGGCCAGACCGTACAACTTGGCAGCGTTGCTGGAGGTCACCTGCACGAACTGCGGCAGAGACATCTTGGCTTCTTCCACGGGCAACATGGCCTCTGTTTGGCTGAAGAGCAAGGGCATACGCGTTTCGATGCCAGGCACGCCGTTGGGCACCTTGGTAAACATGGGGATCTTGCCGTCAATCAGACCCAGCTTCTTACCACCGGGATGATTGTACGTAGATGGCGCATGGTCCGACGAGATCACCGTGAAGGTGTTGCTAGTCACGGCCCGCCAAAGAGCGTCGAGGTCCGAAGGGTTGTGCCGCAAGGGTGGCGAGCAGATCGCCTTGGCGCCCTCGAAGCCGTCGTGCTCATGGTCATGGTCGTGGTCGTGGTCGTGGTCGTGAACACCGTTGGTGCCGTTCGTCGCGGGCGCCTTGGACTCGAGCTCCTTGGACAGCAGATACAGGTACTGCGGACACGTCTCGGCATGGATGGGGAGCAGACGCGACTGGGCGGTGCGAACGTGCTCAATGGCCGTCTCGGAGGACATGTGGACAATCAGAATGGGGGCGTCGGCCAACTCGGCCAAGGAAATGACGCGATACGTTGCCTCATCCTCTGCGATCCTCGGCCGCGCCACAGAGTGGAACCACGTGCCCATGTGGTCGTTTTGCTGCAGGCCCTCGATAATGACGGAAATCATGTCCGCATTCTCCGCATGGATCATGGTGGTCATGCCCAGAGACCGGCACTTCATCATGACGTAGAGCAGTTCGCGGTCCGTCAGCTTGAGCGGATCGTAGGTCATGTACAGCTTGACGCTGGTGATGCCGTCTTCCTTGCATGCCCGCGGCAGCTCGTCGTGCAGGACTTGCTTAGTCGGGTTGGTGAGGATCAGATGGAAGCCGTAGTCGCAGTAGCTGTTGCCCGTGGACTTGGCGCGGTATGCCTCGAGACACGGCACCAGAGACTCCTCGTGCCGCTTCTGGCTCGCAAAGGCGAGAATGGTGGTCGTGCCGCCGGCGACAGCGCTCCGGCTCCCCGTTTCCCACGTGTCGCCCGTTGGCGCATTGTCCTGTTGTATATGCGTATGCGAGTCGACACCGCCCGGGGTGATGTATGCGCCCTGGGCATCGATTACCTTGGTGGTCGAGGCCCGTGGCAGATCCATGCCCATGCAGGCAATCTTGCCATTGCGGATGCCGATTTCCAGCCCGATAGGCAGCACATCGCTGGCAGTGGCCTGCAGGGATGTCTGTTAGTGCTTGGGCCGAGGGATGCAGTCCGCAAGGCCATGTAAACTTACAATGATGCCGTTCGTGACAATGCTGTCTAGTTGCATTTTTGCGTCGTCTGTGGTATCCGTGTCGAACCTTTGGTCGTAGGTCTGCTCGCGCTTTAAATCGCAGACAGCTTTCTATACTGCGCAAAGAAGAGCGTTGAATTTACCTGCCGTCTGCTGGTCTGAAAGCGGGAACTGCTGCGGCCAATGCGTTAGCCGCATTGGTTTTGGCCGAAGCTTGGCCGCCGTTGGCCGTGATAGCCCACTTGCAAGGATGGGCGATTGGCGAGCTTCGGCAGTGGCCGACGGATGGGAATGTGCCATTGGGCTCCATTTCTCCAATCCCGAGGCAATGGCCACTTTTCCGCGAATTAGAGTCACGACGTCGGCCGCGAATCCTTGTCTTTCCATGTCCAGAGTCGTCCATACTGTTCCACAAGGCCGTGGTACGTCTTTTGGGGGCCGTTTTTGACGATCGGGACAAACACAAGACTTCACAAGCAGCGTCTCATCAATTTGCATTTGTTCCTCTCTAAGCTAGTCCCAATTTGAATCAAACGTAGTTCCAGCCTCGCTTCAACGGCTGCGCTTTCACACCCGACCGCTTACGCACGCGTTCAATTGCGTCCCGGGCGTCCTTCTTCACTTTTTCCTCGTCGATCTTGGTCAGCTTGCCATCCTCCACTAGCACCTCGCCGTCCACCACAACCATGCGTACGTCGGCCGCAGACAGACTGTGGACAACCAGGACGGGTGGGAGCAAGCCTCCTGCCTGGATCTGTGCCGGGTCGTACGGAGCCGTGTGGATGCCCGTGTGGTCCAAGACAACAAAATCGGCCTTCTTTCCCGTCTCGAGACTGCCAACCTCCTTGTCGACGCCCAGTGCCTTGGCCGCATTGATTGTCACCATCTCGAGGACTTGCTCCGACGGCAGCAGTGAAGGGTCTTCGTGGACGCCCTTGTGTAGAATGCCTGCCAGATGCATGTCCCTGAACAGGTCGTGGCAGTTGTTGCAAGGGGCACCGTCGCTGCCGATGCACACGTTGGTGTCTTGGCTCAAGAGACGTGGAACCGGCGCAATGCCGTCGGCGAGCTTGGTATTGCTCGTCGGGTTGTGTGCGATGGAGGTGCCCGTCCGCTTCAGAATGGCAAAGTCCTGCTCGGCGAGGTGGATCGCGTGTCCCAGGACAACATGCTCCCCGACAAAGCCCATGCTCTCGCAGAACTCCAGCGGCGAGGCCCCGTAGTTCGTCTCAATCATCTCCTTGTCCTTGCGGGCCTCGGCAACGTGGACGGTGAGCCGAATGTTGTGCTCTTTGCACGCCGTGCCCACGGCCTTGAAGCTGTCCGCGTCCTGGCCACGCGGCGTTTCGGCGGCCATCCACACATGGACACGTCCGTTGAAGGCACCATGGTACTCCTTGTAGGCATCCAGAGCCTTTTGGACGGACATCTCGGCAGCCTGCTTGTCCCGGTCGTCGACGATGCCCTTGGACGGGTCGCTCCGGCTGACCTTGACCAGCTTGCCCAAGCAGGCCCGCATGCCCGAGCTGCCCACAGCCTGCACGATCTTTGAGAACTGGTTGTCCTTCGACGAAGGAAGCATGGGCTCCAGGAAGCATGTCGTGCCCGACTTGATCATTTCTGTGACGGCCAGGGACGCAGCAATGGCGGCATCGTCTTCCCGGAAGGACACCTCGAGGGGCCAGATGGCACACGAGGCCCAGTCGTGCAAGCCGAGGTCCTCTGCCAAGCCGCGCATGATGGACTGGATGAGGTGCACGTGGCCGTTGATCAGGCCGGGAATGACGATGCGCTGCTTGAGATCGACACGCTGCACATCGCTGGGGAGGCTGGCAGAGCCCGACAGCGCATCCGCTTTCCCGATCGCTGCTATGCGACCATCCACCACAAGTATGGCCCCATCAAGGATGATCCGCCGCGACGAGTCAACGGTGATGATGGTGCCGTTGTAGTAGAGCTGGGAAGACATGGCTGCTGGTCGTGCCAAGCTCGCTTATGAAAGACCCTGTCAAGCAAAACGAAAAAAAAAAAGTGTCTTGGGCCAAGTTTGCTTGGTAGGAAAGGATGTCGTCTTCCGACGGGCCCAGTGCTCATAACTTGTCGTAATAAAAAACAGAAACAGCTCTGGTGGGAGATAAAGCTTGATGGTGCCCGACGTCGAATTGACAGGCCTGGTAGGCTCCAGATTGGCAGGCGTGGGATTGGCAGTCGGTTGGCCGCTGCAATTAGCTGGCGCTGCTAGCGACGCCGTCACGCCCCATATTTGCTAGTTATTTGCCGACACGCGAGAGATATCGATTGGCCTCGCCGTCCAAGTGGGCGACACATCGACCGACGTCGCAAAGAGTTTTCTGTGCAGCTCGGCAAATCGCTTGGCATCTGGTTTTTAAAGAGCCGTCGCTTCGACCTCCCCGGGACACCGTCTTTGCAATCCAGGCATTCGGATTCACCAGCATTCCCAGACGCAATCATGACGATCAAGGTGGCTTCGCTCAAACGGCCGTTGACCGTGGCCGCCGCCCAGCTGGGCCCCATCCAGCTCAAGGACTCGCGCACAAGCGTCCTGTCGCGGATGACATCCCTGCTGGACCAGGCTGCGAAGCAACAGGCCCAGGTTGTGGCCTTCCCCGAGCTGGCGTTTACGACGTTTTTTCCGCGGCACTTGCTCGCCAACGAAGAGCTGGACCAGTACTTTGAGGTCGAGGACGAAACGGCCGGCGGCATTCGCCAGTCACCACATGTCAAGCCTCTGCTGGACCATGCGCAGTCACTGGGCCTCGACGTCTATGTCGGCTATGCCGAGAAGAACCCCCAGCCCGACGGCCGCTCCGTGTGCTACAACTCCAGCATCTACTATTCGGCGCACGAACGCAAGGTAGTCGGCAAGTACCGCAAGGTCCATCTGCCGGGTGTCGTCGAGCCGTTCAAAGAGCCCGGGGCCACCCAGCAACTGGAGAAGCGCTACTTCCGCCCAGGCAACCTGGGGTTCCCTGCGTTCCGGGCTCCTGGTCTGGTCGAGGGTGTTGCTACGAAGACAAGCACAACGGGGCCGCATGCGGAGGGTTCTGGCGACCCGATCTTCGGCATGCTGATCTGCAACGATCGGCGCTGGCCAGAAGGGTGGCGCACGTACGGCCTGCAAGGCGCCGAGCTGGTCTTTTGCGGGTTCAACACAACCGCCTTTGCGCCGCAGCTGCTTGGCAGCTCGGCCGACCTCACGCCGGAAGAGGCGGAAGCCGAAGTCATGTTCCACCACAAGCTGTCCTGCCAGGGCAACAGCTACATGAACGCGTGCTACAGTGTCAACATTGCCAAGTGTGGAAGCGAGGATGGAAACCCGCTCATTGCGGGCACTATGATCATCCACCCCAACGGCCACATCATTGCCGAGTCGAAGACCAAGGAGGACGAGTTGGTGATTGCCACGGTCGATCTGGCAGATTGTCGGCGTGGCAAATCAAAGACGTTTGCGTTCGAGCGCCACAGAAGACCAGAGCATTACGGCATGATTGTCGAGCAAACAGGGGTGGTGGAACCGGAACTTCTGTGAACAGGTGGAGATAGTCTGTGTGCAATTCAATATAAACTGCGTTCTGAGCATCAATGAATTTTTGCGGCTGGCCCGTTGGGATGTCCCGGGCCACAATGGCTTGACATATTGCAGACAGCACACCCGCGGTATAAAATATAACCTGCATGAAACCTTTTCAATGATATCTCAACGCTGGACCAACCACTGCAGGCAGTTGTCCGACCTCTTGAAGAAGCCAAAGAACTTGGGCCAGAGACAGAAGTCAGAAGTATGGCAAGCGATGAAATATACCGTCTGCGGAGTGAATGCCAGGCATTGGCTGACGGTGGGTTGTTGGGATAGGCAAAGGTTCACGAGAGAGAGATAGAAGAAGACACGGCAGTACTATTCATGAAGACATCGTGACTCATATACCAGCTACTATCGCCTACCGTCATGGCTGGTGTTGTATCTGCGCCTGACTCCACTCCGTAAACACTGCATCGAAACGCAAGAGACTGATATCGATCAGACATTTCTTGCCCGCCGCACCTCGCGCTGCCAGTCGTAGGAGCCATCTCCATTTCTGCGCCAGCAGGCGAATTTCGGCATGCAATGAGGCGCTTGTCCCAAACGAACCTCCACCCGAAAAGAAAATCACTTCATTTTCTGGCGAGCTGACATCCCCGAACTCGCCTGGCGGCGAGCCTGCGAGACGTGCCATTGTGTACTTGGTCTCGCCAATATATTGATTGGACGAGGATGTGATGAGGTAGCAGTGCATCAATAGTGTTGATGCCAAGGCAAAATTGTGGCGTGACCCTATACTGTCAGTACAACGATGAACGACAAGAGAACGGCAAGAGAACATCAAGAGACGAGGGAGAGAACAGCAAAGAACTGGAATGACACGTACAGCCCGGCCAGAATGCATCCCATTCGGCTGTGGTCAAGCGATCCACAAAACTGATCAGGTCCCGCAGTCCGGACATGGCCCCCGTCAGGGTGGCTGCTACGAACTGCTGGGTCATCAGTGACCCCGACGGCATCGAGGGCGAGCCGCCGTACGTGCTGGTGGTGTGCAGGTGGCTCATGGATATGGGCCGGATCAAGGCACGGAATATGGCCAGCTGTGTTGTGAAGAAGGCAATGCCGAGTGATGCATTTCCGTCCAAATCATTCGTTGGCAAGCCCGGGTCGTCGGCACCAGGCTTGCCCTTTTGGAGAACTCTGCGCAGTGTGTCCGGAAGATTTTGGTGCCACACTTTCAGTCTCTGCCGGAAGGCCTTGGCCGCCTGCAATGACTCTTGCAGATTTTCCACCGTCTGGATGGTCCCCCGGATGGTGAAGTAGCTTTCTATAATGTCGTCGAGAATTCGTGTCAGGTCGACAAAAGACAGGAAATACAACGAGACTTCACTGTCGTACGGCTCCTGGTCGGCAAGGTCGGCGTGCCCCAATGGTCGCAATGTCATGTCTCGCTGGTGCAGGTGGCTGGGCATGCCCTGGCCAAAGGCAACCCATTTCTCTGTAGCCCAGACTGCCCACCATAGCCTCTTGCGCAGCCTTCGCTCCCATTCTGGCAGGACCCGCCAGCTCGAGGGGTCTTCGTTCAGACCCAGGACCTGGGCTGCCGAGACCAGCTGGCAGCATTGCGACCAAATCAGCGGGTCCTTGGACTGGACCTCGGTATTGTGGTGACGGAGCACCAGCAGCAGGTAGGTCTGGACGACGGCCAGGGACGGCGTGCTGCAATGGTCCATCAACACGCGCCAGGCGAGGTCGAAGAGGTCTTCCTGGGCGGGGATGCGAGCTGCCTCGACACAGAGGGCATCGTCATAGAGAACAAACGGAATGGCCGTGGCACAGATGGCGCAGAGCAGGTGCAGGGGCATGTCCTGTATGCCGTCCTCGTCTCTGGGCAGTTGCTGTCTGCTGACGATGGGCAGGTAGGGGTGGACAAAGCGCAGAAACAGTGCGATGAGGCCCGAGGCTGTGATGTTGTCCACGAGCTTGGCGAACTCGAGTCTGGCCTCCTTGTCGGCCGGCGTCTGTTCTGTCACGCCTTGCACAGTGGTGAAGATGGCGGGCGGCAGCAAGCCCGTGCTGTCTTCCAGTGCCCGCATGCGGTGATACGTCGCCTTGGTGTATTGCGACACCGATGCATGGCGGGCGTCGTAGGATCGGTGTGCCAGCAGAAACGGATCAAAGTCGCCGGATGGGCCGACATAGCGCGTCGGCATGCCGGCAAAGCTCACGCATTGCCTGTCGGGGCCGGAGAACAGCGCGGGATGTTCCGTGGCCGTGTCCGAAACCCGGCGTGTTGCTGCCGGCGAACGCACCTTGGGGTTCGCGACAGGCGACGTGGTGCTCGGGAAGGTAGCCGATGCAGCGGGGGCTCCGGCCGGCGGCCCGAGAGGCACGCCCGGCAGGGGCAGTTGCCGCTGCTCCTGCTCCGACAGCAGCGGGTCAAAGACGTCCCCGAGCTCAACATCCACCTGGACGAGGCTGCTGCTTGGACTGCTCATGGACCCGGGGAGGCTGAGGGGTGGAACAGCGCCTAGTGTCGATCCGGTTGCGGCCGAGGCTAAGACGGATATGGCGGAGACGGATGCATCGTTGCTGTGACTCTCCTCCTCGCCGTCGTGTCTGGGCCTGTGCCGTTTCCGTGGGCCCGGTGCTTGGTCGAACGTGCATGCTTGCCGCTTGGTGACGCAGAACTCACACGGCGGGGCAGCGGCAATCTTGCAGGCCACTTTTCTGGAACGGCAAAGATCGCATGGCCGGTTGCGGCGCGAGCGAGGCTGCCTAGGACCACTGCCAGCTGTCTCCATCTCTCTCCAGGGTCGATAAACGAGATAAAGGGGATGGGGATGTTTCGAGACGGCGAACAGCCTCCAAGATGGGGAAATAAACGTTAGCCGTTTCCCCGGCGAAGAGGAACAAGAAAAGACAGGCAAGCAGGCGAGAGGCAGGACGGACACGCGAGCTAGCCATCCGAGTCTAGACAGGGGAGATGGAGAAGGTGGCAGGGGCCAATGAGCCAGCAGGCAAATGCTGGTCTCCGCTTTGTTAGGGCATTTCTTATCGAGGAGTTCCCCGACGAACAGGGGCTACAAACACGCTGACATGCTACCCCAGAACAGTTGCAAGACCATTGCGTACTAGGTCCTGTTATCGGGGTTCGTAAAATTGTTTCCATAAATTTGTTTCCATAAATTTGTTTCCATTAATTCAGAGTTACAGGCTGTATGTATCACAATATGGCATAACGACTAATTGAATTGTTGTCAAACTCGAGATCCCACCGATCACTCGTCCGCGACCAGCACACCATTGAGTCTGTTCATTCCCTTGGGCAGGCCCATCGAGCTGTCGGCCGCCGTTGGGTGCTTGTGGTGCGCACGGCGCATGCGCCGGTTGTAGTGCTCATAGGCCGTCATGGCCGTTTCGTAGCCAGGGCGCGCTGGTGTTTCGGCAGTGACGTACTTGGGCAGGGGCGATATCAGCTCGTCGTTGTTGAGCCCGAAGAAAAACGGAAGGCTGTAGCGCTCACGGCCACCTGTAGGTTGTCAGCAAGGACCAGCATTGGAGCGACGCCAGGAAGGAGGAAGGGGTTCCTACTGATATTGCGGACACGATGCACCGTGCTCTGGAAGACATCGTTGGTCAGGCGCGCCATGATATCGCCCACGTTGACCACAAAGGTTTCTGGCAACAGCTTGGGGGAGATCCACTTCCCCTGTGCGTTCAGAACCTCGAGACACTGGACATCGTACGAGTCCTGTGCGATCATGGTCAAGACTGCGAAACAGGACAGACGGATTAGCCTCTGGTAGCGGAACGCAAAGGGCGGAGGACAACCCGCTTACACTGCACGTCAGTGTGTGCTCCCAGACCAGTCGACTCGCTGTCGTCAGGCTCCTGGGGCGGATAGTACAGCGCACGAATACCAGCCACGGGGTACGTGTACCGCTTCTCAAAGTAGTCCTTTTCCACCCCCAGAACGTCGGTCATGACATTGCACATCTTGCGCATCAGACCCAGACAGGCTTTGCGGTAGGCCCTTGTGGCCGGCTTGAAAAGCGGTGCGTCCTTCTCGTCGGGCCATTGGTTCGGTCGCAGCAGGATCTCTGGCTGATAGCCCGCACCCTCACTGTCCAGCTCGGGCTCGTAGCCCGTCGTCATGGACTCCTTGAGATCGCCCTTCTTGAGGCGGTCGACGTTTGTGTAGTAGGCCTGCTCGTAGCCCATAAATGACGGCGAGTTGTTCTGGTGCAGCTTCATCTTGGTCTCGTGCGGCAGGCCAAAGAACTCGCGCGAGGCTGCAAACGCATTCGTCACGATATCCCAGTCGATGCCATGGTTGCGGATGACGAAAAAGCCGACACGCGTGCATGCATCGCGCAGGTCTTCGGTCAGTTTGGCCAAAGCAGCCGGGTCTGGGTTTTCCGAGACAAGTGCCGAGAGATCAATGACAGGGATGGTGTCAAAGTTGCCACCGACGCCGTCTGTGGCAAGGGTGCGCTCGATGCCCTGCGAAAGCACCAGCTTGCCGTTGATAATACCGGCCTGGCCGTGCATGGGCGCATCTTCAGTAGACGTGGTCTCCGTGATTGATGTCATGATGAGGCCCGTATAATCGATGCAATCCAGGACAGGAGCAGCAATGTAGATAGAGGGTCGTGGAGCGTGTTACAGGGGAGGCTGCACGATCAATAGTTGCTATGAAGATAGCCAAAAGTAGGTGTTGGCAAGGCGTAGTGGAGATCTTGATCCAGGAAAGCAAGGGTCCTTTTCCGGTGGTCCGTGACACAGCCCTATGATATAGAAGGGGACTGCCCGTGTGGGCGAGACCGGAACCTGGGCACCATGCTAACAGTCGAAGAAAGAGTTGCTATTCGCCTCGCCGCTCTTATCTCTGGTGGCACGACAATCCATGGCCGTTTTTACCCCACACGGCCAACGATAGCAGGATACCGGGAATACCAGCGCATCAGAATCGATCTCGGTGGTGTTACGAATCGCGGTGGATTTGGCGACTGCCTTGATATTATTCCTGTAGGGAGCTCGGATAATCTCGTGATATCCACGTACCGTTCGATGCCATATTGAAGAAAGTATTTGTTCACCCCTGTTGGACGTGGCGTCTACTCCGCGAAATCTATTACCATGCCGTCTAGACATACCATAATTTCGCAGACAACGGCTGTTGCCGGTGACTTTGATAAGATCCCAGTCATTGATCTCTCCGCGCTGAACAACCCCAATGCGTCGGAGGACGAAGTGGACCGAATGATCTCTGAGATCCGTGATGCCTGCTTAAGAGTCGGTTTCTTCGTCATTAAGAATCACGGTGTTGATTGGAAGATCGTGGAGAATGCATTTGACGGCCTCGAGGAATTCTTCAGCCTGCCAATGGAGGAGAAAATGAAAATTCACCAGGATGCTTCTCCCTCCTACATGGGATATGAGCAGATGTACTACACAAATGTCGACGGCTTGAGAAAAGGAGGTTAGTTGTGGACACACTTATTGTTGTGTGCCATGGTCAAGAAAACATACTTACTCAAAGTGGCACAGACAAGAAGGAAGGCGTCAGTGTCGCCTACGACCCGTCGGTCGATCCACAGGGCCTTGACAGAGCATCCATCCCCAAACTGCTCCAGCGAGAAAATCTGTGGCCACAGCCTGGTGTCGCCCCGAAGTTCCAGACAGGTGTTACCGCGTACCAGCTGGCTTGTTTGGGACTGACCAAGAAACTCATTCGCGTGCTGGCTCGCGCCATGGGCATCGAGGAGTCCTACTTCGACAAGAAAATATCATATCCCATTGCGAGCGTCCGTTGTCTGCACTACCCCCCCCAGGATGCGTCGGAAGAAAACGAGACAGGCTTGGGTGCACACACAGACATTCAGCGTAAGACTCCAAATTTACTGCAAACCCCGGCTGGTCTTGCTAACAAGCATACTCTCCAAAGTCATGACACTTATCTCCCAGAGACCGTACGCTCAACAAGCCCTCGAGGTTCTGAACAAGGCTGGTGACTGGATCCGGCCCGAGTTGACAGAGCCGGAGTGCTTTGTGGTCAACCTCAGCGACATGACATCGCGACTCACGAATGACGTGTTCCAAAGTACTGTCCACCGTGTCCGCAACAACAGTGACGGTGCCCATGACAGATATTCTCTCCCCTTCTTCTTTGGCCTCAACCAGGATGAGTTGACTACGACTCTGCCTCAGTTCATTACTGCCGACACCCCTCTGAAGGAAAAGTACGAGAAGGGCATGACTGGGTACGAGCACTACAACCACCGGTTGCAGAAGGCCCATGCCAAGCACCCCAGTGCCAAGAATAAAGTCTCGGCAGCATTGCCTCTTGGTATGACGAGGGTGGATGGTGTTCTTGTGGAAGGGCTTTGAGTGTGCTGCCGTCTGCTATTCTGTTCGACAGGCGCATGTCCAGATGTGACTCGATTGTGTCCGTTTGCCTCAATTTTATGTTGCTTAATTTGAGTAAAATCACATAACCCGGAATAGCATTCTTTTCACAAGGTCTTTCCCAGTAAAAACATGAGCTGTTTCTATACTCAGCAGTAAATACCCCTAACATCAAGACCGCGCCACCCCTGTTCGGTGATCCGTGGTTGATGGGCCTGCTCCTGATAAGGTGGTAAATTTCCGTTATCCTCGGTGGGCGACAGTTGGGCGTCCAGGCCGCTCGACGGCCGTCGTAATTGTACCGTCTCGCCGTCACCTTTGCTTATCTGCACGTATCAGAATGGAGACCATTTCGTTCGTGCTACGCAACCCCACACCCTATGGGACGAGATAAGCAGGTCGCAGATCACCGAGCTGTTCCATACGGCCATGCTCAATAAGACTCTTATTATTCAAAGAGGGATCCTCGTCGGTGACCAAACAGAAACTTGTAAAATACAGAACCCTCGAAACGCTTTTGCATCACCCAAAGTACGGGTCGTTCCTTCCTGCCGATCGCTCCTTCCCACGCTGGTGGTCATCCTTATTCGTGGGCTCTGATTCGCCCAGCCCGACTAACACAATGGTCTTCTTCTTTTCCAAGGCCCGCGACATCGTCTGGGGCAAGCCGGCGCCCACAAAGGAGGAGCGCCGGCTGGTCTTCAAGCTCGATGTGGCCATCATGACCTTTGTCTGCTTCATGTACTGGGTGAATTACCTAGACAGATCCAACTTGAGCAACGCCTACGTGTCGGGCATGAAGGAGGATCTGAACATGCACGGCACCATGCTCAACCAGATCAACTCGGTCTTCTATGTCGGCTACACCGTCGGCCAGATCCCCAACAACATCGCCTTGCAAAAGGTGCCCCCCCATCTCTACTTCTTCATCGCCATGAGCGTCTGGGGCATCTTCACGCTGGGCATGGCCTTTGTCCAGACGTGGCACCAGGTCATGGCCATCCGCTTCTGCGAGGGCATCTTTGAGTCGGCCACCTTTGTCGGCACGCACTACATTCTGGGCAGCTGGTACAACAGTGAAGAATTGGGCAAGCGCACGGCCGTCTTTGCCGCGTCCGGCGTGGCGGGGAACATGTTTTCCGGCATTCTGCAGGGCGCCATCTACACCAACCTCTGTAAGTTGGCATCACAATCTTCAACCCCCGCCACCCCATACTAATGCATACGTGGTCCACAGCCGGACTGCATGGAATGGCCGGTTGGCGTTGGTTGTTCATTATCGACTTTTTGATTACGGTTCCGGTGGCGGCGTTTGGGTACATTGTGTTCCCCGGACATCCGCAGACGACGCGGACCAAGCTCCTCTCCGAGGCGGAGAAGAAACTGTGCATTGAGCGTCTGCCCGAGCCCAAGATCAAGCGCGGCAAGCTCAACTGGGATCTCTTCCGTCGCGTGGTCACGAGCTGGGAGTTCTATCTGCTCTCCATGCTCGCCGCACTGGCCGGCGACACGGAGCTGTATGCTGACAACGCCATCATGGCGCTATGGCTCAAGTCTCTGGGCACGTACTCCGTTCCCCAGATCAACTACATCCCCACGGCCATTTACGCACTCGGCCTGGTCTCTATCCTCTGCTGCAGCTGGTATGCCGACTGCTTCCGGAAGAACTCGATGGGGCGAATCCAGACCGGCATCTTCCTGTCGCTCACAGCGGTGATCTCTGGCGCCATTATGCTCAAGCCGCCCAACCATGCTGCCAAGTTCTTTGCCCTGTTTCTGAACGGTATTCAGCTTGGATACCGTGCCGTTTTGTTTGCATGGGCCAACGAGATCATGCGCATGGACGACGGCAAGCGCGGTGTTATCATTGGAATGATGAACGCCATGAGTAAGTTTCCAGTCTCTGTGCTTGCCTCTGCCCAGCAAAATATGCTAATGTCTTCTCCTCAGCTATTGCGTTCTACGTTTGGTGGTCGCTCGTCTTCTTCAACACCGCCCAGGCGCCAGACTGGCACATTGGTAGCATCTCCATGATCTGCACAGGCTTCGCCATGCTTGTGTTTGTCCTGGCTGTGGCCTACATGGAGAGGAAATCGAGGCGGCGGCAAAACGTCATAGACGGCCTGTCTCGCCAGGAAAGTGATGTGGAGGTTGTACAAGACAAGCCAGAGAAGCTCGAGACAGTGTAGCTGGGGAGGCTTCGTTCCTATGGCTGTCGTTTGCTCCATCGTTGAGGTTATCCCAAGATTACACAGATGGCAACTTAAGTACAGTTTAGTCGTTCAAATCAAGCATTTATGATTTTGTTTTAATTACGCTATTCATCACTAAGCTGTGTTGATTCGCGATAAAATAGCATCCAAGTTTTCAAAGTCGCTGATGCCATGGAGAATATCAAATACAGGAAATTCGCTGTTGAAACTCATCCCATCCATATTGTAGTATGACTCATTCGACAGAGACACGTTCGGCGAGGTCGACGGATATATGTTGTTCTGTGGCGCGTTGACCGCGAGCATGGAGGAATGTGCTTCATATTGACCATTGATGATTCGCTGAGCAGGACTGGCAACGCCTTGATGTGGAGGATAGCGCCGTGCATCCCTATCGTCGACTGTCTCTCGTAACGGGGGGAGGCTGGTTCCTTCCTGTCCAGATTCTCGGATGTCGACAGCTTTTCTGGCAAGCCGGAACAGCGACAGGGGGTGCAAAACATCGTCTGGTGTGTCGACAGGGGGGTCATTTTGTGTGTCATCGGCTCTATACAGTTTGGTTAGTACGGGACTTGATCATGGATGACGAGATACAACAAACGCATACGGCCCGGACTCTGTGACATCGGCAGGATCTGACGGCCCAACATGTGCAGTTTTGTCTGTTCTGGAGAAGCCAGTCTGCAGCTTCCACAGCCACTTCTCTGTGGCCATAACCTTAACGTATTAGCCTACTTTCTGATCTACAAGAGTCAGTCATGCTCTTACCAGTGGTTCCGAAATGGGCATTGTGAGCGTCGCCATTTTAAGCACCCGGATATTGCTCTGAATCAACCCGATTGCTTCTTCTACCGAAACATCGACGCCTGTTTTGTGTCGACTAAAGACCTTGGCTAAGAAGTACAGCAGGATGCGGCTGCTGTTGTAAGAAAACATTGGTGTCATTGAGTCCGACAGATGACGAGGGCCACGGGCCGCAGCTTCTGCCAGCACCCTGGACTTCTGGCAGGCTTGTTTGTAGCATTCGTTGCGAAGCTCAGTGACAAACTTGGCCTGTCTGGTTGGGAAGACAAACGCATGGCGTAGTTTGAACAGGTCTGGTATGGCAATCCGGTACAAGTCGAGCACTGCATTGTGGTATGTGCAGTGCAGCAACGCCAGTGCACCAAGCTGTGAAGACTCGAGGCGCGTGTAGATGCCAGACGGGGTAAAGTCAAGGTCTGGTGGCAAACTAGCCCTCCAGTGGTTCAACTCGGCTCGCAGTCGTGAGAATTCCGAGTCTTCCAGCCAGGGTAGCTTTGCCTTGTCGAGATGTTTGACATAGCTGAATACAGTGGTCAGCGATTGTTTGCCTCAGCCATGTCCCATCACGAATGGCTCACGTACCGAGCAACTCGCTTCCAGATGGAAACCAGGTGAATGTAGGATGCCATCATCCCGGCGCTCTCGTTCGGAAGCTCGCTGAGGTTCAGTGGCTGGCTGGTTTTCTGGAGGATAAAATCTCTCTCGTTGCACGGCAGTCGGATGTGGAGGTCGGACTCGTGGATGAGGGTCAGCTGGTCCACGCCGCTACCTACCCAGACATCGATGACATAGCATGCCCACATCAGTCGTTTTCTGCTTTCTGCTTCCGTGCATGACTGAAGCACACTTTGTGTTCTGCTCCCTGGATTGTATTCCAAGTTCAGCTGCAAGGCGTGCGCCATGCGCGTTGTCAGACCGCTTATGATCAAGGCATGGGCATATTGGCCAAGGCGGTAGTGGTAGTCGTACAGAAGAACTGCGGTCTGTTGCCGTTGTATTAGAACAGGTATGCATGGAGCAGTTCCTGCTGAAATCGGCTCACCATAAGATTGGGAACCGAGACCCGGCCATAGCCTGCCATCAGTTGCTTCTCGGCTGTTTTTGCCCATTCACTGCCAGCCGAGCGGATCAACGTGGCTGACAATGGCCGAATATTGCTGCTGTAGTCCAGGGCATAGAATCTGACAGGTCAGTGAGGTCCATTCACCTTGCTTCTCGGTCGGAAGGCATAGCTCACTTCGCCCCAAGTGCAAACACAATGTGGTACAGAGCCGAGACGTCACGCTCTCGAAAGTCAATGCCCAGGTCTAGTTGCCGCATAAGCGTTGGCTTGTGCAAAAAGGCAAAGCATCTCAGGGGATGCACATTCTTGAAGTAGTGATCAGCCAGGATACGAAGCAAGTCGGGTGTGGACGGCAGCTGCGGATGCCAGAGCCTGCCGTGGTTAGAGCCTCGTACCATGCATATGGGTGGAACAACAACGCACCATGATATTGACTCGTGGATGTGGTCGTGTTGGTGATAGATCATTGGGCTGAAATTGGATGAATAGCCATCGTCTACGGATATGGTAGCGTCGTTGACCGTGCTGCCGGCTGCTTGGCCGGCGTCTGTTGTGGTGTCCCGTACGACTGCGCCCCCAGACTCTAGCGGCTCAGTGGCAGGGGCAGACGGGGGGGTTCGCCCACCGATCGACCGGGTCCAGCGAGGCTGCGACACAGCATCATACACACAGAGGCTTGATTTGGCCAGGCATCGGCCACAGACTGGTCTTTTGCCATCGCATTTGGCTTTGGCTTTTCGGCAACCCCCGCACGATCGATATGTTCGCCGCTTCGACGGGCTTGGAGTCACCTCCGCCGAGTCAGCAGTGGTGGTGGCTGCGTCGCACGAGAGGCCAAGGCGCTCGCAGTTCAAACACACACCAGCCCGACCGTCACATTTGACCTGGCCGCGGGTTGCCCACGTTCGTATCAGCAGTCCCACCCTAAATCAGAAAACTCGCTACGGCGGTAGGCCAGGCTCACCTTGCGTGCTCGACAGACTTTGCAACCCATGGCAGCCGACAGTCCGAAATTCACAGAAAACAGGGATGCGACGAGCGGTCTACACCGTACAACTGGGAATGGATGCTGCAGAGGCTGCAAGAACACGCGGACCCGAGAATTGGCGTGCGGCTCGTCGGGCACGCTACGGGTCGTCGGAGTGGGGACCAGGCAAGAAGGTGTTGCTCGTCATTTATGGGGCAATTGCGTGCTGGGACTGGAGCTACAGAAAGAACCGACTTGGCCGACGAGGCGGCACGGATGAGGGCGTATCGTTCAGGTTGGAGAGTGTTCAAACATAGGGGGGATAGAACCGGCATTTGATTCAAAGAATTATATTAAGGGTACGAATCGGTAACTTTGGTCGGCCGAGACGTCTCAGCAGTGTCTCCATCAACCAGTCCCTCATTTTCAATCCGAGCCAGCAGACGACCCTCGCCGTGTGTCTGGTAGCGGGCAAACTGCCATGCCCAGAGCTTGGCCTCAAACAGCTCGTCAACTTCTTCGAGCGAGCGTGCCTTGAGCTCGGGGAAGAAGAGCAGACCCCAGACAATCGAAAAGGCTGCCACGGAGCCAAAGATCCAACCAATGTTGACGCCCATGGACGGCAGGAGGTAGGGCGTGACGAAGGTGACCAGGAACGCGGCGACAACGTCGCAAGCCGTGGAGAATGCCTGCGAAATAATAGTGTTAGCAGGAGGCTCGTCTCATCGAAACAGGCTCGCCGTGGAGAGGACGCACCATGATCTTCTTTCGTAGCCGCACACCGCCGACCTCTGCGCCAAGCAAATAGGCATTGTTTGTCCCGGAAATACGGCAAAAGGCCTGCACGATGATGAAGCAGGCAATGATCGTGTTGGTTTCGTTGGTGTTGGGGTGCGGGTTCTGGCCCAGCCCAGATGCCAGGTACAGGAAGAAGGCAGCAAAGAAACTGCCGCCCACGAAAAGCGGCCGACGACCGCAGATGTCAGTGAGGAGGATGCCCACGCCAGCGCCAAAAGCGCCAATCGCCTGGCCAACAATCGTGTACGTGAAGGACATGGCGCCCAGACCCTCTTGGACGTAGAATGTAGCAGCATACGACTGGACAAACTGGTTGCCGTTCATCTGCTGGATGATGAAGACGGTCGCCGCCAGCCAGGTTCGGCGCAGGTAGTTGCCCCTGAATATGTCCACCCAGGCTCCGTCTTCGCGCTGCTTCGACTCTGCAATGAGACGCTCGATGGCATCGATCTCCACGTCGGTCGATCCACTGGCGACGTCTCGCTTGGGTCGGATCTTGTTGAGCGACTTCTTTGCCTCTGCCTTCCGGCCCTTCAAGACAAGCCATCGGGGCGATTCGGGAGTGAGAGGAACAAGGACGAGGAGCAGCACGGCCGGGATGAACTGCATGGACACGGGGATCATCCAGCCTCGTTTCGCGGTTTCGTTGACGTAGGCTCGCGACATGCCCGCACCCCAGAGGTTGCCCAGGGAGGTGACGGTCATGAGGCCGCCCGAGAGGACGCCGCGGATGGCAGCGGGCGAGATTTCGGCATTGTAGCAGGGGACGGCATTCTCTACGAGGCCGACGGCAGCGTAGGCAATGATGCGACCGATGGTGAACTGGACCCAGTGGTGCGAGGTCATCTCGACTTTTGTGATGTTAGAGGTGGGCATCGGCTTCTTGTCCAGGGGTGGCTAAGGAGGCCGACACGTACTAATGAGGCCAACGATCTGGACAAGGGCGACGATGTACATGGAGATCCTGTACCCTGTGAACTCAATCACGGGCTCGGCTGCAAAACAGCCAACGATCTTGCCGATCCATGGCAGCGAGTTCATCAAAGACTTGTGTAGAGTCGGGAGAGCATAGACGCCCTTTGCGTTTTTGGAGCCGAACTGGTGGAGGAATGACGGCAGCGCCTGCAGGGAGCCAAAGGAGCCCGTATCACTCGACGAGTCAGTACGCGTCAGCCTGCGAGAAGACCGGGAGGGTGTGTGTACTTACATGCCAAAAAGAATGGCACCGATAAAGTACGTGCCGCAGCAGAACAGCAAGTATGGCGTGGTCTGCCGCCATGCCTGTAAGTTGGCCATGTTTCTCCCAAGATCGGCAACAAAGACAACGCCGAAAAAAACCCAAATAGAGGAACAAAAAAAAGGGTAGTTATGTGCTACTTCGGCTTGTTGCGCCTGTCGCATCACACACACGGTGTCTGGGCCAAGGGATGCTCATCGTATTTAAAAAAGCTGAAGTCCACGCTGCCGGGGGACAAAGGAGGCCAGCCCAAGGCTTGTAGTTTGCCCCAAAGAGAAAGCTCCCCAAAAAGCTTGCAAAAAGCTCGCAGAACAACCACCCAGCAATGGCTGCCGACAGCCCGTGTTCTCCACCCCGACAATCCGCAAGTGTTGACGTTTGGTGCTTGGCGGATGGGCCGATGCTTGCGACGGCAATCCTATCAGAACACGCAAGCCTTCCAGGCGGGACAGGTTTGCCTCAACAATTTGGGCCCTCTGGGAAGGGTCTTTGCTCCGCAGTCACGCAATCTTTCCATTCATCAAATCCGACCGTGATTGGGACACTGGCCGCCTGGTCAGCCACCCAACCGACCTGCCCACCATGGCCGCCACCGGAAACGGCACACAGCACAAGAATGTGCTGCTCCTGATTGCCGACGACCTGGGCCTGATGCTGGGGTGCACCGGGCTCGCGGCCATCCACACGCCCAACATCGATGCGCTCGCAGCCGAGGGCGCCCGGTTCACCAACGGCTATGCCAGCACGGCCTCGTGCAGCGGCAGCCGGTCGACGCTCTACACGGGCCTGCACACGCACCAGAACGGGCAGTACGGGCTGCAACAGGGGTGGTGCCACTTCCAGACGTTCGACCACGTCGAGACGGTGCCGCGCGTGTTCAACGCCCTCGGCTACCAGACCGGCATCATCGGCAAAGTGCATGTCGGCCCCAGGGAGGCCTATCCCTGGGAATGGTACGCGCCCAGTCTGACCCGCGATGTGCGCAAGAACGCCGCCGAGGCCGGACAGTTCCTCGACAAAGCCGCCGAGACCGGCCGGCCGTTCCACCTGACCATTGGCTTCCGCGACCCGCATCGGGACGCCAGCCGCGGCGGCTTCGGCAACGACGAAGCGGACGTGAAGGACATCCCCGTGCCGGACTACCAGCCGGACGACGTCGTCATCCCCGAGTTTTCCAGCGACGTGCCCGAGCTCCGCCAAGAGCTGGTCGAGTACTACAAGTCGATCAGCCGGCTGGACGTCGGCGTGGGTCTCGTGCTCGAGGAGCTCGCCCGCCGCGGCCTCGACAAGAACACGCTGGTCATGTTCATCAGCGACAACGGCGCGCCGTTTGTCAACTCCAAGACGACGCTCTACGACGCCGGCGTGCGGCTGCCGCTGGTAGTCCGCCAGCCCGATGCGCCCCGCCAGGGCGTCGTCAACCCCAACATGGTCTCGTGGGTGGACATCCTGCCGACGACTCTCGACTGGGCAGGCTTCCAGGAGGGCACCAAAGTCGACACGGGCAGCGGCCCATTGCAGTCGCCGCCTCGTCTGGGTCGCTCATTCCTGCCAATCGTGAGCGCAGACGAGACGCTGGGACCGGAGCGCTGGACGCAGCATGTGTTTGGCTCCCACACCTTCCACGAGGTCCAGAACTACTGGCCCACGCGCTTCATGCGCGGCCACCGCTTCAAGTACCACCGCAACATTGCCTGGCGGCTGGACTTCCCGTTTGCCACCGACATCTACAACAGTCTGAGCTGGCAGGGGATCCGGAACTCGGCCTGTGCCACCGCCACAGACGGCGACGACACATCCAAGATTGATACCCCCGAGGTGATGCTGGGCCGCCGACGGCTGCAAAAGTACATCTTCCGTGGACCGGAAGAGCTCTTTGATTTGCAAAATGACCCCGAGGAGGTGAACAATCTGGCCGCGGACCCGGCCTATGCAGACACGGTCAAAGCCATGCGGGCGACGCTGGAGGCATGGCAGTACGAGACCAACGACCCGTGGCTGTTCCGCGACGGAGTGAGCGCCATGACGACACAAACGGCCCAGAAAGAGGGGCTGCGGCTGCCGGATCGGTTTGATTTCGATCCCCTGTCCCCGCGAAACGATGTCGGTCCTCACTGGGCGCCTGTGAAGGCAAAGGAGGCTGATGAGACCGTAACTGAGTTTGGCTAGAGTTAGACGGGTAGACAAAATAAAAATGCACAATGTTTAGATTTGCCGTAGTCGCGAAAATGGTCCCTAAAATTCTCGTCGCTGCGCCGGTAGTCTGCAGTTATGAAAAATTGTGCGCTGAAACAAGGTCCTCCTTTGAAATAAGCTCTTCAGGCTGTAATTTAGCATTTTGTGGCGTGCCGCTTTAGCCATTCATAATGCAAAACTATGCAACCGGAATATTGCTGAAATGATTGCGATACGCCATTCACATATGACACCATCATTTCAGATCGGGCACGCAAGGAAAGGATTCTTTTTGCAAACAACCTTATGTATACCTATGTTATATGCCTACTTTTGTTTCTCGCCACTTGTCCCTCTATGCTTCAACTTCAAATATGGGAACTCTTTTCATCAACCCATTCGGGAACCACCTTTTTGCAAAAGTTCATAAACTTCCAGAAACCCACAGCGTGCTCGACATTGCCCTGCGGGTCGACGACCTGCTGTGGGAAGGCGATTCCAGCACCAAACAGCCCTGGCACAGGCTCCTGCTTCGGTGAAGCGGTGTCGAAGAAGCGGCCGGTGGTGCTGTTGTGGTCCACCAGCAGCGGCTCGGGGGCTGCGCCAGGAGAGCTGACGGAAAACAACTGAGGGAGTGGGTCTCGACGATAGCCAATGGCTTGAACAACGTGGGTGCAGTCGTCCAGCTCGGTCTGGTATATGCGCTCTTCTGCTTCGCTGTCCGTCGACGGTGTCAGGATCCTGCGAACAATTTTGCTGACCGGGCTGGTGTCGAACGTCTCCTCTTCCAGGTTCTTCCGAGCCCAGTCGGCCGCCTGGCCCTTGAGACCGGTGTTGTCACGCAGAATCCATCCGTCCATGTACTCGGCATAGCGCAGCTTTTTGTGCCGACTGAACCACTTGACGCGAAGCTGGGGATGGGAGGACGAGGCGAGGCGGACGAGATTCATCAGCACCAGGATGGCCGAGTGCGACGCGCCAATGACAGCAACAGTGGCGGGAGACCCAGGGCTGAACACGTCGGCCAACTGCGTTGGCGTGAGGGCCGTGTCCAGATGGATGGAGGCCAGGCCCGCCTTCTGGACGGGCAGAGGCCGGGAAATGGGGCTGGAGCCGGTGCACAAGACCAGTCGAGGAGTCGTGACGGAATCAGCGCCGTCCAAGCCCACCCTCCAGAGCTGGCTGGGCTGTATCAATGGAAATGGAGTCAGTCTGGGACCCCTAAGATGGAAGGGAATTGAACAGAAAAGAGACACCATGAGAACAGACGAACCCGATCGAGCGTGGCGGTCTCGACCCAGCCACGGCGCTGTTGCACCTGGGGGAACTGGCGCGGCAGGCCGTCGCTGAGCATCAGACACATGTCGGCGGCATAGGAGAGCTGGCAGCCCCGGTCCCGGGGCAGGCTTTCCAGTGCGGTGATGGCATTGGGCTGGGGGGTGGTCTCGACGACGCGGCTCAGCGGGGCCACGGCGGAGGCGAACTGGAGGAACAGATCGACCTTGGTGTTGCTCGGGACTTCGCGGTAGTGGGCATTCACTCGGCCGCCGCGGAAGACGGGGTCCACCCACAGCTGGCGCCGGTCTGGCAGCCGATCAAGGAGGTTGGCGACGACGGCGATGCCACCTGGCCCGCCGCCCACCACGACAGCATCGACCAGAGACTGCCTCGACATTGTGCTCGCCGCCCGGAGCATTGTCGAGGGATGGAGGTGGGACAACGGATTCATTGTGCAGGCAGGGCTGCCCTTTATGCAATATGCTGGCTGGCCTGGCCGGGGGGGTCTTCCAGCTGCTGTACAGGGAAGGAGGTACTTTGTAACTTACCGCATCTCCACACAGCTCGTATCGTTCCACGCGTAGGCTCACGTATACACCACACCGTCTGCCCATGACTAATGCGACCCACCCAAAGCACAGAATTCCTGCCTCTTCCACTCTAGGGTCTCTGGGCGTGTCTTTGGATGAAGGAGGCGCGCTGGAGGGCAAAACAACATGCCCAGGATATCTGCAGTCACGACTGTTCATTTATTTTTTTACAAACCCCAACCGGCCCGGCAGTCTACCCTCGCTACAAAAGTTGTCGTCAGCACTTTGCCAGAACCAAGCTTTAGATAACGCTGTGCATAACTAGTGGCAGAAAGGGTGCAGCTCTCAAACATCCAAATTTTGATAAGGAGAGGCGGTCAATATGTGAGCAGTTACACTGGATTGGATACGTCTCGGGTGTAGTTGCTTCTTAATTCCTGTTTTTTGTGCCCACGGATGCGTTGTTCGCTGCTGTCCTGTTGATTCAACAACTGCACGTGTCCGATCACTTGACTTGGCATTTGGGTGAGATTTTTTGTTGATTTTTTACCCCCCCATTTAATTGTTTACACGTGATCCACACATACACGGCCAACATGCTTCGTGTCTGCACGCAAGTGTGTTCCAAATATCCTCCAAGTGGATAAAGTCGATTACCATGCTGTGATTCCCGTCTTGACCGGCTTGCAGAACCCAGCTGCCTCGCAGGCTGTCAGGAAGCGCATCAATACGGCATCGCATCCATGATGGGCCACGAAGTTCAGTGTGATGACCAACTCTTCTTGCCGCTGGGGAGGAAAGAAAAAGGATGCCGTGTTAGCTGATGTAGCCTGCAACAAACATGACGACTAGAGATACATACCAGCGAGATGACACTGTCATATGGGATCACACCAATCGGCACCGTAACATCGACCAGCTTTGCCCAGGGCGCGAGAGATGCTGCCCGCATGGGTACAAACGGCGGGAAGTAATCGTAGTCGAGAACCTCGCGGTATTCCGGCACACCACCGCCGGTGTCTTCAATCTGGTAGACCCAGAGACCCTCAGAGCACGTGTTTTCGTCAAAGGGGAGAACTTTGGAGTTGACAAACTCTCCAAACGTTGCCATGCGCGCCTCGTTCCACGTCTTTCGATACTCTGGCATTGTCTCGGCAGCCCTCCATGCAACCAGGACTTGGTTGTCGGCTTCCGGCCGCCGACCCTGGAAGCGTTCCTTATAATCAGAAACAAACTGTTTTCCAAACAAGTTCCAGTTGTCGTACTTTGTCAGCGCCCCGAAATCAGACGTATACGTCGAAAGCGTATCGTTCTCATTGACCGTCTCGTGGAACAGCGTCGTGACATTCTGCTCAACAATTTCCATGCCCATAGCCTCTGTCATGTTTGAAAGCCACCCGTCGATGAGAGTCTGCGCTGCCGAGTTATTGACCGGGTACCATTCCACCTGCGTTGTAAGAGTGAGTTGAGGTCTTGACCCAAGTTGGTTTCACTTGATGCCTCTCTTCCCTGTGTTTCCTTTCTACGATCCCCTTGTTACTTACAGGGTAGAATATCTTTTTGGGAAGAGTGAAATTGCCAGTCTCGAGAGGCGACTTTTCAGCCTGCTGCCAAGAACCCATGACCTTTTCCAGCATGCTTGGAGAGCGGGCAAACACCCCCAGAGTGTCCATCGAAGTCGAGCTGGGGATAACCTTGGTCAAATCAATCGCACCCCAGGAGGGACGCATACTGCTTCAGTTAATTACGGCTGAAAAAAGGCGATAAATAAGGGCCACTGCTCACCCATATACACCGACACGGTCCGCCGGATTTCGGACGCTCCCCGTGGTGTCGCTTCCTATGGTGAAATCAAGCTGCGGATACGCCGCAATAGCGGCCGCAGACCCGAAGCTAGAAGCCGAAAGACCAAGAAATCCATCGGCACGTATGTTCCAGGAATACTTCATTAGGAAACACCGAATCAGCTTCGAGGTCTCCACGGAGTGACACGAGTTGCATGGGGAAGCCGTGAATGCAAGCTCCACCACATTGAGAAGCAAAAAAAAACACTAGCACATCCGCCAACGTCGAATGGGACAACGATAAGAGCACTTACCGAGTAGTCCATAGTCTGGTATGCATATGACCCATAAGCAAATGTAGATAGCTTGGCTTTTCCAACAAGAACGGCACCAAGATCTAGGATGCGTTCAATTGCTGGCGCAGTCTCGTTCGAAGGGGTGTCGTACAGCCTCGCATAGGCACGCGATCCACCCGTCGTAACAAGACCGTGGACTGGCATCAGGTCTTTCAGGCCAAACCGGAGGCCTGCAAGCGGGTATTGAATGGGATCCAGTAGGGAAGAATATAATTTGGAGGGCACCGGGATGAGGGGCCCATACTGTGCCGTATTCCAGACGTCAACGGTAGAGAAGGAGCCATCGTCGTTCCGGGTGATTCCGTTGTAGAATGCCTCTTGGTAATCGGAGAAGAGCCTGTATACCTTGCGGATGACCAGCGCACCTGATTTTTTGGTTTCGGCGACATAGGGCCCAGGTGGGACGACAGAGGCCACGGAAACGACAGACGTTTTCCAGGACACCTGCTTTGTTGCAGCAGGAAGTCCGCACTTGGCTGTCAGGCTGGACGAAACCACCAAGAAACGGATACCCAGCGTGTCCAAATACTCAATAGCCGTCCGGTCCAGGGAACCTGGAGATGTTCCGATAATGCCAACACCTAGGACAAATTTCAGTAGAGCTATGGGTATACACGGTCGTTTTTTGCCACGGGATGCCGTCTACCTTTCAGGAAATCCGCTGTAAAGACATCGTCCATGCTGTAGTTGCCGACGAGTTGACGCAAGACGGTGGCTGTCACCACTGTTTCTCCGGTCACGAGAACGGTAAAAGGAACATATGTGCTACCCGCTACAAGTCCTCCGAGTCCTGGAACCTCGTACTCAGCGACGGGGGCCGTTTTCTTCCCCGAGGGGACATAGTAGAGGTTGGTCCAAAATGCATCCGTGTTCACCGAGTAGTTTGCAGGGACGTCCAGTGTGAATGTGAAGGAGCCATCCGCGCCGATAGTCGATATATCCAATGATGCCAGAGCACTCGCTCCGATGCATGCTAATAACAAGCTCATGCCGGTGAGGCCGAGACGGACACTGGACCAAGGCGCCATGATTGGTGAGTTTAATCTGATCCTCCGTTCCTTAATTCAACTTGCAAGACATGCGAATGGTTATTTCACGCGCTATTTATGCGCAACATACGTGTATGTAGATATCCGGGTTCTAGTCCACACGATGGCCATGTACCGGAAATCAGATATCCTAGATTGCCAAGGCCACGGATAAGACAGCAATGGCCTAAGAACCCATTTGTAGGAATATCGTGTGTCCCACGAGCAGTGCAAAAAAAGTAAGTCATCGGCTCGAGGGCTTCAATTGCAGGCCATTGATCACATATGAAACTTGGAAGTGGCTTGGTGTTACAACATGGAATGGTGTGTGCGAGACTAAAATAGCAGAATAGTTCACACAGATGCCTACGCTCTCCCGGTTACCGAGAGAGGGATGCTTTTGAGCTTGTCATCGTTCTCCTTGCATTCAAAGCCCGTCTTTGTGTAAATGCCCGGCAGCTGGCCCGTCCCCCTGGCCATGATCCACTCGTGCGCTGTCATTTCCGGCTCGCCAATCTCCGCCACCGGCTGCGCATCGATGAGGCCGCCCTTGAGACGCTTGAGCACGAGCGTGTCTTCGGGTCTGGAGAAAAAGACGAGCGAGTTTCTGGTCAGGCCCGCCTGCTCGCCCGGGGGCGGTATGACGCGGTGGATGTTGGACCGCAGCAGCCCGGCCGTGAGCTTGACCATGGCGTCGCCTAAATTGATGATGCAGGATCCGGGGACGGGGCGGACGTAGACCCACTCAGCCGTGTCCGGGGTGCGGATCTGGAGCCCGCCAAGCCAGTTGAAGAGGATGGTGATGGAGCCAAAGTCGGTATGCTCAGCACGTCGGGCGCGGGCCTCGTCGTACGGGCTAGGACCCGCCTGCATAAAGCGCACATGATCGCCGGAGCGCTCAGAGATTCGGTGCAGATGGGCCAGCGTGCCAGCCGGCAGCCCGAGGCGGGTGTTGAGATGCTCGAGCAAGCAGTCGATGACCGCGCGGCAGTTCAGAATGTAGCTCTTGAAGAGCGCCTGGTGTTCGAGGATCATGGGAGGGCAGGCGAGCCGCTCGCAGTTGCCCAGGACATCGTCTTTGCGCAGCTGTCAGCCCGTCAGCGTGGCACCGATTTGGCAACCTTTTGCAACCTTCCTTCCCGGCATTCAATGGACAGCGTCACAGGGTAACTACCACCAGGGAGGCGCACATTGTAGTTCTCGTTGCGAAGAGGCACACCGTTCTTATCCTTGGTGTCTAGATCGGTGTAGCGGTACGCATAGAACGGGTGGAGGTGCGGACGCCCGTACTTGTCCTTCACCTCGTTGGGCATCTGAAAGAAGTCCTTCTGGAGAGCATTGAGCTGCTCCGCTTCTGCGACGATTGCCTCGCCCAGTTTCGAGCCGAGCAGATCGAGATAAAAGAAGCCAAGCTCCTTGCACGCCTTGAAGAAGGCATGGGATGCGTCTTCACTGCCGGATTCGATCGCAGCGAACGAAACAGACACGAGGGGGGCGGTCTTGATACCCTCCGGAAAGGGCGGAAGGAGGTGATGCGACGTCAACAAAGCCATAGCGATAGTAGGGTGGATCCCATGTAATCACTTTCTAGAGTGGAGGAGTTCGCGATACCCCCGGGTTGCGATGCACTTGGAAGAGGGCAAGTACGCCGTCGACCATCTTACCCCGCACGTAGTTATGTTATATACGGCAACGGCTTCGGCTGTCCGCGCCAGTTCCAAAGACCCAGCCAGGACATTTTCGGGTACCGGCATCCGACAGATAAGTCACAAGAACAAACGGGTGCCTTGTTCTCTGGTACTTATTTCCGTCCGCCTATATTGTGGATATCATGTACTTACGTTTTGTTTCTCTTCGGGTTTCTCTCCTTACTATCGCCTGCTTCTTTCGTCGTCCAGCTAGCAGCTATATTTAATAGGCTTCTGCTGGGGTTGCGAGGCGAGATAGACCGACGAGAGCTGCGAGTAAGTTACAAAGAGCTGCCTAATTTATACAGGGCTTGGCTTTCTTACTAATATGTCCACTACGTAGCAACGCTAAAGTATGCCGAGTTATGCGACTGCCAGACGGTTTAAGCTTTCGCCCAGCCCGAGATCTAAGACAGTAATACTCGCATCGCTACCGGTCTGGGGTATAAACTGGAAGAACAAAACAAAACCAGTCCTTTTTGACAGCCCTACTCGCTGTTGTCTTGGTGGAAAGAACACCTAACCCAGGGCAACGCTCCTTTCCTTGTGCCTTCTCTTGACGTGTTTTACCTTGTCCGGTGATCTAGTTCTGAGCGTCTCGTCGTACCCTCATGCCGATCGAACGCACTCTTCGGCATGCAGCGGTATGAAAGTGTATCTCTAGTAGTGCATTTTTATAAAGCTTTCTATATATTGTAGATGATGCATGTTACAAGACATGCGCCAAGATTCTGCAAATTACCTCCGTCGACGGAAGACTGTAGATGAACCATCATTACTTACTGTTTAAAAAAGATTTCTTTTTTTTTTTAAAAAAACCTCGAAACCCATATGGATATGCGTGACTAGTATTTTGCGCCAGATAGGAAACATATTTCAAGCTTCTTTCCGACACCGTGGAATTTGGCACCAGAGGCCGGGAATAGCATTCGTTTCACTGCTCTGTACAGGTTGACAGACGTCGCTTGGTTCTCGACGTCAACCGGATGTCTGCATGTCGAAGCTGCAGAGTTGACGCTCAAGTCTTATCAAAGAAATGTATGCATCCGGCAATGCAACCGTCACACCCCACTATTTGTTCCTTATCAAGACATCATAGGACGATCAGCTCACAAACTCGCGTCTCTGGTCATGCATACTAGTACAAGTGAGGTACCACCATCTGATAAGGGAGTTTTGGCTGTGCCGGGCCGAGACGAGGAAGTTGAACAGAATAAAACCATGGGGTCCTGACACCAAGATCGCAGGTCCTGCCGAATTTTGTATGTTCGGCGTATAAACTATCCTCTCAAGCAGCTGGAGGCGTTCATCATGGGTGGGTGCTTCTTTGGAAGCGTGCGGTTTATTTTATTAATTGTTCTTTTTTGCTTCCTTGCTAATACAAACGCACAGCCACTGCCACAGACGTTCATATTGTGTCTGATCTCGAGGCGTCCGGCCTGGATACTGGACATATTATCGCCTCGAACGAGGGTCCTTTCCAGCACCATGGTCACTCAGTCGACACCGCCAATGAAAAGGTTGAGGCAGCCAGCGTGGTGGCACCCTCAATCTCCTCGGAGGGAGATCCCCGTCCGCCAACAGAGGAGGAGAAGAGAACGCTGCGCAAGGTTGCTGGGCCGGTCTCGTGGGCGGGCTACATGCTCTGTTTTATCGAGGCTGCCAACAATGCATCCTACTACGGCGTCACAGGTGTTTTTGCCAACTTTATTCAGCGCCCACTCCCGGCAGGTGGAAATGGATGGGTAAGCAGCGGGTTCTACACGCCAGGCAGTTCAGGCACCCCAGACAACCGTCGGATGGCAGCACACTAACGGATGTCTCTCAGGGTGCACCTCCAAGGGGAACGCAGGAGTCGGCCGGTGCGCTTGGTCTCGGTCTACAAACCTCCCAGGCGCTCACCGTTCTGTTTACCTTTCTTGCCTACTGCACGCCGCTGCTGGGTGGCTATCTGGCCGATGCCAAACTCGGGCGGTATAAAGCCTGTTGGTGTGGCATTCTGATTGGGTTCTTCTCGCACGTGCTCCTGGTGGTGGCTGCGATCCCCAGTGTCATCAACCAGGGGCACGCCGTGGCGCCTTTTGCCATCGGCATGATCACGTTGGCCTTTGCTTCGGGCTTCATCAAGCCAACCATTGCACCGATGATTGCCGACCAGTGCACGATCAAGACGCAGGTCGTCCAGACTCTACCCTCTGGCGAGCAGGTTATTCTGGACCCGAATGCCACCGTCGAGAGAATGCTCCTGCTCTATTACTGGGCGTCCAACCTGGGCGACTTTTTCGCCATTGCAACCAGCTACGCCGAGAAGCGGGTCGGCTTCTGGCTGGCCTAGTGAGTTCTGCCGCGATGCTTTCGTGAGACACCACACCCTCTGCCACAAGAATTTTGCTGATTCTTTTTCCTTTGCAGCATGCTGCCCGGAATCGTCTACCTGCTCACGCCCGTGTGCATGCTGTGGGCCAAGCCGCGCATCACCATGTATCCTGCGGGCGGTTCGTCAGTGGGTGACGGCTGCAAGGTCGTCGGCCTCGTATACAAGGAGGCCAAGGGCCTCAAGACCAGGGACGAACATTGGGAAGCGATCAAGCCCACGAACATGAGAGTGGCTGGGACGTACGACGCCGTTGCCAGCAAGCACAAGTCCGGCTGGATCTCCTGGGACGACGCCTTTGTCGACGAGCTCCGGACCACCCTCAAGGCTTTCCGCGTGTTTGCGCTGATGCCCATCTGGTACATGGCGGATGGCGGGACGGACACCATTCTCACCAACATGGCCGGCTCTCTGACCACCAACGGCCTGCCCAACGACCTGCTCTCCAACTTCAACCCCATCTCCACCGTGGTCGCCATCCCGATCTACAACTGGATCCTCTATCCTACCCTCCGTAAAAAGAACGTCAACTTTTCTCTGATCCAGCGTATCTCGTGCGGCTACTTTATCGGTGCGATCCTCAACGCCTGCGCCGCTATCATCCAGTGGCAGATCTACAAAACGAGCCCCTGTGGCTACCAGGCCTCGGACTGCCACATTGGTACTGGCGTGTCCCATCTGGTAAGTGGTTTTCCCTTCTGAAATGAGGACCCCTCCTTCACAAGCCACGCCTCGTATCGCTGACGGGTCTGCAGTCTGCCTGGCTCACCATCGTGCCATTCTGGCTCCAGCCGCTCGGTGGCATCATGGTCTCCGTGAGCGCCTATGAGATTGCATACACCATGACCCCGCCCAGGATGAAGGGAAGCGTCATAGCCGTTGTTTTTTTCTCGTATGCCATCTCCCAGGCCATTATCGAGATTGCTTCTCCTGCGTTCAAGGATCCATATCTGATCTGGCCCTTGTAAGCTCCTGTTTTCTCCCCCCATTGTCAGTGCAGGAACCCACACTAACGTCGTCTGCAGCGTCGCCATCGGTATCGCCAACCTGTGTGCCTCCTTTTTCAACTGGTTCTTCTTCCACAATATTGAGCACCGAGACAACACTAATCTGAATCGGATGGACGCTGCTCACGAAGATGAGGATAAAATTGCGGTGGAAAAAAGCCAGGTTTAGATCAAGGCCAGGGGGGCAATATTTAGCGTTCGAGACACAAGCCAATCCAGTTGAATCGCCATCGATGTGACAAGCATCCCAGCTTGTCTGGGGGTTTTGCACCTCTGCTCGCCTCGCAATACGTCAGATTAGCAGGGCTGAAAGTGGCAGAATTTGTCGCTTATATCGACTCCTTTTGAGTACTGGAAACGACGAGAGCCGTCTTGTTCTTTGAAGGGACGTGGTAGAGGCTGGCCTATAAGGCACGACTGCACGGGCAGCGATACACAGCAGCATTCGGTATTTAGCAAATGCCCCAGGGCGTTCCTCGAAACTTGTATATAAAGCTCGTTTCTAAAGTTTTCTAAGTGTCGATGCTTAACAAATATAATAAGAATGTAAATACGCAAATGTCGCCCAAAGAAATAACCGCACGCAATGTTGGAGAGAAGAATTCGCAGGAAATAGATCCAAGAGCTTGGCAGATTCCACGTCACCGGCATCACTTCGCCTTCACTTCCTGGCTCTGAAAAGGAGCTTCTTCGACGCGTCTGGAATAGACTGTGTATTTGCGTTCACCCGTTAGCTTGTCTCTTACAAAAGTGAGACCCATGCGCAACCCGGAAAGCAAGCAACCTACCATGTGGGCAAATTCAATGTTTGGGTAACGCTCCGTGGCGCCGTCCATCAGCTTGACATCGTAGTTCAGAACAATGTTGACGAGAATCATTTTGATTTCGCTGGCGGCGAAGAAGCGGCCAGGGCAGGCGTGGCGACCGTAGCCAAAGGAGAGGTTGGTGGTCCCAACGCTCACAAACTGATGGTGTGCCGCCGCCGCTGGCGACAAGTTGGACTCCTCCCGCAGACGATAGAACCGCAGACCGTCAAACTTCATTGGGTCCGGGAAGAGCTCGGGGTCGGAATTGACGGCAATGGCAGGAATCTCGATAGTCACACCAGCCGGGAGCTGCTGTCCATTGGAGAGCACGATTGGCTTCAAGACCTTGCGCTGGAACGATGCTGCAAGGGGGGTTAGTACGAGCTCGTGGCAGGTGCAGGGGCAGCATGTATGGATTCTGGGACAGGCTCACCCATGGTAGCCGGGTTCATTCGCATTGTCTCCTTGAGGAAGCTGTCGGCTTTCTTCATGGACTGCAAGGCTCTGGCCGTAAGAACGCCGCCGTTTTCAGATAGCGCATTCAACGCCTCTTCACGAAGGAGGGGAATGTACTCTTGCATGGCCGCCAAGTTGTACATCCTACATCGAAAAAACGTGAGCAACGAAACGGAGGCGACGAGAAATCTGGAGAGCACGACTCACAAGTTGGTGGCCGCGAGCGTCGTCGTGTGGATGGCCGCAAAGCTCAAGCCCAGCTGCACCTGGGTGACGTTCTGGCTGTTGGGGTCCGGGAATTTCGGCAGCGCGTCAATGATCCACTGCAGCATGTCGTCTGGTTTTTCGTTCTCGCCAAGAGCATTGAGCTCTTTGCGGCGTTGGATGACGGGATCCATAAACTGCCCGGCTTCTTCGATGCGCTTCTGCAGGCTCTTGAGCTCAGGAAGCGTGTGGACCCGGAACGGCCGAAGCCACGGCTTGATCTGCTGCACTGCGCGCTGGGCCTTCATGACGTCCATGGTGTAGTTGATGGCAGCGTCGAGGTACTTTTCTGTTCGGTTGAGCTCGGGTCCGATGAAAACAAAACCGGATACCATGGCCACGATGCGAAGCAGCTTGTGGTGAATGTTGACCTCTTGCCAGTCCTCGGACGGAGGAAGCTCGCAGGCCAGCACTTCCGCAGTCTCCTGTGCGATGCCGGCGCTGAGACGGGCTGGATGGACATTGGTTAGCACACGGGAGCAAAAGAATGCGTGTCCTTGTATCCGACGTACTGAGCGAGGGTGTCAGCTTGCTGGTGATTGTGTGCGGAGAGATTGGGACGTATGACTCGATCTTTGTGTATTTTGTCTCCATGGCCTGAAATGCATTAGTATTCAATCCCATTGGATCCGTTGCAGCCGGAAGGTGCTTGTCTACCCACATCGTCGACGGCCGCCTGCATGCTCAAGACAGTGTTTGGCAGCTTGTTCAGCTCGGGGAGAAACTTGGGCGACAGGACGATGATGGTCGACTCTTGAGATTGCTGGGGTTAGCCGGTCGAAGCGCCCTGCACTGGGTTGTCGAGGCAATACATACTGCGCGAGGTGGTGATTTGAAAAATGCCGTCTTTGAACTGATGGTAAATAGTTAGCCAAATTGCAGCTGTCCACATGGATCTGTGCGAAGCATAGTTGACCTACCTTTTTGTAGCCATCGTTGTACAGCTTGCGGGCGCTTTTCAGGTATGCCTGTCGTCGCTGCTCTGTGCCGCCCAGCTCTTCGCCAATCACAGGGATGGCGGCCAGCCGGGCATAGTTGACGCACTTGGGAAAGACCCAGGCTACTGCAAAAACACCCAAGAGAATCGTGACGATAGGAGCGACACGACTCGCCAAATCGCCCTGGTTCCACACAAGCGTGACTCCCATGATGTTGAACGGTATCAGAGCAACGAAACGAAGAGGACGAGTAAAGATAGACGCCGTCGAAGAAGCAAGAACTCTGCAGCCGTTGCCGATGCAGGGACGTCAGAAGATGGGGTGATGCAGTGAGCCTCCTGGTCTTTTAAGGACCGAATCATCTGGCACACATTACAAAAAGCTGCCGTCCCGGATCCCTCTGCGAACCCGCCTGGCTGGTCTAAATTAAGTCATGCAACGGGGGCCAATCCACTCGTCGCATCCTGGTTCGGTCTCGCCTAGATATGCTTGTGCATATCTGGTTCCTCAGGCTTCCCCCCCTCCTAAAATGCTGCAGAAAACGAGACGGATGTAACAGCGTGCACCCAAAACGGCACGATCTGCCCTGGATCCAGCAAGTTGAAAAAACCTGACGCGTCCTATCTGTTTATGCCAAGCCAGCCCCCGCAGCCTTAAAGCATTGTCCGTGCCCTCGCTCTCGCTTTTTTTCGCTCTCGCTCTCGTGAAACTTTGAATTTTGGGTTACGATCTGCTCGGACTAGTTTGTGGCTCATCGGCAAAAAGTGGAATTTTCAAGGTGACTGCCGTTGATCTTCCCGGGGATGAAACCGAGCGACACCTATTTGCAGAGGTTTTGGGGCTGGGTATGTTTATTTCTATGTTCTTTTTCCCTTTTTGTCGACGTGGCTTTGTAAGTCAGAACGTCTGACCGTAACGCGAAAGACGAGCTTGGGTTCCGATAGCGAGAAATATCAAATACAAGTAGCCGGCCGGCCACACGAGCCTTGGCTGTTTTTTTTTCCAGAGTATGACGAGCTCAGCACCCCATTCTATTCTCCGGTACCCGTTGTGTCTCGGTGTCTTTTCGACTTGGCATCATCTTCAGTCTGTTTGGAAATAGCCATTCTTCCACCGTCAGCCCCCTTCTACTCCCACCCTCGCCATCTTCATCCCTGCCCAGCATACAGCAAAACAACATGGAGACCATTGCCCCTCCCTCTGCAAGCGTCATCAACCTTACCATCGTTGATCTGGTTATTTACACACTTCTCTTCTTCCCTACGGTATGGGTAGCCTGGAGACATGGCAAGACTGGAATGGTCTGCTGGCCCATCTTTCTTTCCTACTTTGCCCTTCGCTTTACCAGCGACATCTACCAGATTGTGAACAGACACGCGCCACAAACATACAACAGAGTGGTGATCATGACCAATGCCGGCAGCCTTGCCTGCTTGTCTCTGACCATCATCGGGTTGGTGTATGAAGCGTAAGTGGCATTTTCTGTTGTTCATTGTTTCTTGTCGTGTTTTTTTTGCTCTGCACGACTACACGCGCCCGCGGATTCCAAACATCACACTCACATTCTGCTTGCATCCCACAGAAACATGCTGCTGCCTCTGC
This sequence comes from Raffaelea ambrosiae, assembly GCA_002778195.1. Classification (NCBI taxonomy): domain Eukaryota; kingdom Fungi; phylum Ascomycota; class Sordariomycetes; order Ophiostomatales; family Ophiostomataceae; genus Raffaelea; species Raffaelea ambrosiae. The sequence goes on along the minus strand of PCDI01000001.1, from coordinate 5,639,475 downwards.
CACACAGAAGCCGAAAGGAAAAGATCATCTTGGGCGTGACGCACCTTGCCAACACCGGCGGCATTGCGGTGTCAACCTATGGCGGTGCTCCCAGTGCCACCACGGTGTCGGGCGTGGTCGACGAGAATCTGAACCAGATCGGCAACTGCCTCATGCTGTTCGTCATGTTTACCATTTGCTGGTGGCTGTGGCCTACCTGGCAGCGGCTCTCCATGGTGCCGGCCCATCCCAACTTCAAGAATGCTCGCAATCTTCTCTTTGCCGTCGTCGCGGCCATGCCGTTCCATCTCGTCCGCCTTGCGTACAACACCACGTATGCGTTTGTGCGTGTACCCAGTCTCGACCCGGTCATGGGCAGCTTTGCCACGCGCCTGATCCTGCTCTTTTTTATGCAGACCGCCGTGGCCATCATTTGCACCTCTGCCGGCTGCTTGAGCTCCCGCGTGGTCCCCCGGTCAGCTCTCACAGGAGACGATCTGATTCTCAAAGAGCAGAACAATGGCGCATCATCGAGCACGAATGAGAACAGCGGCACGAGCGGCAGAAATGGCGTGGTATCTCGTGAGCTGGCCGGCAGTCATGAGCTGGTCGGTAGTCCTGCCTAAGGAAAGACGAGTGTGTGTCAAAATGGATGATCCTGATTCGCGGTGGGGATTCGGAAACGCCTCTCTTTTCTTCTTTTTTTCTTGCTTCTTCTCTTTTTTTCCCCTATGTTTCCGAATACCCAATCTGCTTTGTGAGAATTGATGAGTCCCATTCCTTTTGCGTGTTCTCGCTTCTTTTGCCGTAAAGATAAGATACAAATACAATACAACTCCGATTTAGAGGTCGGCTTACTATACGGGCTGCCGTCTCTGGTGCAGTGTAATGGCACTACGGTGCAAGTGGCAACGGAGACGACGGCACAAAGGCGATCGATGCGGCCATCGCGGGTTCTGTGGCAACACTTTTGTCCAGGGCGCCAATACACGGCACTGGCTCAGAGCATGCAGCCTTGTACTAATACTAACTGCAGAAGGCCAAAACGTCTCCATCAGCCATATCCAAACAGAAGCACGTCACGACCGGCCTGTCTCAGCGGCCCCTACTCCGTACAATTCGCAGCTAAACACATTCGCCACCGACTCGAAATCGACTACAAGCAGTAGGGAGCAAACGGTCCCTTCAAGCTCAACAAATGGTCGACGCTTGCTTGTTGTGGCCTTTGCTCTATTCGCCACTAATTATACCCAGGAATATGATGTTTTACAAATGACTCCAGCCCGACTGGTTTCTTTTCCGAGATCAGCGTGTGGCTTCCTGGTCCAGGTGAAGATAATAAAATGGTGCCAGCTGGCGGTCTACAGATTGGATACGGTGCAGTTCTCGCCCCCATGCATCCCAGTCTTCCCACCGCCAGCCGCCTGGCTCTACCACACTCATCTCCGCTGTACCCTACGACACATGTAGAGCTAGGCCACTTGGAAGCGTCTGTTTGGGCAACGTCGGCCGCGCCGATCACGGTAACCGATCCAGCCGTGACGACTTTGGCAATTCCAAGCCGGAATGTCCAATACCAGCACACCGCTTAGAATAGGACCCCACCCCGGTCGTCATCACTATCCCCACAAGGTGTGACAGCTCCACGTCGAGGACGATGCCATCCCCTGGGTCCTGTCTGGGGTGGAAATTGCGGCCCTGATGGTTTTTTGGTGGACAAGGCTGAGCATTTTTTTCCCAACGGTGCATGTTCAGCTATTGTGGCAGAAACTAATGCACGCGCAAGCTGAACTAACGCTTTTCAGACTTGCGTGGCCAGTCAGACAACGAGCGTGCATCTGCATGAGCGGCAGGAATACGCTTTGGGTGAATTTCTCACTTCTCCTGCGTCTTACCACCTTGTATTCCTCTCTTCTCCCCGTCCCTCAAGGCTGCTTTGGGCAAATCCTGACGAGGTTGTATTATTTTCGATATCAATGCCACCCTGTCTTACACCGATACACACGGTAAACAGAACAGCTATGCGAGCTTTGCCGAATCGTTATTTTTCTATTTCCTTTGTCCGCATCTCACTTTCCCTTCCTCTTTCTGTTTCTGTTTCTGTTTCTTTCAACCCCCAGTATCTGCCTTTGCTCTTCGGCTGAAACTAACATCATCATCCCCTATCACGTATCAACCAACACATAATGGCGTCCAGCAAAATCTCAAACAAGGTCCCACGACTCGCCAGCGAGACGGCTATGCAGGACCTCTGGGCACAGGCTGCCAGGGACTTTGAAGCCATCTGCGGCAAGTCGCTACTGAGTGGCCCTCTGCGAAATTTTGATGACGTACAGAGGACTATCGAAAATGTCTACAAGATTAAGCCAGCCGCCGGTAGCGGCAAGGCCCACGAATCCGACGAAAAGGACAAATGGGAAAAGGCCCAGTCGGTCGCGTTGAAGTCGCTCCGTTTTGCAAAAATGCTTCTCGGCGTCGCTTCGGGGGCATCGTCGCTTGTATGTTTCCCTTTCTGTCTTCTCCATTCGTCTCTCCCGACCTGACCATTTCCAGGTCCCCATTCCATCGGCTGCAGCAAGCATTGCGACCAGTGCACTCGGCTTCGTTTTTGACATGCCAGAGAAAATTGTGGGCTACAACGAAACCGTTGACGGGGTTTTTGGCGTCATCGCTGTGTCACTGTCCCGGTTCCAGATCTATACGACCATGCGGGACGGCATCGATCCCCGGCTGTTTGAGCAGATCAGCCGTGTCATGGCCAGTTTTGTCCGCCTGTGTGCCCACGTAGTCACGTATCGCCAGGGCAGCAAATGGGAGCGCTTTAAGCGCAAGGCGGCCAAGGCTGTTCTTGACGAAGATGGCGACCTGCAGAGAGAGCTGGACGCCTTTCACGCGGCCGTCGCACAAAAGGGAAGTCTCGAAGGCACCCTCACGCTTGCGCTGGTGGCCGAGTCCCACAAGGATATCGAGGACATGCTGAAGAATCAGGTCAATTTCACCAAGATCAGCGAAAAAACCTTGCATATTGTGCAGGAGACATCAGGGATTTTGCAGAAGACATCGGAGATTGTGCAAGAGACATCGAGGGGGGTCAAAAGTCTGTCCGACGACGCCGAGCGCAGCAAGCAGCTAGTTAAGATCCGCGAGTCGTTGGATGTACCCGCGAGCAGCAAGCCGACCTGTACCGACATTTACAAACAGTGTCTGCCCGGCACGGGTGACTGGATATGGACATCCACCGAATACCAGTTGTGGCTGGCCTCTGTCGACAGTGGCGAGACACCGTCAGCGCCACCGTATGCTGCCATGGACTCTGCCAACTTCCCCAATGTGCTCGTGCTGTCTGGGCCACCGTCATCAGGCAAGACATCAGCCGTGTCGCTGATTGTGAAGAAGCTGGAAGTGCATCGCGGGCGCACCTATGTGGCCCACCACTTTTTCCCGCCGAGCACCAGCAAGCCAGGCGACAGCGACAAGAACCCCGTCCACGCTGCTCTCATGCACATGGCCTTTCAGATTGCTCAAGTCGACCCCGTTGTGCGGAAGCTGCTGGTAAAAGCCAGCGACACCGAGCCAGCCGCCTTTCGCGAGGCGGGCAACAATCCCGACCGTTTGGACATCTTGTGGAGTAAACTGAGAATTGGCAGCTCGACAGCCCCCAGGACAACGTATACGCTTGTATTTGACGGCATCGAGAATTTATCCCCCGAGCAGGCCAAGCTCCTGCTCACGTTTCTTTCTACCCCGACTCCCCCACCACCACAGCTGCCCGCCACGCGTCCTATAGCAACTCCGCCGGCAGCACATTTCGCATCCTCTGACCCGGTGGCTGGAATTTGGCAGGGACGTGTGCGCGTGCTTGTCAGCGGAACAGATGACCTCTTTGCTAGCGCACCTGGTTCGGCCCTGGATGGGCCACGTATCCGCATGGAGCTGAGCAATGGCCCCGATATGAAAATTCGCATTGATGATGCGCTCCAGAAGCAGGGTATTTTGCAGAACGCCAGGCCTCGCTCGCCGCAGTGGCAGGCTCGCAACAAGATTCACACCAGGTTGCCAGAGAAGGTTGACGGCAACTATTCGCGTCTGCAATCCGAGCTGGATGAAGTGATTCGGGTGCTTTGCACGCGCAAGGACACGAAGACACTTGACAAAATTCTCAGCAGAAACACAAACAGCCAAGAGTCGGCCATCAAGGCGCTAGAGCGTTCGCTCACTGAGGATGAGATTCAGGATCTGAAGGAGATACTGAAGTGGGTAGCTTACTGCAAATTTGACATAACGCTGAAGACACTCGAGGAAATCATGGTAAGCACTTCCATCTGATTATTTGGCTCTGTTTTTTTTTTCTTTTCTTTTCTTCGATGCATCTGTGTGTGCTTTAAGCTGTCATTGCAATGGGTTCTTTGGCTAATAAGGGTTGTGCAGTTTATCTCCTCTGGAACTAAAGCCCTCGTGTCCCTGAAGTACGTGATCGAAAGGAAGTTTCATGCCGTTCTGGGTATTCGAGGATCGCAAGTCTACCTCAAAGACGGCGTACTAGAGTACTTGAAGGATGCCCCCAATACAAAGTCACCGTCTGGGAAAAAGGCAATGATCAGCATGACGATTACCATCACCAATGTGGAACAGGAGACAGTTTCTGATTTCATATGGGATCTCTCGAGAAAGGCCATCCGGGACCGCTTTCAGTTCAAGGAACTGGCTCCCAATCACAGTCGAATCGCCATCCGAGTGGACGAGTTTGAGGCTCTCCAAAGCATTGTCGAGTTATCATTTAAGTACATTCTGAAAATGCAGCCCTCCGCTACGACAAACTCTGCGTCCATTTACATTATGAAAAACTTGATGGTGCATCTCAACCGATTGCGGCAACTCGATGATGGGGAGACAAGAGTACTCAAGCCGAGAGAGAGACAGAAGATTGGTCAATATCTGTACGAGCTATTCAAAGACGACAAAGTATTCCAGAGGCATCGGGATACGTTAAAAGAAATCGTGTGGTCAGCAGATGACATGAAGGAATTGCAGGCGTGGCTTCGAGACCATAACGTGACAAGGAAGTTGGACAGGTCATGGCGAGAGGAAGTGTCATCGGCCACAAACATCAAAACGGGGCCCATGAAATGGATCGCAAAGATGGTTATTGAGAGCTTCTTCCAATCGAGATCGGCCATTTGGACGCCTCTCCGAACGGTACTATGGGTTATTCGCTTCGCCAGATTCGTGAGTTCTCATCCTGGACCTTCTCTTCTTCCACACAGAAAGGTGCACTCAAACTTACGTCACCCCAAGAATGGAGATACAGTGGAGGTGTCAGTGTTTGATGATGATTCCAAAGAGAGCCTGGGCTGGTGGTGCCAGCAGTTCCTGGGTATAGCGGATGAAGATCTGGACTCTCTCTGGTATGAGCGTCTTGGTGACGTGATCAGCGCCGTGTCTCCACACGAAACCAAAAAGATCAATGCTATGTACCAGCGCGCCATTGACAAAGGAAACTACAGTTGGCTGTGTCATCGTGGTATGGGCAAAGCGTACCTCACCGGGGAAGATTATGAATCTGCTCTACGGTGCATGGAAGCGGCTTTAGAGACCGCCGAGCAAAACAAAGACACCGATCTGAAGCCCGAACTAAACGAACTCATCGACACGAATATTTACGCGGGTCTCTGTGCAGGCAACATAAGAGACTATTCAACAGCCGAGAAGTACTATCTAGCGGCATACAATATAGCACCCGGGGACAAGGACGATAAACGTGCCAAAACCGGATGGTTGGGTTACGTCCGAGCCCGATTGCATATTTCCGATGCTGGCGAGGAGACGAGGCGGATCCTGAGGGACATTTTGGCGGAGGAAAGTGGAAAGGCGAACATGGCCACGATGATGCGGTGGGCTATAGAGGTACGACAGGAGCCAGAAAATGTCTACGGCGAGACTCTGGTGGGTGATCTGATTGAGAGGCTGTTTGCCAGCACACAGGACGATGTGGATCTTCTCCGAGCAGTCGTGGAAGTGCTCCACATGGACACGAAAGATCCACCACTAGCAGAAACAGATATGGAGGAAGATGACGGCGATGGCGGTGGTGATAGTGAGAAGCAACAAGAGCGTCAGCTTTTGGAGGACGAAATACGCGGAACACTACTCTTCTACCGTGGCAAGGCGGTCTACCGGTATCAGGCGCTGCTTTACCAGGGATCCGAAGAAGCTGTCAACAAGGCCATAGAGTTATGGACCGATGCCAGAAGTCTGCTTTCCCACGCGAGCGGAAGCAATGGACTTATTACTGAGCAGCAGGTGACGCAGGCCATGGCCATTCACTATTTCCAGGACATGATGGACGATGACAGTCTAAAACATGTGAAACCCTTGAAGGAACTTGCCTCGGGACAGCGCTGCTCGTCTGGCGCCGTCTATCTCCTCGGGGCAGCCTATGCTAGGCACGGCGAGAGAAACTTGTCCATGGAGGTACTACGACCACAAGTTGAAACATGCTTTCAGTTCCTCTCGGACGATGTCGACTACAACGACGACGACGGAATGTACTCATTGTGCCAGGCTATGGCCAGCTTCCACGATTTTGAAAATGCGGCCACGGCCATACAGCTTTACACGACACCGGATCTTGTTACCCGTGCGCTGAGCGAGGACAAAGCGCTGGATGGCGAGTTGGAAGCAGCAATCAGAGTAGAGTATGAACGACGACACGCAGAGAGCCAAACAGGGGGGAACGAACAAGACAAGAGGGAAATAAAAGATAATGTGGAGGCCGAACGCGACCCGGAAGAGAAAGTCGCGGGGGAAGAAAATGAAGAGGAGGCTGAACATGTTCTCGACAAAGGCCGACTTGTCGATTTGTTCAACGGTCTAGCCCAGATGATTGTCCAGACAACCAAAAGCAAAGTCCCCGATTCCGCTGACCAACCCGAGCGGATCAAGACAGCCAAGGCGCACGTCGACTCACTCGTGGATGCTCTGTTAACTGGCGACGCCACAGAACCGAAGTCACAGGAAAATGCAGAGTACATTGAATTTGGAAAATCCCACGAAACGAACGACCATACGAACAAGGCCAGGGAGTCGTCAACTCGGCAGACAGAACAACAGACAGAGCGACAGATTGTCCTTGGCATATTGCAGGACCGTGTGGCATATCTGGAAGACTACTGCACGCAGAATATAATCGACCCGGTCAAGGCGAACCTCACTGCTGGCTTTGTGTTCTGCAACGGACGGAAGCCGAATGGCGGCAGGTGCGAAAATCGCGGCAACCTCCGCCGGAGTATGTACCATTGTATCTACTGCCCAGATATCGACCTCTGCGGTGCCTGCTTCCGACGCCTACAGAAGCCGGATCCATTCCAGCCAGGAAAGGGAGGGACTGCATGCAGCCTCGGAAACATTGACCCGGACGTTTGCAATGCAAAACACTGCTGGATCCAATTCCCGCCTCAGTGTTCTGACGTCAACGCCGGCCTGCAAGCGAAGCATGTGCTCAGACCTCGCTTGGTTGTGACGCGGTTGAAGAGGGGTGGCGTGGGCGACATTGGAGAAGATGGGGGGAGAGACAATATTGGGAAAGATGACGAGACAGACGGGTTCGAGGAGGAAGAGGAGTACACCCCCCAAACCAAACTCAAGGAAGGCTCTGTCGTGAAGATCAGGCCCCGGCCTGACCAAGCGACAATAAGTGTGGAAACCTGGAAAGAGAATTGGGCCAGGGAATGGGGGCTCATCTCATCTGACGGAACCGGATCCATCGAGAGTGAGTAACATGTTTTCGCGGCTCGGGAAGAGGAACCCACGTCGATGGGGGCCTTGATTATCCTCTATTAAAGTGGACTTATGAATGCACGACAACTTTTGAACAGCCTCATTCCGGCCTGAAACACGAACTGCTATTAGTCCGTGAATTTCTTGTGCTGCAGAACCACCGGGTGACAAAATGTGTATACTTTTTTAACTGTTTTCGTCTTGATCTCAAAATCACCCTTCTATAATGATTCGACTGGACAAAGTACAGTGAGCTTAGGACAAAAGTGCTTGGCGCCTGTCCAAAATACGACACCAGATTGGCAGAGATCGTCTACAGGATAAAAGTCCAGTGGCTGTAAAGGTTTTCTATTTTCTTGATGTGTAGGTGGTGGCTTGCTAATCTCACGCTTCGACTGTATACGCATTACCTTCCTGTGGTATCAACAAAACAAATGCCTGCAACACCCGTGTAGTTCATGTGTTAAGCTCAGACTGCGACCACTCCACCTCGTCGTGCAGCTTTCCAGGCTCTTATTCGTTCTCCCCGCACCGCCAATATCCACGGCACAGGAGCGAGAACAAGTGCAATTCCGGCCAGAATCGTGTTTCCCCAGCCGAGCCCAAGCTTATTGTATAAGCTTAGTCCGCACAGTGGTAGCACGGCGCCGAGAATACTCCTTAAAACAGCATTGGCTGCTGTGGCAGATGCACCGTGTAATGGAAACGCATCAACAAGATAAATCTGCGCTGGCATGAACACCCCCATCATGCCAAAGCCCATAATAGCAGTGCCAATCATGGGCACAATCCAGTGTGTATGCTTGTCGGCAGACCAGCCATAGATCAAGAGACCAGTAGGAAGAAGGAGAGCCGATGGGCCGGTCAGGACCAGACTCAGCCGGTCCTCCGGTACCGGAGGCTTGCCGGCTGCCTTTCGGCGCCGCACTATCCGGTCAGAGGCCCCAGATGCAAAAAACAGGCCGAGGATGTTGCCGATGCCTCCGGCTATGAAGGACAAGCCAGCGCCCCTGGCACTGAATCCGTACGTCTCTTCAAACACAAACGTGAATGTGGTGAAGAGAATGTACAGGGTACCGTAGATGACCGCAATGTAGAGGCAGAGGCAGGTGACTATGGGCTCTGTAAGCAGCAGGCGGGCAGGCTGGATCATGGCGTTTGTTATGATATGCCTGCGGGTGCCCTCTGGTTGGAGTGCAGAGCGGTAGTTCGCGTTTCCTGTTTCCTTCCGTAGGCGGGCGGCCTTTCTCTCCAGTATGACTGGCGCATATGTTTCGCGAAAGACGACGAATGAAAAAATAGTAACAGCTCCGGCCTAGACAATTTGGCGAAGGATTTTGTTTTCCTCCATTAGCACTCATGGTTCTCGTATACGGGTAGGCAGCCCATCCCAGGGGCGAAAAAAAAAAAATAAAGAGCTTTTCGGACAATGCTTCAACAACTCACCACGATGGCGATGACCCAAAACACCCACGGCCAGTCCATTGCCTCAACGAGAAACCCGGCACAGACAGGCCCGATCACGGGCCCGATCAATGGACCTATCGACCAAGCCGCCATGCAGACGCCGCGCTGTTCTGGGGGGACCATGTCTGCAATCGACGCGCCGCCGGTGGTGATGACAGCGACTCCCGCAAAGCCGGCCAAAAAGCGGAAGGCAACCAGCATACCCATATTCGTCGACAGAGCACATGCGATGGTGAACACGATAAACAGCGAGTTGCAGACGTGGTAGACGATGGTCCGGCCGTACAATTCCGAGAGCGGTGCAATGACCAGCGGCCCAAAGGCAAAGCCTAGGACAAACACGGACACGCAAAAGGTCCCGTACTGGTCGTTGTTGACTTTGAATTCTCGGAGAATGGTGGGCACGGCGGGTGCCATCATGGACGAAGCAAGTGGTCTAGACGATCGGTATCAGCTATGCATGGTGCTCTGTATCATGCATGCACTGGAGGTGTTGATCAACTCACGTCAGTAAACTGAGCACGGACAGAGTGCCGATGATCAGCCATTTTCGCCGGATGCTCCAGTTCATGGGGTTGTCTTCGGGGTGATCATCCCACGAAACGGTGATGTGGCTTGGGTCGTCATCCTGGCCACCAGGTTCGACTTTGCTGCCCGCTGCGTCCTTTGCGCTGGTCACAGTATCGGTCGAGGAGTCTTCCATGGCTCTGGATAGCAGTTGTTTTTCCTCTCTCTGGTCCATCTGAAATGCCGCCGTAATACAATCGTGCTATTGAAACACATGGCTGTCTTATGCCGCGACGGCAGGACTCGAACCATATAAACAGGCAGCTTTGTCCAAGAAACGGGGTGTTCAGCTCCCCGAACCAGACTCGGTCTCGCTATGGGGACGCACCTCGCTCTCGCTCTCGTCCGTCGCCCCACTCTCCGCCTCGCTCCTCCAACAAGATTTGCCAATGCAACCAACACCATCCTGGGTTAGTACAGCAAGAGTTGTAAAAACGGCCAAGCTGCCCAGGGGGGGCTAATACTTGCAGTCTCTGCATGTACGAGTACGAGTGCATGCCACCCAGGCGTTGTGCTGGCGCCACTGGGCAATTGCTATGGCAAATGCCATCCAACTGGAGAAGCCAAAAGCCCATTGTCTGTTTGCATCGAAATGTGACATCCTCCATTGCAACCCAACTCTGCAGAACCTTTACGAGTAGACATGGCCATTCACCAGGAGCACTACCAAACCCCATCGGCACCAGCGTTCCGACCAGCTTGCGCCAGGAACACCGTTTCTCCTACCCAGCTCGCTTTGAGATGTTGCGTGCTCCCAGATCCAGCCTCGACGTTAAGGGCTTGCTGAACACGCCATATCGCCACCCCACATTCAACAGAGAGTCCGCAACACCGACTTTGCGGCACAACACCGAGTCCATGGTAGTGTAGACATCTTAGGCTCGGCTCGTATCGAGTCCATCGCGTTGGATGAGGCAGAAGCACTGTCCACCAAGGCTGGGAGGCAATACTAATACTTCTCCTAATTCGACGCCACTTTTTTCTACAATCTAGCGTCTTGGCCAATATATACATACAAAGTAGTACGCGGAGAAACACTTATTGGGCGCGCATTTGGTGGTGGTATTTACACCGTGCACTCTGAACATGAACCCTTCTTCTTGGGATTAGGTAGGGGCTTCTCACCGTTCTGCGTTGTCGCTCGCCGCCGAGCGGAGCTGCTTTGGTGGGTTTCCCAATCAACAAATGCCTTGTGTTTGTTTTTTGTGGCCAGCGTCCACACCATATGGTCGCTCGTGTTTTGCTGTATTGCTCGCCTACGGCTTGTCGCACGTGATGTCTCAGCTGACTCGACTCCCTCCTGACCCCACCCAGCAATCCGACGTCACACCGTTGGCGCCTGGCGATCCACACACGTCCGCCTACCGCTTTCTGGCACGTTCCGTCAACCAACACCGACCAGGCACGGCACCGTTGACGACGACGACAAGACGGCGTCCGCATATATGCCTACATCGATAATCAGGGTTCTTTTTCAATTGATGCACGTTTCCCACACACCATTAACCTCTCCAGTCCCCATGCGCTCTTGAGCTTTCCGTGACGTTTCTCACATGCCATTTCACCTCGATTCTGTACCATGGCCACGCCCTCAACGGAGCAGCGAGAGCTCGACCTCGTAGAAAAGGTCGACTTCCGCATCCTGAATGTGGCCAACAATGAGAAGAAACTCCAGGAGCTCCTCAGCAAGTTTCTTGTGCCACTTCTCTTGAAGGGTGCCAGCGACCATGCATCAGTTCGATCCAAGGTGGGACATCTCCATCCACCACCCCACATGTCTGGATTCCGCAAGGCTGATGAAATGAAAAGGTGGCCACGGTTGCCCAAAGACTGAAGCTGTTTATCAAGCCTCCAGGGTAAGCACTCTTCTAGTCCGGCCTCAGCTCGTGCGTCTCCTAACCGGTCCAGAGTTGTGCTTCCTGTGGCGGCACTCCTGCAGCAATTCAAGACGACAGACTCAGCTGTGGTAAGGCACCTGGACATCGTCTTCATCCAGCACAGCATCGAGCGTCTTCCTGGCAAAGAACGCCGCGACCTGATACCGGCCATCCTCAAGGGCATTGCCGACGTCAACTCCAGCACGCCGGCGCTTTTTGGCATCCTGCTGCAGTCTCTTTCTGTCCTGAGGATCCCGTCAAGGGGCTCCAAAGAAGACGAGGCATTTGCCGAGGAGATTGGACTATCAGACCCAGCCGACGCGAGCTATGTCGCAGAACGATTTGGGCGTTTGTTCCTCTTAAAACTGTCGGATGCCACGCGTGCAGCGTCCAACCCTGACGTCGCATATTTTGGCCTCGACCAGGACGACTCCTGGCTGCGTGCAGATGCCCATCTGGCAGAGACCCGGATCAAGGCCGCCAGCTTCCTGACCAGTGGCGCTTTCAAGGATGACCAGCGCTTCATGCCGGCACTCTACGCCGCCGCACACAACGACAGCCGCGTCTCGACAGCCGGCGAAGAGCTCCTCAAGAGAACCACCGTCTCTCTCGAATCCAAAGACCTTGTCGAGAAGCTGTACCGAGCCCATGCAGAACTCGCCACAACGTACCGTATTCGCATTCTGAACCTGCTCAGCAAGTCTGCTGTGGCCACAGCCTACACTGACGAGATCTTGGCTGTGGTGAAGCGTGACATGGACTCGCCGACAGACGCGGCAGATGGTGCAGCCACTAGTGTCGTCTCCCGGGGTCTTGAGCTGGCAAAGCTGTACAAAGCCTTGTTTGAATTCATCAACTGGATTGCCCGCATCGGCCCCAACAAGGAGAGCTTCACAATTGGCCGGCCTCTGATCGACCACCTGAAGCAGTACATCATCCAGCAGGGGTGGCCAACTCCCATCAATGTGACTGGCACAGACTTTGTGCCACTGCGATCGCAAGCCTACGAAACCATCGGTATGTTGGCCAAGGGCGCCAACATGACCATGCCAGAGCGCGTAGAACTGGTCGATTGGCTCTTCCGCTCCTTGACGGAGGACCCCACGACCGCTGTTGTCGTGAATGTAGACGGGGCCTTGTCGAGCATGACGTCCATGTTTCCGCCAGACACCAGCAGTCCCGAGCGCGAGGAAATCGAGCCCCAACTGCGCTCTCTGCTCCTGAAATACATCAACCTTTCAGACGACGAGAAAGACATCAGACGAAGCGCTCGCCACGCTGCGGCGAAGTGGGCCAACAACTGCCTGCCATTCTCAGACCCCATGGCAAGATGGATCGACATTCTGGCCGCGGCGGGTCGGCGTGGCGAGCGAAACGACGTCATTGAGGAGGGCCACAAGGGCCTCGACCCTTGGACATACTACAGCAACAACGTGGACTCGCTCACACTGCCTGAGTGGCAAGAGCTCGTGCGCATCTTCTTTAAGGTGCCCATTGCAGAATCCGTCACTGCACCTGCGCAAGAAAACCAGCCCGACATGGACGTCGACAGCGTGTCCAGCTCGGTGAACTTCCCCGGCGAGAAGATCGACGCCTTCTCGCTTGCCGTCAACTACTGCCGGCGCATCTTGTTTCTCACCGCACTCCCCGACTTCAAAGTCGAGCCCGGCTGGGAACAGCAACTGGAGTCACTTGTGCGTACCGACAAACAGAGCCGCGACGCCATCCGCAAGTACCTAAAGGGTGCAGCAGAAAACAGTCTGGTAGACCTTTTGACTGCCTCCTTTGAGGGCATGCTTCACGCGCGGCCGACCATTGCCGAATCATGCGGCCAGTGCTTTGTCGACCTGGCATCTCTCTCGCCAAAATCAGCCACACATCCTCTGGCCAGCCGGGCTGCGGAGCTTCTTTCTTTGGCTAAGTCCAACAAGAAGGAGATTCGGAAGATCGGTGCTGCAGCCATTGGTATCTTGGGTGCACACCCTTCCAACGACCAAGAGTTTGTCGCCAAGATCAAAGGCTCGCTCGTGGAGGCATCGAAGCCCTGGAAAGCAGCGGTGGGTTCAGAGCTGAATGCCACCGAAGGCGCGTTTGTGGCCCTCGCGCATCTCCTGTCAAGACTTGTATTTTACGGGTCTGCTGGTGCAGATGCTTTGGTCGCTGATGTTGCGTCAATTTTCCCCTCGTCAAAAGAGATATCTGGTGCATCAGTCGCATTCCAGGATGCCATCTTTGACTCGCTCTCTCAGTTGTGGACAGCAAGTGTAAAATGTCTTCCGGCATCGTCAGAGGAAGGCACCAGCGATGCAAAATCCCTGGTCTCTGTCCTCGGCGCACAGGCAAAGAAGGGCAACGAGCGTGCTATTACCGCTCTTGGCCGTCTTGCCGTTGTTGCTGGTGGCGATATGCCCAGTGATGACGGCGACGAGAAGGGCAAGGAGACGGAAGACATCACGGAGGTGATCCTCTCTAAGCTCTATGACCTCTATGAGCTGAAGCAGGTCGAGGTCCATTTCGCCGTTGGTGGGGCCATCACCGCTGCTATTGCCTGCTGGGATGCAGATGTAGTCGAACTCTCCCTTGACGTTGAGGAGGGCGAAACATCTTCCTTCAGGGTGCCTGAGCGGACCACCAGACTGACAACAACACTCAACAAGATTCTCACAGACTGCAAGACCACCAAACCGTCACTTCTCAAGGCCTCGGGCATCTGGCTGTTTACCATCATCCAGCACTGCTCTCACCTCAAGGAGGTGCAGGGCCGTCTGAGAGAATGCCAGGTTGCCTTCATGAGACTGCTCAGTGCACGGGACGAGCTGGTGCAAGAGACTGCCTCTCGAGGCCTGTCCCTGGTGTACGAGAAGGGTGACGAATCGCTCAAGGGCGATCTCGTCAAAGATCTTGTTGCCTCCTTCACTGGTTCCAGCACACAGCTGAAGGTTGATGACGACACGGAGCTCTTCGACGCTGGCGCCTTGCCCACGGGTGAAGGCAAGTCCGTGACGTCGTACAAGGACATTGTCAGTCTTGCCAACGAAGTTGGTGACCAGACCTTGATCTACAAGTTCATGTCCTTGGCTGCGAACGCCGCAACCTGGTCTACCCGTTCTGCCTTTGGGCGATTCGGCCTGAGCAACATCCTCTCCGAGTCAGAGGTCGACCCGAAGCTGTACCCGAAACTCTTCCGCTACCGATTCGATCCCAACCCCAATGTGCAGCGGTCCATGAACGACATTTGGAAAGCTCTTGTAAAGGACTCCAATGCTGTCATTGATGAACACTTTGATGCCATCATGGAGGACCTATTGAAGAGCGTCCTCGGCAAGGAGTGGCGTGTGCGCGAAGCCAGTTGCGCTGCCATTTCCGATCTTGTCCAAGGACGCGCCTTCAACCAGTACGAGAAATACTACGAGGAAATTTGGGCCAAGGCTCTGAAGGTCCTCGACGACGTCAAAGGCTCCGTCAGGGAAGCAGCCCTCAAGCTGTGTGTCACTCTGTCCAACACCCTAGTTCGGCAGCTAGAGGAAGGCAGTGGTGGTGCCAATGCCTCGGCCATGATGAATGAAGCCCTGCCCTTCTTGATGTCTGAAAAGGGCATCGAAAGCGGTGTCGAAGACGTCAAGATCTTCGCCACCATCACTGTTTTGAAGGTTGCCAAGCACGGCGGCAAGGCCCTGCGGCCATACATTGCGGCCATGGTGCCGCACCTGCTGGGCCTGCTGAGCACCATTGAGCCGCAGGCCTTCAACTACTACTACATGCGGTCGGGTGAGGAAGACAAGGAGAAGCTGGACAAGATGCGTAGCGCCATGGTGTCGCAGTCTCCTATTTCTGAAGCCATCGAAAACTGTCTGCGCAATGTGGACGGGAAGGTCATGAAGGACTTTGCACCTGGTCTTGAGGCCGCCATGAAGAGCGCTGTCGGCATGCCAACGAAGATTGGCTGCGGGAGAGTCCTGTCCACATTGGCCACCCGGCACACCACTGACTTTGCCCCGTATTCGGGGAGATTCTTACAACTCCTCGAGAAGCAGGCACTGGACCGCAACGACGAAGTCAGCCAGAGCTATGCCAAGGCCGCAGCGTACGTCATGCGCGTGGCGCCTGATGAAGCGCGCCAGCGCTTTGCGTCTCGCTTTGTCGACCTGTACTTTTCGTCCGAGGACGAGAGCCGGAGACAAAAGGTTGCCGATACGGTCCTGGCGCTGTCCAAAATCTCCCCGGACCACTTCAATGCTCTGGAGTCGAGCCTACTGCCGTTCGCCTACCTGGCCAGTCACGACACCGACGATTATGTGCGCAAAGCTTGCGACGAGGTCTGGAGTAAGCACGCCGGCAGCAATCTCAGTGTGTCGCGCTACGTCCCCGAAATTGTGACCCTCATCAAGCGGTCTCTGGATACAGCACAGTGGGCGCTCAAGCATGCCGGAGCGCTGACGTCTGCCGACGCCGTCAAGTCCGTGCTGAGCGCTAGTGATCTTAGCGGGCAGGTCAACACGACACACCTGAAGACGCTGTGGCCGCTGTATGAAAAGTCCCTGGCACTCAAGACGTTTACTGGCAAGGAAAAGTTGCTGGACGTTTTCCCCGACTTTGTTACCAAGGGCAAACCGCTTTGGGCGGACGATGCCAAGATGGCTGCCTCGCTGCGCAAGATCGCCACCGTCGAGGCCAAGCGCAACAACGACGCCTACCGCGTGCATGCATTCAAGTGTCTGTGGCGCGTGGCTGCGGCTCGCGAGGACATCAATATGTGGGACGATGTGGTGGCCATTGTGACACCCCACCTGGAGGCTCTGAAGGAGCTGGACGAGAGCACGTCGAAAGGCGGCGACCGCATGGACGTCGACAGCAAGGGCGGCAAAGACACAGCTGCGGCCAGCCATGAAAAGCTGGTGCGCCAGACGGCCGAGAATGGTTTGGATGCGGTGGCCCGGGGCTACAACCACCCCGAGATGAAGAAGAACCCGGTGGGCATTCTTTCCGCTGTCTGGAAGACTCTCGAACCTTTCCTTGACAGTGTTTCATTCAGCCTCGTGCGGCGGACGACCTGGTACAAGGCGGCAGTTGACTTGTTTGAGGCAGCAGCAGAGGGTGAGGCATCAACAGGCCAAGAGAACGCCAGCCTGATTCTAAAGTATCTCGGCTCATTGGACGTGGTCAACTCGGATGCAGGAACAGAAGAGCAGCGCTCGAACAGGGTCAAAGCAGTCAAGTCGCTGGCTAAGGCAGCAAAGAAGGGCGTTTTGGGGCCTGCGTCCTCGGACGAAGTGGTGGCAGCTTTGGCGAAGATCAAAGAGGCCCTGAAGGGGGCATTGACGACGGAGAGGTCCCTGGACGTACAGAAGCTTCTGAAAGAAGCACTGGCAGAGTAATAGATATAGACGAGTGTTTGCAATTGATTGTTCGTTTGAGTTCACAAAGATTTATGCCGAATTATGAATTGTTGATAATGTGTTAGTTTTCTTCTATTAATTTGTTCCTTTTCTTTTTGTAACTGTCAATTTATTTTAATTTGGTATAAAATTCTTCACAACTCACAATTGTCTGCAAACCCCATTCAAATACTTCTCCAGGCCAAGAACTTTGCAAGCACGACCCCCTAGAGCGTGTATAATTGTTCGCCTTGGAGATTCACGATGTTTCTTGTTGTATCTTCCCCGTTTCGCTGCCTGGCGTCAACGAACAGCCTTCGCTTGGCTGTGTAAGTCCAGCAGGCATCTGTTTGTCCAGCACAAGGCAATAGCACATGGCATATCCGCACCCATTTCATTTCATGTTCATGGGGATAGATATGGACCAGGCTGGTCGTTTGTTGCCTGCTGTCAAGGCTGCCTTCTGTCCAGCCTGCTTCCAAGCGCCTGTAGGGGCAATCATTAGTAATCATTGAAGCCAGATTGCGTGACGTATTTTTCGGCTTTACTTTGGCGACCGCACAGTGGATACCCGCGTCACAGGGCACCGAAGGCGGGGCAGTCCGGTCGACGGAACCACTTGAAAAGCTGCCATGCATAAGAATAGGGCACTGAACCTTTTCGTCACCATCGCGCCTGCCTTGACTGCAAGCAGACACCTTCCTTCCCTTCGTGTTTTGCATGCTTTGCCTGCATTCCAAACTGGGAAGACATATCTTTGTCTTCGTCTACGCCTACGCCTTTCGTTTTTCACTTCTCTTTCCCAATACGCAGGCTAGAGTCACATCCTCAGGGCTGGCTTTGGTGCAAGGGCGCTAAGAAGCTGCCTTCAAGAACAAACACGCACAAACGTCACAAGCGGGCACGCTACATAGCTGTTCGCCAACTGCCACAAGACTTTTGTTTTTGACTATCGCGCGAAGACATCCGACAACCTATTTTTGCCTACTACCCTTCTTCGACGACGTGCCCGCGGCAGAACCCTCCCTGCCGTCACAGGGCATACACAGCTGTTCGCCACTCACCCGCCTAACTGACCCGGCCCTTCTGCGTTGCGCAAGTCTTCCCCGGCGTGCTATCTCCTCTTCCTCCGACACGCCCACCATGGACGACGATCTGGTTGACAACTTCATCGCTATCACTGGCGCCGACGCGCAGGTGGCTCGGCAACTGCTTGAGATTGCAAACGGCGACATTTCACAAGCCGCCGTGCTCTACTATGACACCGATATGGCCGAGACGCTGAGGCGGCAGCCTGCTGCATCCAGCACAACGGCATCTGGCGCAGCGTCTACATCGCAGAGACCAGTCGGCCGCGAGGACCGCGACGGTGTCATCCATTTGGACAGCGACGAAGACGAAGACGACGAGAACTACCAGCCTACGCAAGACTCCCAAGATACACACATGGCCGAAGCAGCAACGGTGGCAAAGACAGCACAGGAAGAAGAGGACGAGGCGATGGCCAAGAGATTGCAACAAGAGATGTACTCCGAGACGGCCGAGACGTCCGACGGCATTCGGGCACCTATGGGTCGAACAACCGAAGTGCTGGTTGAACCATCATATCACGGCGGCTATGGCGACTACGCAGACGCCGGCATGTCAATGTACGGACCCCCGCGGCGGCGACCAGCACCAGGTACAATTCATCCACTGTCTATTTCCTGTCATTTGATCTGACGTGGATTTGAGCTAACACTACCGCCGTTTCCGGCTTTGCAGTTTCCTCCAACCCTTTCAGCCAAGTATGGGAAGACAACACATCCAGCCCCCGCGTCCACGACATGTCGACTTCCACCGGCCAACAGCCCTCGCGACAGGCCCGACTCGCTGAGCTTTTCCGGCCACCCTACGACCTAATCGACAACCTGACCTGGGAAGAGGCACGTTCCGTGGGGAAGGAAGACAAGAAGTGGATCCTCACCAACATTCAAGACATGTCGGATTTCCAGTGCCAGGCACTGAATCGGGACATCTGGAAGGACGAGGCCGTCAGGCAACTGGTGCAAGAAAACTTTGTCTTTTTGCAGTATTCCAAAGATGACCCGGGCGCCGAGTCATACATCAACTATTACATGACGGGTGGCCTGCACGAAAACCCAGACAACTACCCGCACGTGGCCATCATCGATCCCCGCACGGGCGAACAGGTCAAGCTTTGGTCAGGGCGGCCATTTCCTACGGCAATCGAGTTCCACGCGCAGCTGGCCGAGTTCCTCGACCGCTACAGTCTGGACGGGTCCAAGAAGAACCCGGTCCAGCGGGCTAAGCCAAAGCAGGCGTCCAAAGACGTCGGCCGCATGACCGAGGAAGAAATGCTGGAGATGGCGCTGCAGAACAGTCTGGAGACCGCGGCCAACGGCAGCAGCTCAAGGCCAAGTGTGCAAGATCCGGACGAGCTGACGACGCATCACCACGACGAGGACACCGGCAAGGGCAAGGGCAAAGAAAATGAAGACAGCACGGCAGAGGCTGCAGGAGAACCACAAGACACTATCTCGGCGGCATCTTCGGCATTTGCCCGCATTGCGTCCGACCATCCCCACGAGGAGCCGGCTAACAACCCGGCTACGGTGACGCGCATCCAGTTCCGGCACCCGACAGGCCGTGTCATTCGGCGGTTTGCCGTCAGCGACCGTGTGGAGCGGATATACGAGTGGCTCAAGGCGGAGCCCCTGGAGGGCAAGGGCGGGCTGGAGTTTGAACTCAAGGTGATGCCGCAGGGGAACGACCTAATCAATGACCTGGACAAGACGATTGAGGAGGTCGGCCTGAAGCAGGCCACGGTCATGATTGAATTTATTGAGGATTAGTGGAAGACCTCTGTGGAGGAATCTGGGGTTTTTTGGGGGGGGGGACTCTCATTACAGAATGTGGGTTAATACTTCTGTTTGCGTTTCGTATGCATCCAAACTGGACGGGAGAGGGACTAGGCACTTCATGTTTGATTGGTTGAGGGTGGATGATACCAGTCAGATGCTGGTACTTTACGTACTTCCCCTAAAATAGATGTTCTCTCAACGAAAAAAAAGAGCCGCCCTGCTAGGCAACGGCAGCTAAGGCATGACCACTCGTTCGTCTCAACTCGAGCTCACATGTGTTTGGGGGGCTGCTCTAGAGTTGTCGCCGAATCGAACCGTGCCAGCCAGTTGAGTGATGCGCATTTTTTCGCACGCTTTTTGACAGAGTCTCGGACAGCCATTGATTGCCGTCTGGCGAACGCCATGTGTACAATAGTGGTGTGCTCGGTGCCTGGGGGATCTGGAAGCGGCCGGCCGACCCTGTTTATTTTATTGGTAGGAGAAGGGACAGGATTGGTGGCTATTGGTTGGTGGGCGAACCACCATTTTACTGCTGCAGGCCAGCCAAGGTCTTCAGCGCAGCGACCCCCCAAGCAGCTCTTGTTGTTTCAAGGCCGACCTTCTTTCGTTTAGTGCTGATCCTCCAATCCGGCTGGGCAACGCAGAGGCGAAACGAGACAATGCGAAACAAGCCCCAAAAAAGCCCCGGAAGACCCAGACGAAGACCTATTAGAACGAAAACCGTAACAGAATGATGCTACTAATATGTACACGACCAAATTGGAAGGCCAGGAACTGACGGCCTGCTGCAAAGGGCCGTGGCCGCAGGTGGGAAGGTGCAGGATACAGGAGGAAAGCGCAATGCTGGAGAAACCAGACGAAAGGGAAGGAACAATGGACAGAAGAATATAAATGCCTAGCACCCAAGATGCGCCTGGGAGACCGCGTAAGATACTGTTAGTCTCGCTCCTTCCTCGTAGCCCACCACCACCATCCCAACCCGTACCTGGATTTTCTCGCCTTAGTTTTTACCCCACCGTTTCACCCACCCCGCTGGGAAAGCCTTCGTGCAGGTTTTGGCGGGACAGCTATCCCGTTTGTTTTCGTTTCCGTTCCTGCCTTTTCTTGTCTACGTACCTTAGGCCCTTCCTTCTCTGGCCGAGTCCGCTCCTTGTTCACGATCTCTTCCACTCACTCTCGACTTACGGCTTCGTCTTCGTGGTGACCAGCGACATTTAGCGCAAAACAGCTCGCTTTTTTCTCCCCCAGCTCGGGTTGTGTAAGCGGGCAGTCTATCCTTTTCCAGTGGATTTTTTCGACCCTTTTTTTTTCTGCTCTTTATTTTTGCTCTTTCTTGCATTTGTATCCCTTTTTTTTTTGGTCGGTATAAACACTTTGGCTGTGTCTGCTTTAATCTTTTTTGTCGGCTGCTACTTTTCTCTGTTCAGCTCCCAGCTGTTCTGGCGAAAACGCGGCATCGAGCCACCCACACGCACCGCTTCCTTCGGCCCCTGTTTTTTGTTGCTCCTCCAACAACGAAGACGACGCTGGGCCGAGCCGCCTACGAGCCACCACCAACAACGACAACGTTTCTGCAAGCGTGCGCCTTCAATCGCAGCAGACCACTGCAGACGAATTAGGCGACTTTCATTCCTTTCTTTTTGTTTTTTATCGAACAAAACATTCCAGAGCTCGCGGGGCATCCCCTCTCCTCCCCTCTATTTACTACTGCTACCTCGGTCGATCCGGTTGATCAGGACGATCCGAATTCTACGACCAGCCAGGTTCTGTACCGTCGACGAGAACATCATCCCGCCCACAACTGCCCTCAATTCTCTCCTCCGAGCCCCCCCCCCCCCCCCCCCCCCCCCCCGACGAATCTTCCTGTCGACCAACCTCCCCTCCCGCCGTTGTCCGACTTGAGGCCTCCGGTTAACTCGGCGTTCTGAGAACGAACCGGCCGACACATCATCATGTCCAGCAGAGACGAGCGAGGGTCGGGCATGGCCGACCCGGCGCAGCTATACACGAAGGAATACTGCATTGGTGCGTTGCTGTGCTGGAGGAACAACGAGGAGGAGCAATGAGACGGCTTCATAGCTTTGGGATACGAGGAAGCACTCATGCTAACACTTCGTTTCTGTGCAGGCGGAGGCAGTTTCGGAAAAGTCTACAAAGGGTATGTCTACGCTCGAACGACGCTCATACGGCCGTCTTACTTCATAACTAACGCTCCCAAGTGTCGACAAGCGGACCGGACAGGCGGTGGCTATCAAGGTTATCGATATTGAGAGCGCCGAGGACGAGGTCGAAGACATCATCCAAGAAATCGCCATTCTGTCCGAGCTACAGTCGCCCTACGTCACCAAGTACTACGGCTCCTATGCCAAGGGTGCCGAGCTCTGGATTGTCATGGAGTTCTGTGCTGGGGGGAGCTGTGCGGATCTCATGAAGCCCGGCCTGATCGGCGAGGATTACATTGCCATTATTGTGCGGGAGCTGCTCATGGGCCTGGACTACCTCCACCAGGACAAGAAGCTGCATCGCGATATCAAGGGTACAGAACTCCCCCAGACTGCACTGCGCCTGGCCTGCTTTTGTGTTCACTGACTAAGACTAACCACCGACCCTTCTTCCAGCTGCAAACGTCCTGCTCAGCTCCAATGGCCAGGTCAAGCTGGCCGACTTTGGCGTCTCAGGCCAGCTGTCGGCCACCATGACCAAGAAGAACACATTCGTCGGCACGCCCTTCTGGATGGCGCCGGAAGTTATTAAGCAATCCGGCTACGACCACAAGGCGGACATCTGGTCGCTCGGCATCACCGCCCTCGAACTGGCCAACGGCGAGCCCCCCTATGCCGACATTCACCCCATGAAGGTGCTCTTCCTCATCCCTAAGAATCCGCCGCCACGGCTGGAAGGCAACTTCACGAAGGCGTTCAAGGACTTTATCGAGGTCTGTCTGCGCCGCGACCCCAAGGAGAGGCCCACGGCCCGCGACCTCTTGCGCCACCCGTTTATCCGACGGGCCAAGAAGACGAGCTACCTGACCGAGCTCATCGAGCGCTACAGCCGGTGGAGTGCCACGCACAAGAGCAGCAGCAGCAGCGGCGGGGACGAGGACGATGATTACGACAACGGTGCCGCATACCAGCCGAACAACAACCAGGCCGACCGCGAGGCCGTGAACGAAGACATGTGGGACTTTGGTACCGTGCGCCTGGTGGGTGATCGTGGCGTCGGCATCGCCGGCCCGGCTGCTGGCCTGGGGGTGTTCAACAACAGCAGCAGCAACAGCAACAACAGCAACAGCAACAGCAACAGCAACGCAGTCCACGGATACCGGCCGGGCCTCAACACCATGGACGAGGCGGCTACCAATGCACGGTCTTCGCGGTCCAGCGAGAGCTCCGACGACTACGGCGAGATGCGTCGCGAAACCAGCCGGAGCCCGACCAAGGCCACATTTGACCGCGATCGGGACGCCCTCAAATACGCACCTTCGTCATCATCCGGCACGGCTCGTCAGGTTAGTCCCCAGCGAAAGCCCGTCACCGGCATGGTCACCATTGCACCACCGCCTGGTCTGTCTGCGTCGCCGATGAAGCCCCTGCCGCCTGTGATAACACAACCGCTTCAGCAGCAGCAACAGCAGCAACAGCAGCAGCAGTACCAACCCCACGACCCAGAAACACCGCGGGCCTCCAATAAACCCGGACTCCGACCTGCTGCATTGCCGGAGAATATGTCTCCATCACGTCCATCCCCTGACTACGACCGTATCCTGTCCGAGCAGCTGCAGCGCGACATGGGCGGAATGAACCTTTCCTCTGCTATCTCACCAACCAAGCAATCGCCCCAGATTCAGCAACTTCCACAACAGCAATATCAACAGACTCAGCAGTATCAACAGTCGCCCACGCGCTCTTCTCAAGAACAGCAAGCGCTCTCCTCCGCAAGCTCGCGGCAGAGCCTGGCTCAGAATCCACGGCCGCCCCCGAAGATGGAACCTATAAAGCTGCCCGAGATTCCCCCGTTCAGAGGGGGGCCAAAGGCCCAACAACAGCCTCAATCGCCAGCAGCGCAGGCGGCAGCTCAAGCACAAGCACAACGTCAGCAGCAGCAGCAGCAGCAACAACAGCAGCAACAACAGCAACAACAGCAACAGTCGCTCCAAATTCAAGAGGCGCAGCTGCTGCAGCAGTCTCCACGGCCAAGCAGTTCAGGCCTCGACGCCCTTCTTACCTCGAAAGAGGGTGCAGCTCGACCGATGTCGTCTGCTGCTGCTGCCGTTGGTGTTGCATCCCCCTACTCTCCCGTCCCAGATTCTGCGACGCCTCTGTCGTTCCCTTCACCAGCGCCAGCTAACCCCAATGGCGACCTGGATGCCCTTAACGACGTCATCTTCCCGGCCTTGGAAGAGGCCCTCAAGCGCCGCCAGATCCGTGTCCAGCAGCTGCTCCGGACGCCAGTCGACGCAGTCCAACAGCCCGCCCAGGCAGCCAGACAGCAGCGGGCCGAGGTGGCGCATGAGAAGATCCGCCGGTTGGTGTACAAGATGGCACACGTTTGTAAGGAGATCGACTACTACGACAAGGCGGAGCCAGTGGGTATGGGTAAGGATGTTGGCACGTTCCTGGAGGGTCTGCTCGAGGAGATCCTTGTCAGAGTTGAGCCGCTGGACGAGGACGAGATGTGAAAAGCAAAACAAAAAGACTGGTTGGCACTTGGCGTGTGCAGACACCATGCCGATGGTGCCAGTCATTTGGCAGCGTAGGCTTCTCTGTTTTGCGTTTCTCGTGCGTTGTCGCTTCGGCATTTTTTTCCCGGTCCTGCACGTTGCATAATTGGCTCCTTCTCATCGATCCACGTTTCCTATGTTCTGTATTTTGTCTGTATTTTCTGTGTTCCTTTTTTGGACTTGTATACGTTGGTTTGGACTTCATTCTGGTATTGCTGTCGGTATATGAAAAAGGGTTAGCGTGTTGGTTTTCTTTGGGGTTATGCAGCATATGTCAGCCGTCTCGGCGAATTGTTCCTCTCTGGTAGAGGGACTGCCCGCCATGGGGTTTTTTTTTTTTTCTCGTCATTGGTTCCTTTATGTACTTCTTGCGTATCATCGTTCATTCTGTTGTACTTTTATAGAGTATTGCCTGTTGGATGAGAACACACAGAGGGACTAGAATGTGGGAGTTTGGGAGGACTGATCGTCCTAGACGTGGGCCATTGCTTTCCATGAGATCAGGCTTTTAGCAACACGTACTCTTGGACAACCGGGACGGACAGGACGGCCAGGAAGGCCAGGACGACCACTTTTTGAATCCCATAGAGCATTTTCACTTTGTCATTGGCATTGTCAATAAAACTTTGAGCAGCCACGGGAAATCAAAGTGACGGCAAACGATGAAGAGACCACGGCAACAAAGCCAATCCTTTCATTAGTGAACTTGACGGTGTAGAAGTCCACGGCAACTCTTGGCTCTACAAACGGCTTCATAACCCGCCTATCGGCCAGGATATGTCTATTTTGTTGGGGAAGTGTCCTACCTTATTCAGACTGTCGATACAACGAGACTCTGCCTGGAAGAAGGCCCCGATAAGTACGCGCGTGGTACACTGCAAAGTTAAAGTGTCATCTACGAACTAACGCGAGTTATGTTAGCCCGGGGGAGAAAGACTGGACCCAGCAAATGAAGTACTCGTACACACCACCCTCCTTGACCCCGTCAGATCACTTTGCCACGTGGGAACGGACCAGAGGATAAAAAATGGGCCCCTGTTGGGTTTTGTGCTATTTGGCATTCATTTTGGCATTTGTTCTTATGGTTATTTCCAAGCTCGAAAAATCCCAACGATAAATTCGGCAGGTAAAATGGATAAAATGCTATGTGGCCACTCTGGGGTCCTCTGTCTGCCTCGCTAGAACTAGCTGGGAGTGCCCGTCGTGCCCCTCCCTTTCCCTCCATCTTCTGCCTTCTCGTCATCGATTATCATGCATGGGGTTGCGGAAATGTCGCGTGAACAGCCCCCTCCATACACGCCCTCACACCTCTTCAGCTGGCGAAGCCAAAACTCTGTTTCAACGTCGTCCCAAGGACTAGTTATGTGGTAAGTTGGTGTAAAGTGTGTTCCGAATTCACCAATGTCCACGAGAGAGGATGTAAGTGCTGTCGCATCTCCATGATCACGGAGCTCGTCCCGATCGAGTTACACGCCTGCCTTTACAGACAACGACAAAAAATACTGCTTTTTGACCAGACCATTTATGCCAAGATTTGCAACGATGATTGCGATGTCCACTACGCGCACTCGTTGCAGGCAAGCCAAGAGCTGCCAATTTTGATCAAAAGTATCCTCGTTTAAACTTGTTTTTTTGTCGCGTTAAACCCAGCCGGAAGAGACATGCGTTGGCACCGAGTTGTCTGGTTTCATTTGGCCTAGCAAAAAGACAGGTGCATGATCAAGACAGCTACGGCGAGACAAGAGAGCTTGTAATTCCAATGTCAATGTACCTGTTCCTTCACATACAGCCCTGCGGGCGACAAGTTCCGAGGATGAGGTGGCCTAGTCCGAAACAGACTTACAGTCGCGCAGTTCCTCAGCCGCTCCACTGTTGTCAGCTCCTTGCCCCGTATCCCGTCCACTCGTTTTCATTATTTCCAGCATGTATAAATTTTAGCCTCCCAGGCGTACAGTGGCTCTCGTCCCACCCACTCTGCCGCAATGGCCCGGTCCTGAGACACTTCGTACCAGCCAGTAGCGTCCTTCTCTGGCCAGTTCGGCACCTCGTAATGGTCACCTGGCGTCGCTTCGTCGCTGAAGTTGGCAACCACCACTACTGGCGGTGCTGTCTTGTCGCCCAGTACACCCCGGCGCCAGGCCATGATCTTGCCACCACGGCTGGCGTCCACGTGGAACACATCCGTGTCGTCGACGCCCAGGGCCGGACACTTGGTGCGGAAGTGCACCAGCTTCGCCACGTACGCAAACAGCGCCTGGCGCCAACCACCGTCGTTCTTGCGGCTGTAGTTGACTGGGTCCTCCTGCTTTTTGGACATGTCGTTGCTCTGGTCCTGCTGGTCGGCAAACTCTTCACCGGCAAAGATCATGGGAATGCCCACCGACGTCAGCAGCAACGCAAAGGCCAGCTTCGCGCGCGGCTGGACATCGGTGATGCCGCTGTCGTGGCAGAAGTTGTACAGTCGATTTTTGCGGTAACCCTCAATATCGTGCGAGGTAATGTAGTTGACGGCCTGCGACCCGTTGCTGAACCCGGGCTGCAGGCTGTCTTGCAGGCAGTTGACCATCTTGCGGACCGTCCACTCGAACGTGTCGCCACCGTAAGACTCGCCCAGCAGCACCGCGCGCAGCCGCATCTGCCAGCTCTCGTTCCAGAGAGTGTCGATGCAGCCGTCTTGCACCATGGACACGGGCATGCTGAGCTCCTCGCCAATCACCAGAAACTTGGACGGATCGGCATTGTTGCCGTAGCGCGCATTGAATATCTCCCACGCCTTCTGCTTGTAGCTCTTGACAAAGTCCCAGTTGCCAACATTGTTGAGACTGTCTAGACGAAGGCCACCAAGGCCGAAATCGTGCATCTGTGCACACAAAAGGTTAGCTTCAGGCAGTTGCGCTCAACAACAGAAGTCTTTAAACATACCCAACGAGTCAGATGAATCTTGTGAAAGGCCCACGATGGATGCACATCGCCGTCCTCCCCAGTCTCCGGGTCATATGTCTGTGTCGTCTGCAAGTAACGCCACAGAGCGCCGCCAAACCCATCCCGCTTCTGTCCCGCAGCGTGGGACTGGTAGCTGTCCGGGTTGTCGGGCTCATCGTTGACATTCAAGTGGAACTGTTCGAAATCCAGGTCGACGTACGGATCATAGCCGAAAGCCATGACAACGTCTGACAGGAGCCGGATGTTCCGTTTGTGCAGGGTCTCGACCAGGGCCACCAGCTCCGCCGCCGTGCCCAGATCATAATCGGGGGCACAGTAGTTCGCCGGGGCGTAGCCCCATTCAGCCTTGAACTTGGTGTCAGAAGCAGGCAAGAGTTCCAGCGCGTTGATACCCAGCTCCGCGAGAATGGGCGTGCCGCCAAACAGCCTCAGGAACGAAAAGTGCTTGCCCTTGGCCGCTTTGTCAAACAAGGCCCGCACATCGTCAAAGGCTCCGACGTCGATGCCAACGCCACGGTCGTCCGTACCGGCCTTGGCCCAGGAGGTCGGCAGCTCGTAAATGACCAAGTGGTTGTTGGAAGGCAGCTTCGCAATGTTTGGCACCGCAGGCCGGCGGGGCTCTTTGCCGTCAATGTCGCACGGCCAGAGTGCATTGCCGCGGAACTTGATAACGCCTGGCGGCTGCATGTCAGAAGAACGGTCCTTCTTGGCATCCGCATACGTGTAGTCTACGGTGAAGGCAAACGGGTCAGTTGCCGTCTTGTCAGCAACCTGGAACCAGTAGTGGTAGACGCCCTCAGACAAGGCAGGCGAGAGGCTGTTGGGGTTGAGCTCCCACAGGTCAGTCTTCCCAGCGACTGCGACGAAAGGCGCCTTCACAGTCTGCTGGAATTGCCCGTCTTTGTAGGTGCCGAGAATAACCTGGGGCGGGCTGTCGAGCGCGAGGCCAGGGAGCCAGAGAACGAAGCTGGAGGCCTTGCGGTCAAGGAGGTCGAGGGAATATGGAGCCATCGCGAGTCTTACAAAAGCAAGGTTCTAGAGCACAAGCAAGAGGTCCCAGTCGGTGAGAGAGACAATTCGGCTTTGGAAATAACAAAAATTCCAATTGAAACAGGCCACAACAGAATCCGTGAAGAGGGGTCGCGGTGAAGATAAGGAGACGGCGGGCGGTTCAGCTTCCTCGACGGCAAGGCCAGAGACCTACATTTGGAGAGACAACTTGGAAGCTGCGCAGAGTGGCAAGATGACGTACATGATTCCAGTGGGATGCTTCTTCCCTTCGTATGCCAAGGCACCTGCCGTCCGTTTGTCCACGTCCTGCCATGGTCGCGCCTTCTTCGTGTGGCATCCCGCCGCCGCCATTGGCTCCCGATTTGTCGGCGGCCCTAGTAGAAACCAACAAAGGTCGGCTCAGTTGGGCTATGCGGCAGCTAGCCAGCTACAGGAGGGGCTCATGGGGCGGCGGGGGCAGAGAAGAACAAGTTTATTCCGTCTGCAGACGTCCATCGCCAGATGTGCAAGTTTGTGCGCTGGCTTGGCGAGGCTGAGGCTATCAGCACAGACGAGGAAAGATGGACCGGACTGGGGCCCTATGACGACGTGTCGGTGATGCTGCAAAATGTCGGCGGAGAGCGACGGAGATTGGTCGGGCGTGGCAGAAAGAGCCGACGCTAGGCTAGACTAGGGCTAGCATAGCCCACTCTGCCACTCGGTTACAGGTGTTGCCGGCTGTATTCTTATCGCGCGCACACAGATCCACCTCTGGTTATCAGCGAATGCGGCATTTCGCGGGACCAACGACGAACAATCCTTGCGTTTTCCATTTTCCTGGCCTTCCGCACTCTTTCTCTCCTTCCACAACCACATCACCACACCCGAGCAGAGCTCCCTTGCCTCTCGTCTTTGCTGTATATACACCGTCCCAACGCCAATTGACCAAGATGATGTCCCGGAGCTCCTGCAGAGCGGCCCAGGTGAGTAGCCCTAGACGCCGTCTTCGCTGGGAACAAACGGCTTTCCCAATTTACGACGAGGCCCAATTGCGGCCAAATCCCAGCGCTTCCGAGCCAGACCCGAAGTCGGCCGGCGCCATGGTCCTCTGCTAACCCTCGTGTTCTTTTTTTTTCTTTTTTCCCGTTGCAGAGCCTCCTCCGCTCGGCCGCAGCCGTCCCGCGCGTCTCGGCCTCCTCGATGGCCACGCGCAGCTTTGCGACGGTCCAGTCGGACATCTTCAAGCCGACCAAGTACGGCGGCAAGTACACGGTGACGCTGATCCCGGGCGACGGTATCGGTGCCGAGGTGGCCGAGAGCGTCAAGACGATTTTCAAGGCCGACAACGTGCCGATTGAGTGGGAGCAGGTCGAGGTGTCGGGCGTGGTGGACTCGTCCAAGGCCGCCACGGAGGAGTCGTTCAACCAGGCCGTGTCGTCGCTCAAGCGCAACAAGCTGGGCCTCAAGGGCATTCTCCTGACGCCCGTCTCGCGCTCTGGCCACCAGAGCTTCAACGTCGCCCTGCGCCAGGAGCTCGACATCTACGCCTCCATCTCGCTGATCAAGAACATCCCGGGCTACCAGACCCGTCACAACAACGTCGACCTCTGCATCATCCGCGAGAACACCGAGGGCGAGTACTCGGGCCTCGAGCACTCCAGCGTGCCCGGCGTCGTCGAGTCGCTCAAGATCATCACTCGTGCCAAGTCCGAGCGCATCGCCAAGTTCGCCTTCAGCTTCGCCCTGGCCAACAACCGCAAGAAGGTCACCTGCATCCACAAGGCCAACATCATGAAGCTGGCCGACGGCCTCTTCCGCCGCACCTTCCACGAGACCGCCCAGGAGTTCCCCACCCTCGAGGCCAACGACATGATCGTCGACAACGCCTCCATGCAGGCCGTCAGCCGGCCCCAGCAGTTCGACGTCCTCGTCACCCCCAACCTGTACGGCGGCATCCTGTCCAACATTGGCGCTGCCCTGGTCGGTGGCCCGGGTATCGTGCCCGGCTGCAACATGGGCCGTGACGTTGCCGTCTTCGAGCCCGGCTGCCGTCACGTCGGTCTCGACATCCAGGGCAAGGACCAGGCCAACCCCACGGCCCTGCTCCTGTCGGGCTCCATGCTGCTGCGTCACCTGGGTCTGGACGACCACGCCAACCGCATCTCCAAGGGTGTCTACGCTGTGATTGCTGAGGGGTAAGTTTTTTTCTTTTTTTCCTGTCTTTTCTCTTTTCTCTTTTTTTTCGTTTTCGTTTTCGTCCTTGTTTGCCTTGTTGTCCCAGTTGTTGCTTCTTGGTATCCGACTTACTTTTGTGCTCTCTCTCATTTGCCGTGCTTCTCCCTTCCTGGGGCCTCGCTAGCCGGCTTTGCCGACTTTGCTGCAGTGCAGACGACCCCCACGGGTCCAATTACGAACAGTCATGCCCGGTAGACTCCGATCTTGGTTGCTGTTTGGGTTGGTAGCCTGTACTCTCCAGGGGTCTTATGGCTTGTGGGCGGGGGGCTGTTGTGCGGGGATGGCCTTGCCCGGATCTTATCTCGCTCTCTTTTTTTCCAGCTCCATTTTTTCTCTTTTCTTTTCTTTTTTTGTTTCTTGCTCTTTTTGCTGCGGCCAAGTTCATTCACTAACAAACTCACAGCAAGGTCCGCACCCGCGACCTGGGTGGCAACGCCTCCACTCACGAGTTCACTAAGGCTGTTCTTGATAAGATGGAGGCACAGTAGGCGCCTCGGTGATTTCATCCTGTCTTGCATATCTTGCCCGTACTCGTGTGTACGTGTTCTGTCTCTGCGGGCCGAGCAGGACACCGCCACTACACCCCCACAGATTTCTTGTCCCGTTTGCTATTTTCAAGCGTACATAGATAGAAGAGGTGATTTACACGCGCAATACAACCTTTTTTTTTTGGAATATGTGCACCTTGGGTCGTTCAGCTCCGCTCGTGTGATTCTTCGTCTCTGCCTTTTCTCTTTGTCACTTTTGTTCACCCCGATGGCACACTCGTCTGAAATCACTCCCACGGCGAGTATCTCCTGCATATAATTTCACGGAAACAGACCCTTGTAGCCCTGAATGCGATGGAGTAAAATTTCGACCCCAGAGTGTTCTCCTGCATGGTTTTTTGCCACCGTCCAGTAGTCCCATATGCACTTTGATCTAATGGTGCTGCCATCCCCCGGTGCTGCCATTACCATCTGGTCTGGTCTGGACGGCGTTCCTTCTTAGCCTTTTTCATCCAGACTCCGTTGTCATTATAGTTGCTATTAGTGATCCTTTTTACAAATGTTCTTTTAGGAAAAGCTCAACTCGGTCGCCACCCAGAAACAACTGGCTGCCGATGTTCGGCAGTGTTTTGCGGCTGTAAATGTATGCACATAGTGTGCCCTGACGTGGTCTGGTTTGCATCGCATCCTTGGCTTTCCATTACCGAGCACTGCATTGAAGTCCCAAGACTCGCACTGCCTTCCAACACAGGATCGTGGGGAGATTATGGAGCAAAGTTGTGTGGCGAGGGGGGAGGAGAAAAGAAAGCATAATAATAGCAAGTGCGGGCATCTCCGTTTGGGTGGGACAACTGAGTGTATTCAAATTATGCCAGATGGCGTCTGCGCGGATCCCCATATGTCTGTATATGCCTTCCACGCAGGCTTCTACCCTCAAGACCAGCCATCCTAAACCTTGGTCTCTCATCTCTGCGAGATTGATTGCCTTTATGTAACATTTATCTTCCCTTTTATCAGAGGTGGTGCTGTTTTGCCTTGGTGACTAGCGTCCTGTGGCGTTTTTCTCCTGGGCCTGTCTTTAGCTATGCCTTGCATTCTCCGTACGAGTACGTGTGTCCGAAGCCATACTCGTATTTTTGTATGGGTTGTGTAAATGGGCCAATACTAAGCTAGAATGAAGTTAAGAAAATAACACATTATGGAAACTTTTTCTTACCGGAGAAGAAATAAAAAGTAAAAAACTCGTGAATCTGCGTTCTTGACAGGCATATACGTAGAGCACAGGCTTTCATCGGCCATTCCTGCAAGGCTAGTAGTATGCAAGAAAGAATGATGGGGGTGATCTCCACCGCCAGGTGGTTTATGAAAGAATCAGGTGTCGCCATGTAAGCATCACTACTATAGCCGTATTTTCGGGTTGGCTACTGTTATTCACTTTACAAACCTTCTCCTTTGCTTTCTTCCATCTTGATTGGCAATTTTCTAGTTTAGGAGTGTCCTACAAGACCATAGGACAATGCAAGACTCTTGGTCTTACGCCGTATTGTCGTGTTCTGGATACGTCGCTCCTAGAGAGCAGTATGGCCAAAGGAGAACAACCCCATTCGGCATGACCAGATCGGTAGAGTTAATTGACAAAATTGCCGACATTTCGTCTGCCCACAACTCAGAAAAGAAGATCTTCGAGAAATACAGCGGGGAATTTTGCCTGGGAGTGTCCCACAATGCCTGCCCATAGTAACACACAGTAGCATCATGGAAATATACTCGAAGAACTTCTGTTTCCTCGCTCGTAACTTCTTATTAAACGTTGCCATTATGTCTACCATTTACACTTTGTTCAGGCACACTACAGCGAGGTTGGGAGGGAAATATGCAATAGCGGGAGTGAAACAAGATTTAACATTATGCTATCCTGGCCACCTGGCGTAGGCGGACAATAGACGGCAACGATCGACTGCGCTGATAGGCTGCGTGACGTTCTTAGCCACCTGGTCCGAATACAAAGCCAAGGCCGTTATTGTCTTCTTCTGTTCCGTTCTTTTGTTTAGTCTCGCTGGTGCGGTATGCGAAAGCTGCAAGAGAAAATTATGACTTAATTTTATTGTGTCTGAATGCTACTGTTTCTGCAGAGTACGAGTGTGCGAGATCTTGGGCAATCACGTTGCTGGCAATAAGAACATTTCAATCTAAGGCTGGCAGAGGAAATAATTAGACAGACGCGTGGCCACATAACCTGATCGTAGCCGTGGAGTGGACAAAAGCACTGGCTCTATGAAAGACTGAATGCATGTCTAACGACGAATGTTGCATGGGTATGGGAAAGCGCAGACTTACAATGAGAGGACGCATGCTTTTTTCGATAAGTACTCCGTCGATGCATGGTCTGCACGACGACCATAGCCCGGGGTCACACTAAGCGTGGTTGTCAGCATGGAACTAATGCGGGAACACGATCTAGTTGCGGACTTATCGGAGGTCAACTAGTAGCTAGTCATGAAAAGGAATTTGTGAAAAGAAAATCAAAAGAAAATAAAAGAAGGAAAAGTTTGTTCGAGGCAGAGTGTGTGTTGGTGGCAGCTGAAAAGTTCGCAAAAGCAAGACTGGTTTCCAGTGATGTGCTTGTTGTGAACATATCGAATCCAAACTGGGTGGTGATCAACAATTGATGTCACATTCGTGGTATGCTTTCGTTGGATCAATAGTTCTCGCACTCGGTAATGACAAGCTTGTGTAAATCATGTAACTACCCTCCAAGGTCCAGCGCGCCGTCCACTGTAAACAGGGGAAGAGCTGGGGACAGCTTCAGGGAAACGTGGGTAGTCTCTTCCAGCCTGGAGTTTACTACGAGTACTATGTAGGTCTACTACCCCATAGCGGCTTCCCCGTTTTTTTTGCCGTGTCCAAGGTACGAGTAGATGCCTGTTTTTCTATTTCCACAAACGCAGATCCAGTGGAACGTCTAGCGAGAAACAGAGTCGCCAACCTCCACAAAAGAGTTGCACTTTTTCTTCTTTTATGGGCCCCAAAGCGACAACGACGTGCAGCAGAACCCGCACTTATATATGGCATGTAGTTTTTGGCAGCCGGGGAGTCCCGGATCTCAGAGTGGGCCATACTGTACATACTATGTATAATTGCAGTACTTGTATATATATGATTCTGTCATCTTTCGATCTTTCTGTTTACTCATATGTCTACCATGTAGGCTTTCGTGAATGTCTCTAGCAATTGGTATCATCAGGGGCCTTCTGTCTCCCATATTTCGAGACAAGACCAATTACCGCATCGGCTAACCAAAGTGCAGGACTGGCGGCCGATCCACTGGCTACTTGTGTCCTAGCTGAATTGGAAACCGCCAGGCGGTTTATTGCATTGGGCGCGGTTGTTTTAACGAGACACGCAACCTTCCAGCTAAGTTGTGTGTGTAGTGACTATAAAATGAGTCGACCAGAAATGGGAAAGAAGGCCGACGAAAAAAAAAAAAAAAAAAAAAAAAAAAAAAAAAACCGAACCAAAGAAAGATGCAACCGGAGAAAACGTACGCAAACAGCATGTACGCGCGCCGCATGAACTGCTTGCGTTCAAGTCGTTTGTGAAAGTTGGCGTATCTCACCCGAATAAAAGAAATATGGCGCTATGGCCCGTGGTCAAGTACATAGTACAACGGAAGAGATGTTTGGCACAAGGAAAATGCGAGTTCTAGAAGCGGCAGGGAGGGTGGGATGTCCACGTGGGGGGAAGAGGCAAGAGACAACGACAATGACTAGGTACAGAAAATCCAAGAGACCAGGGGATCAGGGGACCCAGAAGAATGCAAATTCCAGGGAATCGAAAGTCTCCGTGGGCGGTGCCACAGGGGACGGGGGAGAGTGGAAAGCGCGGACAGCAAAGAGCTTACGAATGTTTTGTGCATGCACGGTGTATCTTACAAGCTGCGTGCTAAAGCAAAAGACCGTAAAGACGAGGCTAAGTGAGCTTTGGGGGGGGGGGGGGGGGGGGTGGTCTGCCATCCTACTACTATGGTATGTATCCGTACATACTTTGCTACTCGTACAGGGCCAGTTAAAAGATGGCCTGCTTGTCTCTGTCACCCTCCACTTTGTTTCGTTCGAACTAAGGTTAGCTAGTTTGCGATACGAAAGTAACGTATGGTCATGACTTCCCAAGGCCCCCCTCATAGTAGCTTAGCTTTGTTTTTGTGCGCCCGTGTGTATGTACGTACGTACTCGTACGTGTGTCGAGCGTTGTATTGTGACTGTAACGTGCCCAGTGACATTTCACACCCTGCAGATGCCAAGAGGCTGTACGAGTAGCCGTTGCCATGATGTCTTGGAAAATTTGCTTGTTTTTCTCGATCGCCCGGTCTGCTTTCTTGGACAAAGCTTGGCTGGAGCTTCTCTGCGCCCAGGAGTCTTGTTCGGGTTAACCCGTTGAAACGACCAATAACCAGTTGCTTATTTTGTTCCTGGACCTCGAAAAGTCATTCGTGTCGCCAACACGCAAAATCTCAGACGATCAAAGCGTCTTACCGACCAGGTAGAAAGAACATCTCGAAAGCCGCTGACAGCACCATGTGCAAGCACAATGCATACGAGTAGTTGCTGGAGAAAGGCAACAGGGAATGTGGGGTGCTATGAGAGTGCCAGAAGCAGTGGCGGGAATAGCAAATTACCGCCGAGGAGATAAGATGAAATCAAACCTGTGCAGATGCTCCTCGTTGGCGGCTCTAGCACCGATGAAGCAAAGATCTTCTGGGTCGTCTGCGCAGCTCCTTTTTTGGCCATAAAGTTCGCCTTGCCCACTGGTGTTACTTTCCAATCCTTTCCTCCCCAGTGGCATGTTTCGGTGTTTGCCTATCGCTTTGTGTTTGTAAAGTGCAGCTCGACGGTATGTGAGAAAGACGTCTGTCCAGAGACAAGATGGAGAAATCGCAGGGATTGTGGGAGCGTGGCCAGATATATGAGAGCAGCTTGGTATGCAGTTAGCAGTCACATACCTCGCAGTACATTATAGTCATGGTTGACAGCCACAATGGTTTGATTTTGTTTTACTAATTATTACAGCTGTCCTCGGAGTCTTGTTCTTCTTTTGGGGTGGCTGCTCTTCACTTGCTGCAGGGCGGCCTTCGAGTTTACGGTTTAGCTCTAGTGTCGGACGGCCGGCAGACAAAACGTCTGACTGTCGAAGAAGCTAGAATGCAAAAGGAAAACGATGTTTTAGTGTAGGCAGGGGCAAGGGCAGAATCATGTTGAGTCTTGGAGAATGTCTACGAGTAGCTCTTCGCGTTCTTTGCCAAGAGGTCGTTTCTGTGGTGCAATAAGTATGGACTGGTTGGTGTATCCATGCCGGCGATTAACGTAATGCAAACCATCAATGTTCACTTCGCCATATGGGTGGCAAAAGAGACCGGCGGGAAAAGAAAGGTGACAATAGAATACCGTGTAGAGTATGTTAGACTGTGCTTGCCCCCTTTTATGCGGTGTTTCCCGGTTGAGACCATCCTTCCCGTTGACCAATTCTTTCAAATGTCTTGTTTGGACAATTGTGTCTTGACATGATTTAAGAATCCGGGATTCTTTCCCATCGTGGTAATCCTCCGTCTACACAGAGAAAGGGGCCAGTAGCACTACAGATATGGGTCTTTTTGAAGGAGCCCCGTACTTGAAACTGGAGAAGACGTCTCAGCCGGAGTTATTCCACACTTTGAAATGTCTGGGTCCACAACGAGTCTATGCCTTCTAGAAGAATAAACGATGTGCCTTGCCACGATACTTGTAACTGGCAATCGTACACCGCTGTCAGATGTCGCCTTTTTTGGGTGGCTTGTCGCAGCATTTACCAAATGGTGTTCGAAGATCTTATCAGCGGGAGGAGGCGCAATTCTAGAACAACAAACGGCCTTCTTCACCAGGGCAAATAGGACAGAAATTGGAGCCGTTGTGGAAGATACAATGTATCTTACTATGTACATCGGACGCCCCATTGTCCTCTATTGCCCCCAATGACAACTACTCGTACTGGTCTACCACTTTTGTATTTCTCCGTGTTTCATTGGCTATGTGGGCCTTTCACCCCAGTGATGGTGCATGCCTGGTATCCCAAGACGGAAAAGTTTGGCGAGGGACAGGCTCTGGGCAATGGCGTTTGGGTCTTTCAAGCTTTTGAACAAGACTTTTACTGTGCGCCCCCCCCCCCTTGCTAGCGCCAAAAAAGACACCGCGGTTCTCGGTGCCCACCATGGCACCCCCGCATAGCGATGAGGCATTTCTACAGAGACTTCTTGTTTCTTTTGCCTGCAATGGTTTTCGCGAAAGTACCATTGGGGCAGCCGAAAATTTCGGCAGGCAATGACGGCGTTTTCTCACACGGTGTCTGGACCAGGGTCCGTTATCCTGGCCATCCATGCCTAGCGCGTGAAAAACGCACGATACCTCTCTAGCCATGCCACCTGCTTAACAGAGCTACCTGTGCGGCGCTATTCCTCCATCATCCCCCCTAGTTACGGTGAGCGACTAGACCGGCTCCCAGGGTTTGGGCCGTTCCCACCGTAGTGGTCCATGGCCGCCATTCACGAATGGCATCGCAGCTATTGTTGTGGTTGCTGCTGGGGAGCGCCGACGCGGGCTGGAGTAACCCACTTTTCTGCGTCTGTTGGAAATCTCTTCAGGAATTTGCTTCGTATTTTTGTTGCGCAATGCACACGACCGCACCGACGTCGGCATATCGAGGGCGATTTCTGCTTGTTAGCTGCATGTGAAGCCGGGTACGTGCCTGTCGCGTGCTAGCCGATTCAGGACAAGGGGCACCTATCTAATCTAATCTGATGGGTGGAGAGAGCCACGAAAAGCTGAATTTCCCCCCCTCAGTTCCGCCCGTATTTTATCAGATTATTATCTGATAAGATTTAGTTACTTGGTACGCCCTAGGCACGTCCTTCGACACCACCACCACCACCTCTGCCACCCGCCGGGACCACCTGCCAAGCAAAGCTTACACTTACAGGCTGGGCCTGCACTAGAGAATGGCGTGTTTGAAAGCG
Source organism: Raffaelea ambrosiae (assembly GCA_002778195.1). NCBI lineage: Eukaryota > Fungi > Ascomycota > Sordariomycetes > Ophiostomatales > Ophiostomataceae > Raffaelea > Raffaelea ambrosiae. Next base: position 5,601,152 of record PCDI01000001.1, on the reverse strand, counting down.
AGCAATACAGAGCTAACCGAACCGCCGTTCGATCACTGCCCTCTGAGGCAAGCCCAGGGATGCACCCAGCCAGGAGTGGAAAAATGCCGGCGCACCAACATCCTCCGGACAGAACCTAGGTCACGCCTCGTCACATCATCATCACAGACAGGCTTGGACAACGCAATATGTGCAGAACATGAGGTTGCAGTGAACAAATGCCTGACCAGACGCGTTGTCTCCAGCCCACAGGTCCATGCCAAGGTGGGATGGCCATCGTGGCATGGCAAATCAGCAGGCGCCGAGTTCGGGTGTTCCTTATTCTGTTTCCTTTCATTCGCTTTTTTGTTTGGCTCATGCAGTCTGGGAAGCGCTAGGGGGGTTTTGTGCTCTTTCCGCGCATGCTGCTTCTTGCTTTTTTGTGGCGTTTTCATAGTAAGATTTTTTCTTGCTCTTGCCGTGCTTGTACGGCTTCGACTTTCCCTTTTGTGGATGGCTCCGGCAAGTGACCGGCATGGAACAGTTAGACGGCCAAGAGACGGAAGACAGAAGCTCTTCTAGAATCGGTTGCATGACCATTAACCAGGAAGAAGTCGTGTATTACAAATGTAGGCAGTACTTGAAGTACTTGATTTCCAAGCCCCCCAAGCAAGATCATCGCAAAGTAGTTCGATATCAACCGCACATAGTCATCTCTGCGAGATTGGGGCCGGCTGCGAAATGGGACTGCGCGGTGTACTCCGTGTTAGCGCGCAGAAGAAGAAACCCGTACACACGAGTACTAACTTCTATGACCAAAAAAAAAAAAAAAACTCACAGGCGCAGGCTAGCATCGGAACTGCGATGGGAAAACGCCGACACAGACCATACTTCTCCGCCTGTTTCCCACACTTGCTAGTCAGGTCTCATCCATTTCTGCCTGGTTTGCAGACGGTTACCGAGGTGGCCGCCAGAACACATGTCTGTGGGGGTAAAGCTGTCAAGGCCGGAAATGTCTAGGTTGTGTGAGGTTGGATCCGGTGACGACGGGTGGACCAGAGGATTTGTATACTCGTATGTAACTACATGCAAGATAATAATGTGTGCAAAGAATCAGTAGGGGCGGAAGTGCGGTGCGGCAGGCGGCGTGGTTCGAGAAAATCGAGAGGACTGGATATTGGCTAGCCCACTCACCCCCCTTCCATACAGACCCCGGAACGTGGCGTGGACCCAGACTGTCATCGACGATGGGGTCTGTATGGAGATGGCCGCCCAATTACGTCTGGAGCATTGCAAGTGCGCAGGAGGTTTGCCGCTGGACCATCCAGTGGGTACTGCCACCAGACGTACGGCCACGGGTCTGGGAGAGAGGCGTGAGCTACCCATACATTCATCTTCCTCGAGGACTACTCGGAGTGTAAGTGAAAAAAAAAAAAAGAAACTTAAACCAACTCTAGCCGAGGAAATCTCTGTCCGACTAGGCCGGCCATCAATCTTTCTATGTGCCCACCCAGTTGTCGTCTACGACATGTTCTCATCTTCCCCCAGTCTTCTGTGCATGGGTGGAGAGAAACCTAAAGCTATATATTAGCCCGGTCTCCCCCGGGTAAAGATCGTCAATTTTTACTCCCCTTCGTTGGTAGACAGGGCTTCCATATCTGCGTCTAAATCCAGAAGAACCAAAGGATCAGAGGGACCCAAAGATCTGGTTGTGTCTCCTCTAGTCTTATTCGTCCCACCAGTCCTGCCGCCCGATATAAATTCCCCATATTCACTGTGCCTCTATTGCTTTAAATATCATACCCCCCTTATCCGGTATAACATTCATATTTGTCTCCTCACTTCCCGCACGATATCCGAACATACTCCTCCTTTACACACACACACACGAACGCACGCACGCACGCACGCACAGCCATGGTGGCAACCAGAAGGCTATCAAGCCAGGCTTTGGTCCTGTTGCTGCTTCATATCCTCGGCGTCTTCGTCAATACTGCCTCAGCCGATATTGTCTACCAGGATCAGGTCTGTGTAATAACTGTTGTAGACATCGTTATCATCTACGCGTGGGAAGGTGTTGGCTATGGAAACTACTACGCAATGCTGTGCACGAATCCCAATGCCCTCATCACCTTCTACGCCGCACTCGACAAATACTGCACGCCACACGAGCAAAAAAGTGGCATGAAGGTCGCGCAAAAGTACTGCCTCGAAAATGCCGAAACCAGCTTGACCCCTCGCTCTGCGTTGGCAGCCAATCTCACCCCGGAGGCCGTTGCACTGCTGCCCGTCGTCACCTATGGCCAGCTTAATGAGACGGAGAACCAGACAGCCCCGTTTATGCCTGACCAAGCTTTTTACGATATTGAATACGCAACGGAAAATGCCTGGGATTACGCATACCGCACGGACTATATCTATTCGTGAGTTTTGCTCTAGTTGACGGCCGGTGTTCTTTGAAACCTATGACTGGACGGCTGACTGACAAAACAGATGGGCTCTCTATGGGTTCTGGGGCGCCCTCTTGGTCATTGGCATGATCCAGAAACTCACCCGTGTCATTATGGACAAACGGCGCGGCTACGTCTATTCTGATGCCGAAGGTCAAGTCCGGGCCGCTCCCACGCCGGCAATATTTAAGCCTTTCATAGTTATTATGGCTGCATTTCGAAAATATCTGCTCACGCCCAGCGCATTGCCCCCGTACCACCAGAAGCGCTTTCTCGGCTGCACCGTTCCAAATCGCTGGGATACTTTCATTGTCGCGTCGTACTGGGCCATCAGCATCATTTTGGGCGCTGTGAACATTCACTCTATTGAAGGCAACCTTTAGTAAGATGGGTCCACCAATGTGTGTTTTGCGGAAGATGTGTTATTCTGACGTTTGTACAGCTGGGACTATTCCTCGACACAGATCTGGAGATACATGTCCGACCGAACGGGCATCATGAGCTACGGCAACCTCCCGCTCATGTGGATGTTTGCCGGCAGAAACAACATCTTCCTGTGGTTGACTGGCTGGAGTTTCGGCTCGTTCAACGTGTACCATCGACATATCGCCCGCATTGCTACACTTCAGGCCATTATGCATTCGATTGGCTACACATGTTACTACTACTCTGAGGACGCTGGTGAGTAACTATATTGTGAAGTCAAAGCTCTCAGGATGCTTTAGCTGACACCAACCAGGTTCTTCCTATCGGGAAGATTTTGCGGAGTGGTGGTGGACTGCTGGTGTAGTGGTGAGTCCCTTGGCTTTTGTATTATCTACTTTTTCCCGTGCTTCTAACATGTATCTCATAGGCTACCATTCTCATGAGTTTCATCGTCCTCTTCTCTTTCAGCTACTTCCGTAGCAAGACCTACGAGTTCTTCCTTCTTCTCCATATTGTATTTGCCGTTCTCACGCTGGTATTCCTGTGGTAGTAAGTCAGAAGTCGATGTTTTTGCCCCCAAACTGGAAACAAGCCGGCCTGACATGTATTTTCTAGCCACACCAAGATCTTCAGCCTTGTGGATTACAACAATCCGTACCTCCTGCCCCCTATCGTGATCTGGGGATTCGATCGGTTCCTACGCATAGTTCGCCAGCTGTACTGCAATCTGCACGTCAGCCGCAACCGTGGAAAGGGTCTCCTGCGCACCAAGACCACGGTTACTTATGACGAGGCCTCCAACATACTCGTCATGGACGTGATTCCGGGCAACTCTCACCTCTTCCCTGGTCCTGGCCAGCACTACTACATCTACCAGCCATACCGCTTCTTTGGTTGGGAGAACCACCCCTTCACCTTGAGCTACTACAACCAGGAGAAGGACGGTGACCTGCATCTTCAATTCTGGATCCGTCCATATGATGGCTGGACTCAGAAGCTCGCCAGAGAGTGCATCAAGAAGGGCGGTGATACCAAGACAATCGCTCCATCCATGTTCATCGAAGGACCCTATGGCCACGCAGAGCCTATCCACACGTTTGATAACGTTCTTCTCGTGGCCGGTGGCTCTGGCATTGCAGGCGTTCTGCCATATCTACTAGATTATGTGCGCCGGACAGACAAGGACGCCCGTGGCCCCGATGGCGCGCGCATTCCCACACGCACTCGGAAAATCACCCTTGTCTGGACAGACCGCAGCGAGACATATATCCGGTACATTGTTGATGGTGTCCTGTCAAACCTCCTGAGCCGCCACGATATCGACCTGCAGTTCCATCTGACCGGATCCACTGTTTCTGGTGCTGGCACCAGCTCTTCCCACAACGTATCCACGGCGACATCATCTACAGAGCATGTGCACGCCGCACAACCTGTTGCTGAATCACCCGTATCCCCAGTGTCGTCAGGGTCTCCCGGTTGCGAGAAGAGCTCGTCTGATCTCGACCACGGGCACGACCAGAATAAGGGAGTCCTGGCTGGCGATGACACACATTCCCCTATCAAGAAGAAGGAAACTAGACGGTTCTACATCCACAATGGCCGTCCTGACGTCCCGGAAATTGTCAACAAGATGGCAACTGCAATCCAGGGAACAGAGCAGCGTCTTGCCGTTATGGTTTGCGGCTCGGCCAGCCTGTCTGACAACGTGCGCCACGTTGTTGCTTCGTGGATGGCGCCGAATCGTGACTCTATTGAGTACTTCGAGGAGATATTTGGCTGGTAAGACAAAGAGGTGTACTCTTGTCTACGCCCCCGAAGTCTATGTAAGACTGAAAAGCTTCTCTTTATTCGTGATTGGTTAGAAGATCACGGTGCTCATGTCTCGATACGTCCTATGGTCTGATTTCATTGGATTAGCAACGCGAAGATATGGTGATTATTCTTGTTGTTGTATTGATATTGGCGGATAATTTTGTTATTTCTCTAGTAATATATCAATTTTACACATGGAAATGTTACGAATGTGACTGTCGGTAAATAGTAGAGCGAAACAAGCAGAAGAAAATCTCTGCGTTCTCGGCTTTCAGTACTCGATCTCCCGAGTTGATTACACGAGAGCTTGTGTCTCACAGTAAAATAGAAATACATTGCGACGTAGACTCTGCTGTCTATTGATATAATTCTCCAGAAGTATGGGACAATAGTAGATCACCAACAAAGGGGAATAGAAAAACCACAAAGGAAATTTCAAAAAGGAGAGAGAAAGAGAAAGAGGGCAAAAAAAAAAAAGAATAGGCAAGAGACTTTCAACACTTGATCATTCAATACAGCACGGGTAACAATAATAATTTCATCAAATAAAAAAGAAACAAGCTACTTGAAAACACATTTTCTTAGCACATCAGAATCTTTACATTTTGAGAATGCCCGTTTTCAGAACTCGTCCTGTATGTCTGTCATGAAAATCACCACACTATCCCATTTCCCGATTACCTAAACGCCAACTCCAAGTAGATGCAGCAAGGCTGATGAAATGACCAAGCCCCCCAAGAAAAAAAAACTCAGAACACGGGACGGCGTTTCCGACCTGTGTACTTTGAGTTCGCCTTCACAATTTTCCCCTTGCGCTCCATCTGTTCCTTCTTATGGGTAATCCATGCCTTGCCGCCTTTTCGCATGGCATCGCCCTTGCCGGACTTGCTTCGCCGCGGTCGGTCGTCCACAATGTCGACGTCGCCCTGGATATTGGACACCACGCCCGTGACATCACCGCCGGTTCCACCCACAGTCAGCACCAGATACACTTTGAGGTTCTTGGTGCCCGGGTCGTCCTCGAGAATACCGGCGCCGAAACCGGCACGCACTGCCGCGGCCGTAACCATCTGGCGCTGGGTGTCGTTCTTGGGGTAGAATTGGCACACAGCGCGACCGCCGCGGCGCAATGATGCGTACAGTCCGTTGAAGAACCGGGTCAGCCGACCTTGAGGGGATGTGTCGCTCGTCTCGGCATTGCACAGCCATTGCACAGCACTGATGCTGATGGCTGCATCAAATGAGCCGGCACGGAAGGGCACGCCCTGGCCCATGTCGGCCAGCAGCAGGTCGCCCTCCACGTTGCGCTTCAGGGCGACATCGAGCATGGAGGGGCTGATGTCCATGCCGACCCAAATGTGCGGACCATTGCCGATTTCTTCCATGATGCTGCCGTCGTCGTCCTCCTCTTCATCTTCGCCGCCTTCGTCGTCGTCATCCTCAGTATTGCCAAAAGAGTTCACACCCTTTTCGAAGTGGTAGCCCTCGCCAATAACAGTCCGCCGCCGTTTCCTCCGCACTTCAGTTCCGGACATGGTGAGAATCTCGCCGGACAGACCGCTGCCGCAGCCAACATCGAGAATGAAGCTGGGACCTTTCAAATCCAGCAGCTCGAGGGCGCGACGGGTCATGTCGGCCTGGACATTCTGAATTCGGGAGCTGGTCGTGTACTTGCGTGCCTCACTGTCATTGTAGTGGATGTCGGCCGCACTGGGGAAAGAGTCAGCAACGAGGAGAGACTTCCTTCGGAGGTGAGTGTCCAAGGCGTTCTGCGACCTGGAACATCTCGGAATGGGTTTCTTACAGGGTATCCTCGGGCCTCGACATGGTGGGATTGGGGTATGAGAATTTGTCTGAGAGTCGTGGAATGAGTTTGTATTATTGTAGAGTAATCGTATCGAGAATCAAAGCTAGACCAGAGAGAACGGCGAGCTCCAATGCTGGAATGCAAAGCAAATGCCATTTGCGTTGCCTTTTTTTTTCTTCGTCGTGAAGCCAATTTTGAACTTTTTGGTGGGGCTTGACAAATTTCTTATCTTATCGGTAGCTAGCTCGGATGAATAACGGATTAACTCTGACTGGTCCCTCCGGCAGAACTGGACACCTTCGTAGCTCCGGAAAAACTGTCCTAGTAATTTACCAGCAAAGCTTTTACGCTCTCAATTTCCTCACTTCCTAACTCTTTTGTTCAACGTGGGCAGCATGCCCTTCTGATACGCAACACCTGCAGCCTGGCCGTCTGCACTGCGTATTTTTCTTCTCTTTTATTAGTTTGCAGTGAATTGCGATTGTCTACTAGACAATCCCGCCCCTACCGCAATCATGTGGATTCTTCCTCTGGTCGGCTACATGGGGGCCGTCGTGGGCTTCTGCTTCTTGACTCTGGCGATAGGTACGACTTTCCTCCGTGTTTGCACACCCTGCATGTCTTTCATTTGTGCTTCTCATGCTGACTGCATGCAGCGTCGGGGCTCTATTACCTTTCAGAGCTCGTTGAGGAGCACACGGTCATTGCGAAGCGGTTCCTCTCTCGCCTGATCTACGGCATCATTGTCCTGCAGCTATTCCTGTGCATTGTTGACGGGTTTCCCTTCTGGCAGACGGCGCTGGGAATCTTCTCCCACATCGTCTACTTGGGCAACATGCGGCGATTCCCCGTTGTCCAGCTGTCAGACCCTCTCTTTATTTCCTCCTGCAGTAAGCCGAAGCTTCCAAGTCCTCTGCCAAGAAGAAGCCACGTTTCTGACTCGTAATTTTGTCGCTCTGCAGTCCTCGTGTTGGTGAACCATTACGTCTGGTTCCGGTACTTCTCCCACTACCAGCAACGCTACTACAAAAACATGTCCTCATATTACGACTCTCCCTCCGACATCCCCACCTTTACCGAGATCGCCTCGTATTTCGGCCTGTGTGTTTGGCTCGTGCCTTTCGCGCTTTTTGTCAGCCTTTCTGCTAGCGACAACGTCCTTCCGACAATGGGTAGCGGTGGCCAGCCGTCCAGCGCAAGCATGGACGACGGTGGCAAGGGCAAGAAGAGCCAAGGCATGGCCAAGGCGCTTGTCGACAATGCCCTGTCGGCCTTTGGTGGCCTCACATCGGCGACGGGCCTGAAGCGAGCAGAAGATCGGCTCTAAACTAATTATGTTCGAATTTGGCGGCTGGCCCGTCTGTTTATTGTATGATATTGATGGAAACGACGACAAATGAGGCATGAACGGAAACTGCAGAATGCTGGGATAGCTCGGAACCACCCGTACAGCTACCGCCCGGCCTACACATGACTGCATCTGCAAGGTATGTTACCAACGTCTTCCGCTCCTCTGCTTCCCGCATTGCTACACACACCCACTCCCATTGTGGCCTACATGATGTTCTATTTCGCTTAGATTGTACCTGACAAAGAATCTACATCTTTGGTTGATAACAACATAACCATTCTGATACATTGCCACACTCTCCACACTTTTTCTCTTGCACCCAATGCCAGGGATGTCAGCTGACAAACTTCTTCTTTTGATAAGGCTCGTGTTCACGCATATTTCCCGACGAATAGCCCACCATAATGAACCACGACACGAAAGGAGCCAGTCTACATACCATAGCCGGCGAAACATTTGCGCGCTTCTGAGCAGGAGGCGAATCACTCGTATTGGCACTCAAACTTACGAAGCTTCGAGAGATCAAGCTGTGCTACTTGATGGGCAACTAGGCTGTGTTGATGTAATATTTTATATAACGGCACACTGTACTTATGACCTTCTATCACGAAACTACATGTGCCAACCGCACCGGAAGCAAAACTCCGGCTGCGGTCTTTAATACCCCCAAGCTGTGATGATGAGCACGCATCGAAAGTACTTTGCTGCCACAGCAGCTGCCATGTGCGAATTATGCAACGTGGATTAGATATCTGACTATCCTGAGATAAAGACGCCGGTTTGATAGGAGAACCCCATAGATAATCGTATTCTTGCTACCCCAATCTTTCTTCGCGTACACGTTTATTGTTATCTCCTGCTCGGAATTGACCGCTTGCGGGTAGCGAGTACTTCGGTATTTAAACCCCCAGAGACAGTCAAGCGAGATAGGTAGTCCAGGAGATTTCGGAAACCCCTAATTACAGGATTTTCTGGTACGCATTTCAAATTTCGGTATACAGGTTGCCACCATGCCCGCAGACACGAAGGTGAGACCACAGCTGCTTAAAAAAAGAACAAGCGAATAGGAAAAGATCAAGACACTAAATAAACAAAGAATAACAAAAAGAATAAAAATGTATACTGATCAGCTTTGGTGCTTTCATAAATGGGGCACAATGCAAATTTTCCTTGAGCTGTCTCTGAAAGTGGTCTATGTCTATCGTAAAGAGCAAGATTGTGAACGCCAATACACAGGATTATCCCACGACTAGTACGTAGAATACTGACTAACCTTTCCTATGTTTATTGTTAAGAGCAAGATTGTGAACACCAAAGCACAGAATTCGGCTGTATCCCACGACTAGTACGTAGAAAACTTGCTGAACTTCCCGCGAGACCGAATTTGTTTGCCCCATTTGAAAAAGAAAAAGGGAGCCGGCAGAAGAAGAACGCTGATGCAAGCAAAAATGGTGCTGCCCCAATCGATGCCGACCTTTTGGTACATGGGCCAGACAAAGAGAGGAAAGGCACCAGCGGCCATGGACCGAACAAACGTATTGGCGGCAAGGGCACTGGCGCTGTAGCGGGTGAAGGTATCGACCAAATACTGCAGAGAGGCCTGGAAGATGGTGGTGAAGCCGACGCCCGTCAAGAACACGCCCACGATGGACGGCCAAGGGTTGGACACGTGCTTGGAGCTTGTCCCTAGAATGAATGGTCAGAAAGGGCTGATACAATACAGAATAAAAATGCCCCAAGGCACATGGCAACTTACATCCAAACAAAAACAGTCCAGCAGAGAAGGCAAAACTGCCGTACATCATGGGCGGAAGTCTGGCCTCGGGAACAGGCTTGTAGTGGTTCGCGACGAACTTCTTGCCGTAGTAGATGTTGTTGTAGATGTTGGCACATGCCGCGACCAGACAGCCCAGCAGAAGTGCCAGGAATGGAAGAGCGCTGACGACGGGGCCCCATTGGCGGTATTCACCGTATTCAAAGGCAAAGCTCTCCAGGCATGCATAGAGAATAGCTAGCAGATGTCAGTACAAGAAATTCAAAACAAATTCAAAACAGGTCTGAAGACCGCAGTGACTGTACCATAGACGAATGACGTGTAAATGGTGAGCAACAAACACGTCGGGTCGAGCAGCATCTGAAACGGACGGACGAGGTAGGCGGTGAGGAGGTCTTTGAAAGTTGGGCTTGTTTCCTCGCACTAGAAATAGAGAGCATTGTGAGCGAGCTGTCGCCAGCACATTCCTGAGGTCTTGAATTTTTTTCTCGCACCTTGGCATGAAGAGAAAAGTCCATCTTTTCCCGCCGAAGTTGGCGTGCCTTGCGCGTGAGCAGAATGTCTGCGTGACTCTCTTCCAGCCAGAGGACATCGACAGCGAACTGGGTCATCATGACAATGCCGGTCAGGTATTCGGTCCACCGCCACCCGGCACCACTCGCGATGAAAGCACCACCGATGATGGGGCCCAGTGTTGGTGCCGCGGCCAGGGTGATACCGTAGCACACCATGGGAGTGCCGCGCTGGCGAGGGGTCCAGATGTCGACAATGGAGCCGCCCGTGATGGAGATGGGCGAGCTGCCGAAGACGCCAGCAAAGAAGCGGGTGATGAGAACGGTTTGGATGTCTTTTGCCGTGGCTGTGCCGAAAGCAAAGGCGCCGCTGATGAAATAGGGCTGGGAAGTTGTTAGCAGAGAGGCAAAGTGGGCAGCTGTGGTGGGAACAGGGAACGCACAGCAAGAGCTGGCCATTTTCTGCCGTAGACTTCGCACAAAGGCGCCCACAACATGGGCCCAAGAGCGAAGCCAAAGATGAGCAGACTCGTGCCGGCTGTGGCGACCTCTGTCGAGACATTGAACTCCTCGGCGATCTCCTGGGTGCCGACAGAATAGATGGCCGATGCGAAGGTGATCCAGCAGGTTGTCAATGCCCACAGGGCGGTAACGGCGATTTTCTTGCCCAGCGGCCAGTTTTGCGGATTCAGCAGGTCATCGTTCCCATCAAAGCCCACGATGTCGGGGCCATCGTTCGAGGCATTCTGCCCCCAAGACTGTCCTGGAGCGGCTGCTGGTGCCTTGAACGGAGCCTCGGCGACGGCTTCGTTGTCGATTGTAGCCGAGTCGCTTGGTTCGTGTTCTTTGGTGACCTGTAGATCGCTCATGGTGACCAATCGGAGGTGAAATATGTCTGTTTGATTTTCTGCGTGTCGCCTGGGAGCTCGAGGAACAAGATAAACTGAAGTATAGTGAAGGATAGAAAAGAAGAAAAAGTGACCAAAACGAGCGGCAAATAGGACTTGTGAAGTTGACTATTGGAAGGTACTATTGAAAGGTAGGGAAGAAAAGATCTTTACGTATGGATCGGAGAAGAACAGTCTGGTCCTTACATACTTTTCCAACGACAAACTGGTCTCAGTCAGACCCCTCTGAGGCCGAGTATACGCGATCGTCCAGTTGGACGTGGCCGAGGAGACGAAATTGAACAGGAGGCCCCTGAAGCCATCTTCTGCGGCGTTGTGCGAGCCCGAAGGGACAGAGAACAAAGAGCGAGAAACGAACAAAAAAAAAGCCACAATAAAACAAGAAAAAATGTAATAATGCAAAGGCGTAGCATGAAATTGCAGGCCGTTCTTCAATGTGGCGGCCATTTTACGCGGGCAACGAGTGCTGTCGTCGTGTAAGCGGAAAGCCTTTTTTTTTTTTCGGGCTTCGCATAAGCTTATGCGACGGCCGAGCTCACGAAGCCCCACTCGGTCGATCTCACTAAGATGCCCGCGAAGCTTGGCCGAACCACCACGCGAGCTCGCACACTGGCATTGATCTGCGCAAGTCCCTGCCTGCCCTCCTGGATGCGCATGACAACACCATTTCCCTGCCTGCCCGCCCTTTCTCGCATTTCCCGCTCGCAACGATGACGCCGCCCAGAGACACCCCGACGCAATCTGCCGTGGAGAATCTGCCGCCAGCGCATAGGCAGGTGCGCACATGCAGTCTGTGCCGCCAGCGCCGGGTCAAATGCGACCGTCAGCTTCCGCAGTGCTCCAACTGTCTGAAAGCCGATGCCGCCTGTGTGTATCCGCCCGGCCGCGGAAGAGCCCCGAAGCGGCCGAGGGCCGGCGTGGTCCCCCAGCTGTCCGAGCGGCTGAACCGCCTGGAGAGCCTCCTCAATCAATTTGGCGCAGGTACGCAGTTGGCATGGTTGCCGTGCATACGAAAACACATGCGTGTGGACTGCCCGCCGACTAACTCTGTCTAGCCCAGCAAGAGCACACCGCGGGACACCCGGGGCCGCCGCCGGCGGACCAGGAGGCCAACGACCCCGACCAGTCCTTTGACGAAGACTTCAGCCGCCTGAAGATCGACGAGTCCAAGAGCTACTACGTCAACAATGTGCTCTGGGTCACGCTGTCCAACGAGGTCGAGGAGCTCCGTGACCTGTTGTTCGAGCCGGCAAACGAGGATGCTGCCGGCTACGAGGCAGAGTACTCCCCGTCGCAGTCGACGGCGACGGGCTACGACACCCCCCACGACGCACGCATGGGCCTGAACGCGTCCATCTTCGGCTACCGGTCCACGGCCTTTTCGCTGCTGCCGTACCACCCGTCGCTGGCCCAGTCTGTGGCCCTCTTCGCCACCTTTGCCGAGAACGTGGCTCCCCTGGTGCGCGTCTTCCACATGCCGACGCTGACGCGCCTGTACTGGGATGCCCTGGCCTCGCTCGAGTCGATCGACAAGCACACGGAAGCGCTGCTGTGTGCGATTCACTACGCGGCCCTCGTGAGCCTCACGCCGGCGCAGTGCCTCTCTGTGCTCGATGAGCCCCGCGAGACGGCCCTGCAGCGCTACCGGTTTGCCGTCGAGCAGGCGCTCGCGCGCGGCGACCTGCTCAACACGCAGAGCATGACCATGCTGCAGGCGGCGGTGCTCTTTCTGACGGCCCTGCCTAACGAGGACGACTCCCGGGCCGCCTGGTCGCTGACCTCGCTCGTGTACCACATTGCGCGGACCATGGGCCTGCACCGCGACGGCACCGTGTTTGGGCTGAAGCCGTTTGAGACGGAGATGCGGCGGCGCCTGTGGTGGCAGATCTGCATCATCGACAGCCGCTCGTCCGAGTACCACTGCAGCGAGCCCATTGCGCGCGGCTTCGTGGCCGCCGACGTCAAGCCGCCCCTCCACGTCGACGACGACGACCTGGCCCAGGACATGGCCCAGGAGCCCGCCGAGCGGTGGGACCGCGCCACCGACATGACACTCACGCTCGTGCGCTGCGAGGCCATCGAGACCGGCTGGCGACTCGGCCGCATCAAGACGACGAAGCCGACGAAGACGATGAGAATGGCGAAGCCGGGGGCGGCGGCCGGTGGCCACAGTCCGGGCGACGGCGACTCCGACGACTCTGACGCGCACGATTCGCTGAAGCGGCAGCGGGCCGTGGTCGTCCAGAGGCTGGAGGAGCGCCTGACCACCAAGTACCTGCCCATCTGCGACGCCTCGGTGCCGTTCCAGCTGCTGTCGTCGGCCGTGGCGCGCATTATCCTGTCTCGCTACTGGCTCATCACACACTACGCGGCGGCCACGAGGAGCGACGATCCCTCGTCTCCGGGCCTGCCGGGTCTGCCGGCCGCCAGTCTGCGCGACGAGCTGTTCCAGACCTCCATCAACATCCTGGAGATCTCCGGCATGCTCCTGACGAACAAGGACATCATCCAGTGGACGTGGTATTCCAAGACGCACATACAGTGGGGGGCCATGGCCTTTGTGCTGTCCGAGCTGTGCACGCGGCCCCACTCGCCGGACTGCGACCGGGCCTGGGAATGCGTGACCGCCGTGTACGAGGGCTGGAAGGTGCGCGAGAACAGAGACGACGAGACCCGCCTGGCCTTGTGGCGGCCCATCCGCCGCCTCATGGCCAAGGCACGCTACGTCCGCGAGATGCAGCGGACCGACCCCGCGCGACGCGTGCACCCCGGCGGCGGCGGCCGCCCGGGACGGCGGCCGCCCGTTGCCGACACCTACCCGGGCATGGGCGGTCCTTGGCCGCGGCAGGGACCATCCGCGCAAAGCAGCACACCGGATCCCGTGCCGCCAGAAGCGTTGTCCACCCCGAGCGAGTCGCCGGCGTTGGGCCTCTCCACCATACCGACCGGGTACGACTCGCCGGATACTCTGCAGCGCGTCCTCGGCACAGAGACACTGGGCCCCTTTATGGACCTGCTGCCCGACTGGCCGTGGGCCGACATGGACACCGACATGGCGCTGTCCTTGGCGGATCTTGACAGCACATAAGCAGCAGCGGCCTGTTTTGGCCATGTACGGTCCCATTCTCCAGACTTGTCTTCCATTCACAAACATTCTACCTGTCTAGCACCCTCTCACGTACTGCGCTTGGCCACAAAAAGAACGTCGCCCGCATGGACAATGCTGCCCGGCTTCTTGCGGATGGACGCAATCGTGAATCCTTCGGAACCCGGCGGTGCCGGGATGTTGATCTCCAGCTTCATGGCCTCCAGGATCGACAGCAGCCGCCCCTCGTGCAGAGCGTCGCCCACCTTCACCTCCACCTTCCACACACTCGCCGGCATGGGCGACGTCACGCGGATGGTGTTGGGGTCGTCATCGTCGTCGTCGTCGTCGTCGTCGTCCACCGGCTGGGCGGTCTCGTCCGAGCCCTCGGCCTCCGCGGCCTCCTTGAGCCACGCGGCGTAGATGGCCTTTTCCGCGGCATCCTGCTCGGCCAGCCCCTTCCTCTGGCCGTCCTGGTACGCGAGGATGCGCGGGTCCTTCTTGCCTTCCTGGAAGGCCCGGTAGGCCGCGCCGACGTGGAAGGTCGACGCTTCCGTGGTCCACTCGTAGCAGCCGGCAAAGTAGCGGCGCGCGAGCGCGTCGTACTCGGCCACGCTGCACTCGTCAAAGGTGACGAGGTCGAACGTGTCGAGCAGCCACGGCTTGTTGGGCGCGAAGCCGGGCTTGACGCCGTACGGATCCCACATCTCGAGCGTGCGCGCCGCCATCATGTACCCGCCGGGCTGCTCGACCGTGTACACCGACAGCATGGCGCCGCCGATGCCGAGGGTGCCGCCCACCGTCGACACGCGCGTCGGGTTGTACTTCATCGTCTGGATGTTCTCCGGCGTCAGCGGAATCAGCATGGGCGTGCCCGTCAGGAAGCCGACGGCGCCCACGAGGTACGTGGTGTCGAGCAGGCGCTGGAAGACGGCGCGCCGGGTGGCCAGGCCGTTGCACTTGCGCAGGAACTCGACATTGTCGGGCAGGTAGGCCGCCTTGTCGCGCACCGTGTCCATGTACTTGGCGATGCTGTCCTGGAGGTCCGGGTGGTCCATGACCAGCGGCAGGCGGAAGCGGCGGCAGGGTATGGTGATGTCGAGGCCCGGCTGGATGCCGGACTCCGTGGCGTCGACCGCCGCGACCAGGTCGGCCTGGCCTATCTCCAGCGGGTCGAACTCGATGATGACGGAGCCCACGTGGGTCGTCATGAGCTTGATGTACGGCTCCTTGTCCAGTTGCTCTACCAGACGATGGATGTGGGCGATGATGGCGACGTCTGTGGTCTGGCCACCGACTTCGAGCATGAGAAATCGATCGCCCCCCTAGAATGTGTGTCAGCTGGTGGACCAAGTCATGGATCCCTGCTGCATACCTGTCTGTAGATGACCTGCGGCCTCGGCGGCGTTCCTGGTCCTGCCGGAACCGTCTTGAGGATGGCGGCTTCCCCGGTGATTTCGGCTCGCGGAAGCACGACCTTTCCGGGATCGATCACGGCGGGTGCGTTGGCCGGCGTCACTCTGGCCTGGACGGCCTTCTCCACCGTTTCAAGGTACGCATCGATCTGTTTGGTGTGCTGGACGGCATCCGCAAAGGTCACGGGCGTCATCTTGAACGTGCTGGCCGGCTTCAGCTGGCCGAGCTTCCACAAGTCGGACGAAATCGCCGTCGTGGAGCAGATCAAGCCGCCAAAGTTGGGACTGTCCATGGAGAAAATGCACGCGGAGTCACCGCCCCAGTTGACGCCGCCCGGAGACGGGTATCCGTAACTGCGCAGGGGGGGGGGGGGGGGGGGGAGGGACGCTGGTTAGCAAGACATGTACCGATGCCACATTGTGCCTCGGGTCGGACAACACCTACTCGAGATAATTGGACGGATGCGAGCCGGCCTCACCGCCGTCCGTTCTGGCCCATTCGGGCACCGGGCCCAGCATCCGTACACCAGTGCGGCTCGCGTTGTGGCCGACTTTCCACTGTGTCGTGTACAGCATCGCCCGATCCTTCGCGGTCATGATGTCGGCCGAGTCGTGCGGGCCCTGCATCACATACACCTCGTCCACGTCCATGCTGGGAACCAAAGACGGCGGCATGCTGTACTCCGTGGTCTCGGCGGCCCACGAGGACGTGGCCGTGTCCAGCTGCAGAAAGTCGCCCTGCAGCAGAGCCCGGCCCTGGTAGCCGCCATACTTGAGGCTCGGCGTCGTCGACTTGGAGCCAAAGATGAGCGGGATGCCCGGGAAGCCGCCTCGGACCGCCAGGTACGTGCGGCACCCGGCGCCCGGCTCAATGGCGCCCACCTTCAAGTGCTGGCCCGCTTGGACCAGCAGAGTGGACCACATGGGCTTCTCCGTGCCCTCCACCGTCACAGGTGCCTTGGCGCCACAGACAGAAACGACTGCATCCACGGTGAAGAGCATCTCGGGTCCATGGAGCGTGATCTCAATGACCTCCGTCCCTGCTGGGTTGGAGACCAAGAAGTTGGCAATCCGCGAGGAGATGCTGTCCATGGGCCCGCTCTTGGGGACGCCGTGTCCGACGACGGGGCGGCCGGGGAAGTCCTGGATCGTCGAGAAGGGGCCGGGGTGCAGGATGTCAATGCCGCAGGGCGTGTAGGCAAAGGACGTGTCGAGGAAATTTGTGAGGGTCCGGCCCTTGCCGAACGTGTCGGATGCGACGACGGCGTCGACAAAGTCCAGATTCGTGGTTGGCCCCTTGAGAACGATACCGTCCTTGCATGCCTTGGCCATCGCTGCAATGGCGGCATCTCTCGTGGGGCCGTATGCCATGACCTTGGCCAGCAGAGGGTCTATTCTGTTAGCGATGCGGTTTTTTTTTGTTTTTTTTTGTTTTTGTCCTGTTTTGAGAAGGGAGAGAAATGGCAAGGGGACACAGGTAGCCATACCATAATGAAGGCTGATTTCTTGACCAGACCGGATCCACGTGTCAATCCGAATGCCCTCCTGCTCTGGCCAGCGAACTTCCGGGAAGACACCCGGGCTGGGAACGAACCCGCGGTATGGGTCCTCGGCATAGATGCGGGCCTCGATAGCGGCACCCGTGGGTCCAGGCCTCTGTAAAGCTTGGAGCTCAAGGGATGGAATGCCCCCCTTGCCGGCATGCTCCCTATCCGCCTGCTTCAGCATCAGGACGACCAGGTCCACCCCGTAGCACAGCTCCGTGATGCCGTGTTCGACCTGCAGACGCGTGTTCATCTCCAGGAAAAAGAAGGCGCCCGTCTCGTCGTCCACGAGGAACTCGACGGTGCCTGCCGACTTGTAGTTGAGCGCCGCAGCGTAGTTGGTGGCGCACGCGGCCAGCTTCTCGCGCAGACCCGGGTGCGCAGCCACAAAGGGACTGGGGCATTCTTCAATGACCTTCTGGTGCCGTCGCTGGATGCTGCACTCGCGCTCGCCAAAGTGGACGACGTCGGTGCCGTTGCCAAAGACCTGGACCTCGATGTGGTGGCTCTCGGCGTAGAACTTTTCCAGAAACAGCCCGGCATTCTTGAACAGCTTCTCCCCACGGCTGCGGACAGTCTCAAACGCCGAGCTCACCTGGTCCGCCGAGTGGCAGATCTGCAGACCCATGCCGCCACCGCCGCCTGTCGCTTTCAGCATGACCTAGATTTTTTGTCAGGGCAACGCACTTTTTCGCAAGAAACACCGTCGGGCGGGGGGGGGGGGAATCTCGTACTGGATAGTTCAGCTTCTCGGCCTGGGCCAGGGCTTCGGCTTCGGATGCCAGCAGGCCGGTCCCCGGCACAACAGGGACCTTGGCCGCAATGGCTACCTCACGAGCGCGGTGCTTCAGACCCATTTCCGTGATCGACGCCGGCGAGGGCCCAACAAAGACCATGCCGGCGTCCGCGATGGCCTTGGCGAACTCGACATTCTCGCTCAGGAAGCCGTAGCCCGGGATGACGGCGTCGATGGATCGCTGTTGGCATTTGCTTACAACGTCGCCGCTGCATTGTTAGGTCAAAGACAGAGCAAGCCTTCTGGGACTGGACATGATGACTCCTTACATGTCGAGATAGCCCGCACTGCCGTCGCCAGCCAACAGCACCGACTCGTCGGCCAGCGCGACGTGCAGCGAGGCAGCATCTGACGATGTGTAGATAGCGACGCTCGTCACGCCGACATCCTGGCATGCGCGGATGCAGCGGACGGCAATCTCGCCGCGATTGGCAATGAGCACGCGTTTGATGCTCTGCAGCGTCGAATGGGCCATGGTGCATTCGATGTGAGAAGAGGGAAGTTTTTGGTCTGTCTGGTTTCATCACCGTGTCTGCAGGACGGCCGGTAAGCTAGACGGAAGGTCATTTCCGTATGAGTTGGCCGACCGCATGGCCGCTATCATGGCTCGGTCGACGCGCATCAGCCACTCCCATTTCACTCATGAGTCTGGGGAAAGGATGGGCTGGGTCGGGGCCATGATAAGCATCCGCCGGCGAATGTGACTCTAGCTCGTGGACGATGGTGTAGATGGAGATACGCTATCAGGGAAGAGGATCACAACCCTGATAGGGCGGGCAGCCTGGAGCGGGCTAAGGGCCCCCGGTTTAGACTGGGCGCTATTGGCGCTCGTCGTCTGCGACCTCTTGATATTGGCTGTCGTCGATCTTGGTCGATATTGCTGTCCCATTTACCTGCCCTGGCTGGTAAAGCCCTTTTGGTCTCACGTGTAGGTCCGCAGCTGGAAGGATGGCCGGCCTAGTTGAACAGCCACCCACCATCTTATGGCTGAGCTGAAG
The DNA here is from genome assembly GCA_002778195.1 of Raffaelea ambrosiae. Lineage (NCBI taxonomy): Eukaryota > Fungi > Ascomycota > Sordariomycetes > Ophiostomatales > Ophiostomataceae > Raffaelea > Raffaelea ambrosiae. The sequence goes on along the minus strand of PCDI01000001.1, from coordinate 5,582,316 downwards.
GTCTGACGACAAGAAGAATTGTGGTCATGCTGACATTGTCTTCTCTCCGCCTTGGCACTCGATCTATACCAAGTGGAAAAGTCGCAGCACAGTCGAGATAGGTGTCTTTGTTGTGGTGCAAATTCGTCTATGATCCAACCTGTCGGTTCGAGGCAGACCAGACTGCAGGCAGAATTGGCTTCACGGTGGCCACCAGAGGTCTCTTCCGTCTCCTGTCTACATGGGATCCGAAAACGGCCGTCGCCATTGGTGTGCAGCTGGTTATAAGTATTTCAGCTACGGATGACTCGAAGCCTGTCCGGATTCTACCCTGCGCCCGTTTTCAATGTTCCTATCCCAAGCTACTGAACCCTCGCTATTCCGTGCATCGAGTCGGCTTGAACAACCAGACTGGCAAAGTTTGGAGCATTCATCTGCCTGGTATGGATCAGCGTAGAACGAAGATGGCGGATCAAGTCGATCAAGCGTTGATCTGAGCATGCCGCAACTGATCGAAAGCTTATGGATACCAATATGGTTTCCTTCTCATATCTCGCGGTATAGCTATATTAGTCAAATAAAACATCGCGTAATGTGCGAACGGCTTTCTTATTTTTGAAAAAAAAAATTTTTTAAAATAAAATAAAATAAAACCCAAAATTAAGAAAAGAAAAGTGAAGAAAAAAGAATTTGAAAATCAATTCCTTCAAATTTAAAATCACCCTCATATCCCGCTGTCTATATTGACAGATTTTCAAACCACATTTTCACTCCTTTCTATAGCCCCGTCTATCAATGCAGAGGTCATATTGCTACTGTTTCCCACGGGGGCTAGGAAAAATGTGCTTATTCTTGCGAGCACGGCCAGTAAGAGGCTCATCTCCCTCGTTTGGCCTTTTGTTGGGGCGTCTCTCTGCATCTCTCCTGCTGCAAGCTGCTCCACTACGGTTGCGGCACGGGAAATTCGGCGCAGCATGCCCCAATATACTTATATCCTTAAACATGCCCCTTACCCCCTGTGGGATTATCAAATGGTACTCAAAATACTTTACGGGTCCATAATTGTCCCAACCTCCCACCCCGGGACGACTTGCTCGGTGGCGAGGCTGTTTGCATTTTCTCGGTCGTCGTCGCGCAGGAACGCAGGTGTCCTTTTGATACGCTACCGCATACATATGACAAGTCTTTATTGCAGACACGCAAGCTGGACGGGTCGTCCCAGTTGTTGCCAGGTAGCCTGCTGCTGTCCGTGAAGTATCCTACTTCACATTTGCCTAGGCCACGATCGTGTCTGCATCATGCCCGGTTGACTGAGACCCGTGAATTATGCCCTGCGCCAGATAAACAGCGTTTCTCCTGGGCACCTACAGGAGGCATTCGAAACAAAGGGCCAAAAACGACTGTAGTCCCCGACCTCCTCGATTTGCCTCTCAACAATAGAGGACCCATCGGAATAAGAATTAAAATAAAATAAAACTCCTGTCGGGGCTGGATTACGACTACACATTTGACTTCACTGGTTGACCAAGCCCCAGTTGTCGAACGGGTAATATGTGTTGCTCGTCGTCGTCGTCAGCACTTTGGCACCGGCTGTAACGCCATAGGTCTGGCAGGCGGCCAAGGGGGGCCATAGAGGCAGTTTATGCCCTGTATTGGTGGGGAAAGCCAGATCGAGCCAATCATGTGCGCCAAAAATGTTCCGTGGCAGATCCACTGGACCACTGAACCCCCTGCGAAACACTTGGCGATATGAAACTTTGAGAGCCTCAACAGTGAAATCTGCGCACCTTGATTCTGTGGAGTTCTGGGAGCTCTGGTCCCTCTTTGGGGGTCTTTGACTCTCCACCCCCCCTTTTTTCTTCTACACAGAACTATTTTTTGTTCAATCAAGAATCTGTGCTTGGACGTTGACACTGGGGGTCTCTTCTGTTTTCGTTTTGCATTCTATTTTCGAGCGAGTGTGTTTGAACCCAGTGGGTTGGGAGAACCCAGCATTTGTTGATTCGTAGACACTACCCCAGAATGAAACCGATGCGACCTTTCGTTTCCATTGCTCTGTTTCTTCTTGGTCTTGGCAATCCAGGCGGGCGATGTTGTGGGCCACGTAGAGCGACGCATCGACCCGTCTTGCAGATGGCACTTCTTGGTATTTAAGAATGGCCAAGTCTCGTTCTTCATGAAGTCTTGTTCTCTTGTCCTCATCCTCAACATCATCATCTCTCATCACAAAACAAATACAACCTTGCAATTCTTGGCCGGTCCATCTTCGTTTCTTCTTTTTTTTTTTACCATTTTTCTCTTCTCTTCAATTCTCTTTCGGCCGGTCCGTCTTTATACAATAGACTTCAACTTTTTTTTCACCTTGTTTCTACTTATTATTCCCTCCCAACGACCATCTCCCTCAAAATGAAGTTCACCTCCGTCTTCGTCCTCTCTCTGGCCGGCTTCGCCGCTGCCAAGAAGAACAGCACCTCCACCAAGGCTCAGTGCCGCCAGATCCAGAAGCTCACAGCTCTCGTCGACCTGGCCAGCAATGAGACCGCCCTGGCCACGGCCACCAAGAACAACGCCACCAAGGCCTCCCTTGTCCAGGAGAAGGCTTCCGCGGCCGCCACCAGCCTCACGGCCCTCACCTCCAACACCACCCTCGTGGCTGCCTGCGACCAGATCAATGCCGTCGCGGCCACCAACAATGACTGCGAGGCCATGGTCTCGCTGGCCAAGCTCGTCTCTCTTGCCGCCAACACCACCGCCCTTGATGCGAAGACCAAGAACAACGCCACCAAGGCCTCTCTCATCCAGGCCAAGGCCTCCGAGGCTGCCACCAAGCTCGATACGCTCGCCGCCAACACCACCCTGACCCAGTACTGTGCCGTCCAGGAGAGCCTGTCGCAGTGCAAGACCATCGAGAAGCTGCAGAGCAAGGCCAACACCACCGAGCTGAGCACCAAGTCCACGACCAAGCTGGCCGCCCTGACGTCCAACACGACCCTCGTCGACTTCTGCGCATCGGCCGGCACGGTCGTCCAGGCCGCAGCCAGCTCCAGCTCCTCGGCGGCGGCCAGCACATCGTCGTCCGCGTCGGCTGCAGACCGGCACGCCATGTCGATGGGCGCGGGTGCCACGCTCTTCACGGCCATCCTGGCGTCTGTCTACCTTTTGTAAGAAAAGACATGGGGTTTTCAAACCAGTACAATGTATAGCTAGCTATCGCGAGCAGACTCCTGGACTAGAGTCGCGGCAAACCAAGAAAAACCAGGCGGGAACCAGCACATGACAAGCTTCCGGATGGTTCCATTCTGAGCGGGGATGGGGATGGATATGAGGGTATATATGAAATAGAAAAGAGCGAATGAACCTTTACTTTGGCCAGTGTCTTGTTCTAACTATTGAATGTGTGCTTTTTTTTTTTTTGTGTGTGTGTGTGTCTGAGAAATTGATCACGTTCCTAAAACTGGCTCTCGTTGTGAACAGTGATCCGCGCCCTGGAAATTTACAAAATAACTCCCTGTAAAAGACGAACATCGAAACAAAGATACAACTGCCAAGTGATTCACAGCGGGGGGTGACTGAAACATGATTGCTGGACTGTCAGAGGATCCCCCACATGTTCTCCCAAGAAAGCCGAGTGAGAGAAGAGACGTCCATTCAGCGGACCCGTCAACCAGCACCTGGCGTGTCAAGTTCGCGTACACTTGCCGTCAGAGAACACCACCCTTCTCCGACAACCACTAGAGACACATGATGCGTGTCATAGAACTGCGGCAATGGCTCGTGCCAGCCACGCAATGTTTTCGAGAAAAGGAAGAAATACCACTGCGTTTTTTTTTCTCGTACACATTCAACCCAGTGTATATAAATCCGGCAATTCGAGGCTCAGCAATTCCGATCCAGGAATCTGGTGCCACAACAGACCGTCGCCCTCGTCATCAAACAGAAACTCCCGAAAATTCCTCTTTCGGCCATTTTCATCCCCTTGGGAAGTGGTGTCATCACTGTCACCCGCGGCCCGCAATGCTTGTGCCGCAGCCTTCTTGGCGTTGTACTCGGCCAACAACTGCGAGACAATGGCTTTGCCGCGAGCTGCGCCCGACCAAAGCGGTTCCAGATCGGTCAACAACTGTATGCATTTCCCCACATCCTCCCTGACTTCAGTTCCGTCTTGGATGGTGGGCATTCGCAGTCTCCGCAGAAAGTCAGCACGACACATACACACACACACACGCACACGCGTGGCCCTGGATGGTCTTGACTTACAGGACAATCCCAGACAGAGTAAGGTAATAGATGCAAAAGGCCAAGTGATGCGACGGAGGCACTAGGTCACGGACGAGTTCGGCGGCGTTGATGCAGCTTTTGGCTGCGCTGATGCACTGGGAAACAGCTTCTGCTCGTCTCCCCGTCTCCTCCGGAGACAACATGGCGTAGTTTGGATGGCCGGCGAGCCCCCTGAAGAGGCCGGGTTAGAAACAACACCGTTCATAAACAAGAAAAGGGGGGGGGGGGTCCAGCAGAGAAGAAGATTACTGTCGAAGACACACCTGTACAGGTTCAATAAAGAGCCAGCATGAACGATAAAAATGATGACACACATGGTCAGGTCCATGCTCTCATTCGGCCCGTTGCCGAGGGCGTTGGCAGAGAACCGGATCTCGTCTGGCAAGCCCTCCACCCAAGCAGCGAGAGACTTGTCGTAGGCCGCGACCCGGGCAAGAAAACGACTTCTCTTGTCGGCATGATTGGAAGCCAGGGCGCGGAGGTGTTTGGGCGAATGCAGCTGCTGGATTTTGCCGGCGATGCGACACAGACGAGAAAAGGCAATGAAGCCCGCCATGGCCGAGGACGAGTTGGGATGGGGGCGTGGATCCCGGGCGTAGGCTCCCAGCTGCTCGTCGCTCATGTCCAGAGGTAGGTCGCAGTCGCAGTCTTCGTCACTCGTTGCCATGGGCCGGCCAAGGCAAATCGAAATAACACTGCCGAGTTAGTATACTGGGCTGTGGTCCGTCCCGGGATTCCTCCAGGATTCCTCCAGAATGCCATACCGATCCAGATTGTAGATGCTCCACCATACACGGCATGCAATCTGTTGTCGCAACACGCCTTGCCTGTTGCCGGCCTCTGGCGCATTGGGGGGTGACGCAATCTGAGGTGTTAGTCCTGGTCCGGCTGTCCATGCGAGTGAGAAAGAACAAAAACTCGTACCAACGGCCGGCTCAAATGAATGCCGATATCCTGAGCTGCCCGCACGGCCTGTCCCGCAAGCATCCAGCTCTGGGTAAGCGTGTTCCATCCGGCGGTACACATGGCCAGCAGGGCGAGACACTGCACACGCTCCAGCGACGCCTCCCCGGCTGCTGCATGGCACAGCAACAGGGCCTTCTCGTAATGCTCGATGCCGGCAAACCGGCGGTCGGTCGACCCGGGCAGGAGACCCGAGGCACAAGCACAGACGGCAAAGAAAACCATGAGAAACCGCCGATCCGCGGCTATCGAGGAAGAGGAGGAGGAGGACTGGGCCGTGTTCGGGTCAGCAGCAGCACTGGAAGCCGAAGCCGGCCCTGCCCGGGTCTCCGTGACAACGGGTCGAAGCATCTGCCGGTAGCGCTGCATGAAATGGGGCCTAAACAAGACCGGGAAGGTGTAGTGCAGCTGGTCGAAGTAGAGATTGACGAGCAGATCGGCCACGTACTTGGGCGGTCGAGCAAGCTGATCGGGTTTTGGCAAGTACGGGAGGTCGGGCCAAACGCTCCCGTGGATGAACAGGGGAACTTCCAGGTCGGCTCCGTTTGCCTGTGTCCCTGGACCGGCTCCTGCACCTGTTACACCGGCAGCATTCGGCGTCGAAGAGACCGATGCGTGTCCACCGCCTGGCGAGAGACTCTTTACAGCATCGATGAGCATCTGGTTGGTTGCTCCTCCCATGAACCTGACCGATTAGCGTCGGTGTGGTTTGTGTGCGTTCCAGGGCACCGGGGAACAAAAACCCACCTGAGCCGGCCATAGGAGTCTCGCACGAGCATACCGACACGGCCAGTGTCGTCATCGTTTTGATCTTCGTCACTCAGCGAATCATCATCGTCATCGTCTACATCGGCTACGTCTTGCTGATGGGGAATGGCCCCATGGTCTGCAATCCTGCCTTCGTTTTCGGGCCCGTTTCCGGCGTCATGTGGTATATCGCATTGGGGGGGTACGGCAACATTCATGGAGCGCAATACATGAGCTGTCTGTAGCAACTCTGCAGCCTCGCCATCGTTCATGCCATCGGGATGCATATATCCGGTGTGGTCTAGCTTGGCAAGCGATTGCGCCAGCTGTCCAGTGAGACCCTCCAACCTCTGGCAGAGGAGGTCCATCTGCTGGCACCGAGCCTCGAAGGATGCCGCATAGCTTCGGTTGCGTTAGTGCACGGCACGGACGGGGTATTGGCACATCGTCCCAGTAGGATGCACGACTTACTTGCGGCTTGTGGATGCATTGTCCCGGGTTCCCGGATATTCGCACGACTGCTCCCGAACGTGGCACCCGGAGCACGGATTGTTGCCGTCACACTTGACCTGGAGGATTGAGTTAGCTAGTGAACCGACCGGGGCCGTCTTCCGGACATGCAGGCGAACCTTTTTCCTCCGACAGGCTACGCAGGCCTGGGGCACGCGGTTGGGTGCTGGCGGAGGAGGTGGCGCAGGAATAGCCTCTAATGCAGGAGCAATCAGACCCACTCCAGCCGGTCCCAATGGCCCGGAATCTTCTCGTTCGCGTGCGTTTGGTGGCATTGGGATCTTGGGAAGCCGTCTCCTGAGACAGAGACAGAGAGAGAGATGTGCGAAAATGCAATGCGGTCCGGAGCTCGGCAGATGCCCGGACCATATGCCCAGAGGGTCTGGCTGGGTATCTTTTGCTACCCACACACCACTAAACCGAATCAGCCACAGCGCCTGCTCTAGCGCTATCTCTGGCTTTGTTTGCTACCCGACCTCCACACAGTGGATGAGGTGCTCTAGCCGCGCACTTTGGTACCCGGGCCGGGGTCCGACCGACCGATACAACGTCCCCTTCTCCCAGGGCGGAAAATAAGCAGCCCAGTAGCTTGGCTCGCTGGATTTGTAGATACCGAACCCTCCATCGCCGTTTGGGATTTGGCTTGATTGCGACCTACGATCCGAGAGACGCTTTCCCTAAGAGGTCAGGGTACGACGATGGCAAACCAAATAGCATCACCAGTGGTCGACGCCACGGGCAAGACACGCTTCAGAGAGTCGCTGGAACGGGCAAAGAGAGGCGAAGGTCCGAGTGTAGGACAATGGCTGGAATTTCCAGGTTATGCTCTGGCTAGGACGGTGGCGCCATTAGGCGAAGATGTATGTGGTCGCTATGGCTTATCGTGGCCAGAGACAGCGGGCGCTTTCTTTGCTAACCTTCCCGGCAGTGGGTTCTCATCGACACTGAGCATGGCAACATCGACGACCGAGAGATGAACTACCAGGTGGGCGCCATCTCCTCGTCCGGCGTGTCGCCCATGGTGCGCATTCCCGCCACCGAGGGTTGGATGATCAAACGAGCCCTGGACTGCGGCGCACATGCGATCATGGTCCCCATGTGCGAGACCAAGGTGAGAGATTGCTCCAGGAACACGCCACCAAGGAAACCGCCTCTTGTTAACGGATCCAGGAACAAGCAGAGTCGATCGTCGCAGCGTGCAAATACCCCTCGAAACGGTGGCCACAGGGCATCCGCGGTGCTGGCGCCATGTTTGCCCCTGCAGCCTTCAACCAGACCGGACGGGACTACCTCCTGAGCGCCAACGACAACGTCATGATCTGCGTGCAGATCGAGAGCCGGAAGGCCGTCGAGAACGTGGAGGCCATTGCCGCCGTCGACGGAATCGACATGCTGTTCATCGGCCCCAATGACTTGGCCTCGTCGATGGGCTATGTAGCCTTTGACCACGCGTCCATCCCCGAAGTGCAGGACGCGACAAAGCGGATTCTCAAGGCGGGCTTGGATGCTGGGAAGTACGTCGGGCACTTTGCGCTCAATGCCGAGACGGCAGCGCAGCGGTACAAACAGGGGTTCCACTTCATGAACTGCGGTGCCGATATCGTGGCCGTGACGGCATGGATGTCTGCCGAGATGGGCAAATTCAAGGCACTTTTAGCGGCAGACAAGCCCGAGGCAAAGGCCGACGGAGAGAAGACCACATAACTTAGACAGTGGCCGTAGAAAAAAAATAAAGAGCCCCCCGTCGTTCAAAACTCCCTTTTCCGTTTACAATTTCACTTGTTTCTTGAACCAGATTGTCTACATACGAGTTCCGTTGCGTCTCATAATTCGCCCTCGTTAGCCACCGATTTCTTTCCTCTACAATCCTACGCGCGTTTCCAGGATGAGACGGCCCGTGGTGTTGTCTTTCCAGTTCCATTGTCCACTCCATACCGTCCCCAGCCAGATTCGAGGGCTCTCGATGCCTTTTGTATATGCGTCCGAGTGGCTGCGGCTGGTGTTGCGCCTATGCAGGAAGTTCGCGCCCGCGTCGCAGTGTATTTCTACACCAGCGCACCCGTGTCACTCACCGGGCTGACCTGGTCCAGAATGGACTTGTCTGCCAGGTCAAAACCAGTCTCCAATCGTACCCACTAGGGAAGACACACAAAACTCGTCGCAATTACCAACCATGAATCCCTAACCAAGGAAAAAAAAAGTCACGAATCCCTACGGGGCCCACCCCTTACCTTCTAATTTCTGCTAACCCTCCGATCCCTTATCCTAGCCTCTCTCGCTGCGGCTTTTCTTTCGTTCCCCAGAGGGGGGGGGGGGGGGTTGAAAAGTCGAGGTTTTGGCGTGCTTGAGTCGCGTGATCGTGCCAAATTTAGGGTATCAACGATCTTTCGTTAATGAATCTTATCTTGGGCGATACACGTGATCCACCGTCACGTGATACTGTGAGCCTTGCTCTCTTCTTCATCCAGCCTTTTCACCTTCATTCATTCGGCCCTCTACGCGGCCCAGATTCAACACCATGGCTGCAACACTCAAGACCACCATCCAATCTGATCCACCCTCGTTAGTGTAAATCGGATGCCTCATTGTTAGGCATCCATTTTCGCGTACAATGTCGTCACCAGTGGACTCAAACCCGACACGACGCCCTTTTTGTTTGCACGATTTGCGTGGACCATTCTTTTGCAGATGAAGGATTACATCCTCCAAGCCCCCCCAGAGATTTTTATCCAGGTTTATGCCGCAGATATCAACTAGCCTGTCATCCAGAAGGCCAAGAAAACCGACCTGATCGCCAAATACGGTGGTGGTGGCTCCTGGTCTGCCACGCCATTGTGAAAACGCCTAGCACCAGGGCCAGCTGTTGAATATGACAGGGATGGCCAAAGCAGTGACAATAGTGAACCTTATGATGATACTTGGGATGAACAAGCCCCGAAGCGCCAGAAGAACATGTCGTCGTCAGATGAAAGTGCGCCTGACCAGCCTAACGACGACAAACCCCAACTTAGCCGTTCCGAGGAGTCGCAGATCCGCACAATTGGTGCAAAGATGTATTCTACTTTAAAGGACATCACTGAGGAGGAAACTTGAAGGTAGATTCTTTTTTGTCGCATTTTGTATGCCTCGTTTGGGACATTTTGTGGCAAAAGCAAGCGTTTATGGAGTTTCAGTCTGTATTTATTAAGATACTCGAATCCCGTAAGGCATTCCCATTTTTTTAACAATAGATACCCGCCAGATACGCAGTCCATCCGCCTCTCGTGTCAGCAACGAGAACTTGTAGCAGGCATTTCTAACCCTACAGAGGGCCGAATTACCCCAGAACTGCAAGGGAACAGCGGTCAGCAAATGGTAAACGAGAGAATGTCGATAATTGTTATTGTCAAGCCAGATACCGGCGTTAAAATCGAAGATTGAAGTAATACCGTTATTTATTACAGCCACAAGGCATAATTTTCAAAGAAATGATAATAAAGAAATAAAGGAGATTTGGCCCGCAGCTTAATACAGGTAGCGGAAACCACGAATAGTCTCGGTAGAGCCACCCTCCAGACCTTCCTTCGTTGCCTTTCCCTCCAAAGGTACAATAGAGACGCCCTCCTCTTGGTCGAGCTTCTTGTTCAACTGGCGCAGGTACATGCGGAGACCGAAACCACAAATGCCGGCGAAACCGAGGATGGCAATCTCGGCACCAAACGGCTTGACATACAACGGGCCAAACTTGGATTGCCAGATGTACGTGCCGGGGATGCTGCCGATGTTACCCATAGCGTTGACCATGGCAATAGCGGCAGCCTTCTTGGCAGGTGGACCGGGAACCGTGTTGGAAACCCAAGCGAGCATGACAAAGCCAGAGGCGTATCCGGCTACGACGTGTTAGCATGTACAGATGCGCATACACGCATTCGTGGAAGGACGGCTTACTTGTCATCAGAAACATGGAAAAGTAACGAGGGCCAGTGGTTTTTGTGGTGCCCGAGATGATGTAGCCAACAATGCAGGCGAGAGCCGGACCGAAGTAGTGGAAGAACCGTTCACCAGTACGATCGGCGTGCCAGGCATTGGGAAGCGAGACAAGGATGGCCCAGATCCAGGGTGGTGCCGTCAAGAGGAGGGTCTCGGTCGTGTTGTAGCCAAGGGATTGGGTGATAGTCGGGAAGAAGAAGGAGAACTGGGGATGTTAATCATCAAGAAGTAAACAAAGAAATAGAAGAGAAAAAAAAAGAAAAAAAAAGAAAAGAGAAAAAAAGAAAACATTCCACAATGCCTCAAAACATACGCTTAGACCCATGATGGTGGCAAAGTAGGTCAGGCTCAGAAGCCACACCTTGGTGTCCGTAACAGCCATACGAAGGCCTTGCATCGCCGTCGGGCCCTCCAGCATGGCCGGGTCCTCGCCGGCGTCCAGCTCCAGCCGCCGGATGGCGATCGTCTGCTCGATCTGGGACAGCCACTTAGTCGTGCCCGGGTAGTCGGGGAGAATGAACACGGTCAGCCCAGCGGCTACAACCGTGATGGCGCCCTCGATAATGAACAACCAGCGCCAAGCGGCGAGGCCCTTGTCGCCTTGCATGTCGGCCAAGATGCCGGCGGCGATGAGGCCGCCAAAGGCCTGCGCGGCCAGGTTGCCGGCGTTGAGGATGGTGACGCGCAGCTGCATCTCCTTGCGGGTGTACCACCGCGACAGCAGATACAAGCTTCCGGGGAAGAAGCTGGCCTCGACGCAGCCGAGGAAGAAGCGGCACATGATGGCGCCCGCAGCGTTGTGCACGGCACCCGTGCAGGCCGAGATCACACCCCACGTGGCGATGCATCCGCAGAGATACCAGCTGGGACGGGTGATGCTGTTGAGCAGCATGTTGGACGGCACCTGCATGGTGACATAGCCGACGAGCAGAATGGAAATGCACGTCTGGTACTGCACGTCGGTCAGGCGGAGGTCCGCCTCCAGCCCCTTGAGGCGGGCATTGGCAAAGTTGTTGCGGTCGATAAAGTTGAGGATGAAGAGGACGAGCATGACGGGAAAGATGCGCATGTCGATCTTGCGCACGAGAGCCTTCTCGGCCGCAGCATCCCAGCTGGCTGTCGGGGCTGTGGTGCCGGACTGGACGTCGTCGGCAACAGCAGCCTCGACAGGCTTGTCTTTGGCCGTGCTAGGACGGTCCATGGTAACAGGGGAATGGGGGCTGTGTAAGTAAACAGGCCCGCCGCAGTTTCCCGGCTCTACTCAATTGCAGCTGTGATATACAGCCAAGAGACAACACGGCACAGTCAGAGACACGGTCAAATAGAGGGATGGCAAGAGTGAACGAGGAGCGTTTTGATCTATCAACAGAGGATCTCAGCCTGCAACGTCGCGATCTTTATGGGACCTCCGCCCCCGGCCACTCGACCAGGGGAAGGACCTCTCGGCAGTTCCCAGAATACGATAATCAGTGGCCACGCGGATGTCTGGATCCATGGTTCGCAACAGTGCACGATCCCACTGATAAGCTAGATTTTGCGGTGCATCCCTGCCCCCGGCCCGAGCTCCGTCCCCGACACAACGTTTTCCTGCATCGATAGCTTTGGCCATAGTTATCTTTCTTCTATTGAAAAAAGGATGTCCCGACTGGTATTAGGGTTGCCTGTTCTAATGGAGGGTCGAACATTTTAAGTTATCTTGCTCTGCCTGCTTTTGGAAGTGCAATTCCTTTGATTAGTATCGCCGTCCACCTGGTCTCTTCTTCTCCCAGCTGCGACACACCACCCACACTCCCCCCTCCTAGTACCACCAAACGACCATGACAGGCCTCCCTACATCCAACCGCGCCGTCGTCTGGACGGGCGCGCGGCAGCTTGCTATCCAGCAGCGCCCCGTGGTGGCCCCCGGCGACAAGGAAGTCCTCGTCGAGATCATCGCCACCGGCATCTGCGGCTCGGACTGCCACAACTGGGAGAGTGACAAGGTGTCCCGGCAGCTCGTGCTCGGCCATGAGTCTTCCGGCATCATCAAGATGGTGGGCAAGGGCGTGAAGGACCGGACAGTCGGCCAGCGTGTGGCCGTCGAGCCCGGCTTCCCCTGCATGGAGTGCGAGTTTTGCGTGCGCGGCAACCCCAACACCTGCGCGAACCTCAAGTACTGCGGACTGGACCCGACCGACGGCACGCTGTGCCAGTACGTGACCTGCCGGGCATCCATGACGGTTCCCATCCCCGAGAACGTGTCGTGGGAGGAGGCGGGTGCGATCCAGCCGCTGGCCATTGCTGTGCAGCTGGGGAGACGAGCAGCGCTCAATGCCCACCAGACTTTGGCTATTTTGTAAGCTCGAGTTTTTTTCCCACATACACCCCACAGTCACCCAGAAGCTGACAGCCTGTCTTTCCCCTCCCCAGTGGTTGCGGTCCCCTCGGCCTCCTCATCCTCGCCGTGGCCAAGGCATACGGCGTGAAAAAGGTCGTCATGTTCGACATTGAAGAGTCGCGAACGCAGTTTGCCAAGTCCTACGGCGCCGATGAAGCCGTCGTCACACCCAAGAATACCGACAAGGAGAGTCTGGAATTTGCCACCGCCTACGCCAAAGAAGTCACGACCAAGTACAATGTTGGCGAGGGCTTTGACGTGACGGTCGAGGCCAGTGGTGCTGAGACCTGTGCCCAGATGGCCATCTGCATGCTCAAGTCGGGAGGCACATGTACGTCAAATTATCGCGAACACTAATCATTCTCTCCTCTTTCATTACCCTGGTGGCTGACACAAACAACAGGTATCCAAGCTGGCTTGGGCAAGCCCCTCACGGCCGTCCCTCTTTTCCTGCTGACAGCCCGGGAGCTGAATATCAAGGGTACGTATTCGATCTGTCACAGGACGAGGAAATGGTACGCGACTGACATTTCTCGTTTGTGTCTTGTTAATTCAGGCACTGTTCGCTACACGCCTGGTTGCTTTGCCGAGGCTATCAGCCTGCTGAGTCGGAAGCTGGTCAACCTCAAGCCTCTAGTCACGTCTACATACCCCCTTACAAAAGCCCCCGAAGCCTTTTTGGCCCAGCACGCGAGGAAGGACATCAAGATCGTGATTATGAACCAAGAGTAAAAGGTAAGCACAATCAAAATAAATGATAAAATCAGGTCCAACTCCTCTGTTTCTCTTGTCAACGACGGGTGAAATATGTTCTATTGCATAATGTACGGGGAGAATACAGAACGATGATTTGCAGTCTGAACCAATTGCTCCGTGCTTTCTTTGCGAAAAAAAAAAACCCCCAATCAAGACTGCAGTCTTGGATAATGATGCCGAAGCGCAACAAATCGTTTCGAGCCACGCCCAAGAAACGAAACAGACCATGGAGGCTCGTCTACCACAACACAGCGTCAACCAGAGGCCTACGTCGCCTTCGGTTTCCGACCATAGCATCCCCACCTACGCAGTGCATTAGTATGGGCATTTCATTTTTGGATCTCGCCCGCTTCTAGCTCCCCTTTCCCGGGAAACCCTTACATCGGCCAGTACATGTGGATGCTCGGGTTCTTGAGCTCTTTGCGCGCCTCTGCTGATATCCGCATGCATTCTTCGCGCGTCATGCCCAGACCCCGTGTAAATAGAGCCAGCGTCAGGCCCTCGATGCCCCGGTCAATGTTGGCGCAGTTCCACATGCCCAGCTGCTTGAACTTGGGGTCCTGCGGCCAGCGGTTGCTCGGGTGCTTGAACATCCTGTGGTGGATGTCCTCGAAGCCGGCGCGGGTAAACATATCGTGGTACTGGGGCGCGTTGTTGATGGGCTGGCCGAGGCTGGCAGCGGCCTCGACGGTGCACACGGCCATCTTGTGCATGGCGTGTTCGGGAGTCAACGTGCCGTCGTCGGACTGGACGGGAAAGCTGACGTCCCACATCTCGAGGTAGCCGCCAGGCTCGAGATGGCTGTGGGCGCAGGGCGAGACGTTTGTGTTAGTCTGTGACATGCTTCCGTCTGTTCCATCGCCTTCCTCTCTTCCATGGACCGTCTACCTACTTGAAGCACTTCTTGATGATGGCCTCGTGGTCCTTGAAAGCACCGGTCAGGCCACGGCAGTAGATGAAGTCAAACTTTCTGTTCCATGTCCAGTCCTTCTCGACATCGTCGACTTCGAAAGAACAATTCGGCGGCACACTGCAAGCAAGGACGGCTCGTCTTAGTACTTAATGCGTATTCAGACGAACCAAGTAAGGACAGTGAAGTGAAAAAAAAAAAAGCCTTACAAGCTCGGCTGGATCGGACTAAGATCTACACCGATGACCTGTTGTACAATTAGCCAGGAATGTCGTGAGAAGGCATGGGTGGATGCAAGTGGGCAGAGATCTTGCCTCGGCTTCGGGATGACTGTCGGCTATAGCGAAGAAAAGAAGGGGAAAAGGTCAGTTCGATGGTCGAGATAGCAGTGGACATCGATGGTCTGAGGTCATATCAGTAGTTACCAAAATCAATGGCCCAGATTCCTGTGTTTGTTCGTTTGGACGCCGTCAGCGGAATGGAATGCACGAGGCTACGAAGCCATGGAACATGCGAAAGAGCTCACCTGTTCCGGTGCCCACGTCTAGGACCCGACTAGCATTGTCGTTCTTCGGGCACCACGCCAGCCGGCCGTCCAAGGTAAGAAGCATGAGGTTGTGGTTGACATCTAGTGACGCATCATCGTGAGCCCCTCTTCCCCACCAAAAGCATGTCTCCACATGCGCGAGCTTCGGAACCCATACCTAGACGTTCTTGCTCTAGCTGTGGGGGATGGTGAGCACACCGTTCGTACTATGTAGATCATGGCCTGACCGGTGGCTGCCCACAACTTACGTCGTCATTGGGAAGCAGGTATTCTGTGTGATGTGTCAGTTTCGGGGACGGCAAGCGACGACCTCGGGTGTGGAGCGCCCAGACACAATGGGCAGACAATCCCACTTACTCCCCGCATTCAGAGCATGGTATGTTCGGCCGTTCTCTTCCTGGTAGGCCAGGATGCTGGAGTGTATGGACGTCAGCGACGTGTCTGTAAAGAGAGACTGGTGGTGGTCAGCATCTTTCCTCTTACGTTTGGGCGAGCCTGGGGTGCTACGACATCTTACCTCGGCATAAGCAGAGTCATCGTCGTGGGCCAACGGGTCAACGGCCTGGATGGGACACAAAATCAAGTTAGCAGATGTTAGACGGCTTGTCGATCGATCGTTCCTACCAGATCGTCGCCGTTGTCTGCTTCCAAGGCCGCGTTGGGCTCCGGCTCGCGGTCTGTGTCGGCCATGGTATGGCTAGATGGTTGGCAGCTGTTGGGAGAAAGAATGCAAGGGGCGGTCGACAGACCAGGCACGAACAAAAGCTTTGATGAAAATGATGTGTCTGCCCCTCTTTAAGATCCTGCGAGGGGAGGTAGCATGGATCTGACCGCGGCCGAGCCCCCCGAATGCGAGTGCTACGTGGCATCCATCGATGTACGAGATTGCCCGTATGCAGCTACGGAACTGGGCTAGCGTTATTGGGAATGAGTGGAGCCGCCTGTGTAGCAGTTTTGCGCGAACGGCGGGCAGTAGAAAAACTGACGATGGTGTGCTATGAGGCATAATTCACCGTTCTGAGAAGACTGAGGAGCCACCGACGCATGCGGAGGAAAAAGGACCAGCAACTGGATGCATCGCATAGTCACGACTCTGCTGGGTCTACTGAGATGAAGTAGTGTCGAGGAGTTGGTTTTGTAGAATGTCACTATATGATTGGGGAAAT
Organism: Raffaelea ambrosiae; assembly: GCA_002778195.1. Lineage (NCBI taxonomy): Eukaryota > Fungi > Ascomycota > Sordariomycetes > Ophiostomatales > Ophiostomataceae > Raffaelea > Raffaelea ambrosiae. Next base: position 5,566,114 of record PCDI01000001.1, on the reverse strand, counting down.
GGATGAGTCTTTCGATCCAACCATTTACCTAAGTCTCACGAAAGTCACGTTGAACGGGGCTGCAGCCAAAAGGGGGTCAAAAACCGCGTGCGCCAAAAAAAAACAGGCTGGCAGTTCTGTTGCGATAGCCTCAGCTACCAAGACTCACTTGCCTGTGAACACTTCGTCCATGCGCTTGTCCAGGAAAGCCCAGTCCTCCTTGCTGTCTCCCATACCACCAGCCCAGTGGCCCCAGATGCTCGGAATGACAGCCAGTATGCCGTGCCCCGGCTTCATGTGTTCCACCTCGTACTGGGAGTCCTCTGGAGGGAAGTATAGGTCTGTCTTTCCGGGTGCGACAAGCACTTTGCACTTGATGCTCGCCAAGGCTTTGGCTAGATCACCGCCCAGCTCTTCGGTGGTCTTGGAAACATCCCCCAGCTGCCACGTCTGCAGCATCAGCAGCATGTCTTCCGGGTCGTTTCTGCACGACCAGCCCTCCCAAAAGGACTCCAAGAACGTGTCGATGTCGCCGACGCCCAGGTATGTGCTGTAGTACTGATGGCGGTAGAATGCCTGGCTGAAGCCCCAGCCGGCATACACGCGACCAAGGGCTTTGAGGCCGACTTCCTTCTGCTCAGCGGTCCACGGCCCCGAAGCGGGATACGTTTGTCCCTTGCCGATGCCAGCGCTGGTGCCTCCCCGAGCCGCCACCAGGGCCGCCTTGACGCCCTCCAGAAAGACGTTGTTGTGGATCGCCGTCTTGGCCGAGGCGCAGATGGGAACGGACACGTCAAGGTAGTCTGGGTACTGCACGGCCCATTGATAAGCTTGTCCGCCGCCCATGGAGAAACCGACGACGGCCTTGACGTGCTCGACGCCCAACTCGTCGTGCACAAGCTTGTACTGGGCGGCGACGTTGTCGTAGAACGTGATCACCGGGAACTTGCCCTGGAGGTCGGGCCGGTTCGAAGGCGACACGCTCTCGCCGTTGCCGATGAGAGCAGGAACGACGATGAAATACTTTGTCGGGTCCAGGGAGGCACTGGACGGCCCCACAATGCCCCTGTGGTCCTTGATTGCTGCCATGGTCAGTCTTGGTCTTGCCATACCAAAGACATCGAGGACGAGTACCTACAAGCAGCATAGCAAGTTGTGTTGATGATGCACGGATTGTTCTTATCGCCAAACGTCTTGTAGGCCAGGAAGGCGCCGGGCAGTGTTTCGCCGGACTGGAGACTCAGGTCTCCAAGCTGGAAGATTTCATAGCCAGTCGACCATTCGTCTGCCATTGTGGTATTGGATATAATGTCCCTTTGTATGGTTTTGGATTTTCAAGAAGTGAGTCTACGGATGAGGGGGCGAAATCCCCCCAAGGTGGTGCCGCCGGCATTTGACGTTGGAGCGTCATCATGTCGATGTACCCAGTACTTGCAATGGTATCTTAGGCTCAAAGAACCACGCACACACACTCCCCGTCTCCCCCTTCTCCAATTCCAGCAGGAGATAAGGCCTCCTCTCCAATTTACCCCCCACGACACCAATGTACTGATTCAGCTAGTATCATCTGCAGGGCACTCCGGACTCGCGGCCGCCTGTCCCGAATCCCGATGGCCGGTGCGGTTAGCTCAGGCTTAAATGAGACCCGTACATGTATGCATAGTCTTAAGTGCAGTTGCAATAATTGTATTTGCGGGGAACTTGAACAAGGCGCTCTTGTTCACGTTGATCGCCAGCTCCTCCACTCCAACACTGCAATCTATCCTTGCCCCTGTTAGTTGCATCATGTCAGTGGTTCCTGGCTTCGCAGACAACGCGTTCCAGTCTCGATGTGATTTCCTTCGAGCGGCAGGGGCTCTGCTGCGGCCTGTCCAGCAATACTGCTCCCCTGGATGTGCGCGCATCAAATTCTGACCCTCTACATCCGCACATTTCGATGATGCCGCGGCCCAGCTCGAAGGTTTCGCGCGGCCACTCTGGGCCATATCGGGCTTGCTCAGAAACGGGCAGGGAACCGAAAAGGAGGGAGTCGATACTTCCCCGTGGCTTCGAGGACTAGAAACCGGGTCCGATCGCGACAGCCCGGAGTACTGGGGGGACATTGAAGACTTTGACCAGCGCATGGTGGAGATGGAGCCGATTGCCTTCCTGCTGCTCCTGGCCCCCGACAAGGTCATGTCCAGCCTCGGCGAATCCGGCAAGCAGAACCTCAAGTCCTGGTTGCGCCAGATCAACGATCATGAGATGCCCCAGAACAACTGGCTTTGGTTTCGAATATTCGTTAATCTAGCATTGATCAGGGTCTTTGATGTTCCAAGGGAAGAAGTTCAGCGATTCATAGATGATGCCTTTGCCCGTCTGGACTCATACAAAGTTGGCGAAGGCTGGTCCACAGACGGCGCGTGGGACGACTATTCCAAGCAGGCAGACTATTACTCGGGCAGCTTTGCGATCCAGTTCGCCCAGCTTCTCTATGTGCACATTGCCCCTGACGACGCCGAGAGGCGAAAGCTTTTTCGTCATGTTACTGGCGATACTTTGACACCCACGGCGCAGCCATTCCCTTTGGACGAAGTCTGACGTATCGCTTTGCTATGTCGGCGTTTTGGGCGGCGGCTGCTCTGGCTGTTGTATTACGCATGGATTGCCCTCACCAGCCACCGGCCGAATATTCCACCCTGCTCACTTTGCTTAGGCACTACCCAGGCCGTGATCAGGAAAATCACCGAAATTGGTTTAGTCAAGTGGGCAGTGCTTTGCGAATTACTCGACGTTTTAAAATAAAAATATTTGTATTGTAGGCTTATTCACGGTTGCGTAATCCGTTTCCACTATTGATGATACCCTAACGGAGCGCTGGCATGACTCGGCCGAGTTTGTCTTGGCGTAGATAAAAATGGAGCATGCTATAAGCGGGTGTAGATTCCCGATCGGGAGTTGGCATCACCCCATAGATGTCAGAAGATTTGCGGGGCTTGATTGTTGTGCTTCTAGAGTTTTTAAATTTTGCGCCGTTCTGGCAAGACGCCAGCGACAAGTTCAAGGACACAAATGATCGATGACCGTCCGGGACGTTCGTGTCTTCCTAGCTAGAAGTCAGCTTGCGTGTGCTCTCACTAATAAACATAGACCAAGATCTCCAGTCCAGCCAAGACGGCTACGGCGGGTGGGTTCTCTAAAGTTTTTTTTCTTTTTTTTTCTTTTTTTTTCTTTTTGCACTCTGGTTCTCTTTCCACACAAAGATGGAACAAAGTCTAACCAGGAGGGTTGAAATAGTACGGTACCTACTTCTGCCGCGTTTCCGGCGTCAGCAATGCCTTTGTCGTCAACATCATCCTGCAGGTCCGCCAGCTGGCCGCTATCATTTTAATGTACCCGTCCGCCCGCTACTTGGGCCACAGTTGGGAAGAGCTGGACAAAATGTTTTCCAGTCAGAAAGAGAGAGAGAGAGAGAGGCTAATATCTTCAGCGCGTTTCTGTTAAGGATTTCACGAAATACAAGTGCACAGGCGTTGTTCTACAGGGTAACCGACAGTCGGTATATTCAATGCCTAATTTTGACCTTATGATCCTCAGGTTTCCGGAGAAACGTCAAACGGACCATGACCCGTCCTCCAAAATGTTCATCAGGTAAAACAGATAGCCCTCCAGATAAGCAGAGTCGGGAATCATCATACAGCCAACAGCTACTCCCCACAGGCAGTTCGGCCGGTAGCCCGTTTGTTGCGTAGGAGAGCCTGAAGTTGAGCATCCTCCTTTGAAAATCCAGCCAGCGCCGCTTGCTTCCAGGTTTCAAAGAGCACAATGGACACGCCGTCCTCAGAATCAGCATCTTCACTGGCAAAGCTCTTTCGCAGTCCCGCAAAGAGGGACTTGAGCTCTGCGATCTCACTCGGGATTCCGCCGCCGAGAAAGAAGAGGTAGCGTTGCCAGCGCCTGCCTCGACGCACCGGCTGTCCCATGTCCGAACGCCCACGCTTCTCAAAGATGGCGGCGAAGCGGCGCTCGTCCTCGGCGAGCGCGTTACTGCCATCGTAAAACTGGCCGACCGGCCACATCATGCAGGGCGAGCTGAACGCGAGTTCCTTGGCCTCGGCCGACGCAAAGTCCCAGTCGATCAGGCCGGTGATGTTGAACTGGTCGTCGACCAAGATATGGTCGCCCTTGTCGTCATAATGTCTGAGGTAAAAGGGCCCTTTTGGGGACACAGACCCGGCAATCAGTGTGGAAAGGGCTGTCAGCCGCCAAGAAAAGACAAGATAGTTGTCTACCGGAAGGCTGCTGATCTCACGGTCCGCAAGGGAGCGCATTTGCTGTCGGACAATGGCCGTGTACGCAGCCTCTAGCGTACGGAATGGGCCCAGCGCCTTGTCTGGCGTTTCAAAGCACGGCAGCTGTGCAAAGGGCCCATCCCGAGCGCCCTCGTTGTCGCCCGGAATCGCACCTGACTTCCCCGCCACGGCAGCAGGGACGGGGACGAGGGAGCCAGTCATGGAGATTGGGTGCTTTTCCAGCTCCAGATATACATCGGCCAGCTGCTCCATCACCCTGACCCGTTGCTGGGCGTTGGCGCCATTCCAGTCTAGGCGCTTGCCCGGAAGCTTTTCCATCAGGATATACGAGGTGCCGACCGCATTGCTCGGCAGCAAGTCTCGCGCGGGCAGGCAGAGCTAGGCTGTCAGCCAAGGCGGGAATATGGCAAGGGACGCCGCTGCGAGCCTTAGTTGCGGCCAACTCCAATGCTTCCGTGTTGACCTTGCCTAGCAGGACCTCCAGGTGGCGCTGCTTTTCTGCATCACAGCTGGCAAAGTACAATTCAGGATCGCTGCCCTATAGGGGTATTCGCGTGGTTAGCATTCAGAGCCGCACTGGTAAAGGTTTGGCATGCCTTACGCGCGTGGGGCAGGTGTGCAAGTTTGAGCGGACGTGCTGAGAGCACAGATGCTTCGAACAGAGCGCGCAACTTCCTATATTGCGTTCCGCAGGACTTCCACACTCTTCAATGCTGCAGCTTCGAAGTACCATTGCAAGTTTTTCTTGAATGTGAATCTGATATAAAGCTTCCGAGAAGAAATGTTGGTGTAGGAAAACTAAGTGACCAGACAAGTGCGGTGAGGTAACAAAAGGACGCTACCCCGCATGTGGATTCCTGGCAGATCAGGGTCGCCTAGCCGCTCCTTTCGAAACTTACTGGGCTTTTATTTATTTTTTGCATAACATCTTCACTTGAAACTACTAGCCCTTTCCGCAGCTGGTACCCTTCTATATGATGAAGTAACCAAGCCTACAGGAGTGGGCCGTGGTGCTGTGGCGGTGCAGTGTTGAACTTGCCACATGGTCTCGTGTTAACTAGTGATCCACTTGACTGGAATTTTTGCCTTTGCGCACCAAGTACGACGTCACGATTTCAGCGACGATCCGCAAGGTACACCTCGGGGATCGCCCCCTCCCCCCCCCTTGGTACGTGCTCGTGTACCACGCGGTTCGGCCTGGATCAGGAACGCGTACGGGACCTTCGCGGTTGCTCCTGCTCCTGTCTCCTCTGCCAAGAGGCAAGCAGCTGGGCTAGGGACAGTGTTTCATTGAAGTCGGCTCGTCGTAGCGGCGGCTCGGCCCGCCGCCCATGTACGTCCATGTGCGCGAACGGGTATATGACGCGCTGTAAGGGGCGGGTGTGTCTCGCGTTCGACCGCCGTGTTTCGGTGGGGAGGGGAAAAGTTACGCCCTCGCCATGGAGGGCCCCCGCAGGATGCTCAAACACATGGTCGCCGCTGCCGCCGTCGCTCCTGTCCCGAGGTGGTGGCGGTCCGGGGCGATACGGTGGCGGTGCGTAGGGCCGGGTTGGAGGCGGCTGTGGCGCAGGCCGGGTGTGTGAGCGCTTGGGCGATATCGACGGGGACGGTGAGCGGGAGTGTGGTCGTGATGAGGAAGGATACGACGGGTTGTGTCGTCGGCTGTGTCGTCGGCTGTGTCGTCGGCCGTGGGGCCGACCCCGGCAGCTGCAGCAGCAGCACAAGACAGTGATGAGGAGGAAGACGATGCCGCCCAGCGTGCCGCCCAAGATGATCCCGAGCTTCGGGCCGCTGGTCCCCGCGGAGGATGTGGCCGGTGGCGTGCTGGGCAAGCTGCTGTCAAGTGTGACCACCGTCTGCCAAGTGGCTGATGTGCGGCTGAACGTCTGCGTGATCACCAGGGCGGTGGTCGGGGTCGCCTCGGCCCGTCGAGAGAGGCTGGTGCGGCCGCTGCCATGAGCGTCGATGGGCCGGCTGGTAGGGTCGGGAACGTGCAACGGCATGGCCAGAACACGGCGCTGTGCATTTCGGCGCCTCTCAGTTGCGAGGCATCCTGGTCTCGAAAGGGATCATGGGGGGGGAAGGAGGGGGGCTGAAATGTTCACAGCTACATCGGCAGAGTTGGGGGGGGGGGGCATGCTGGCAATATGGAGGACCACCCACGGTGAGACTGGGGGGGCGCCCTTTTCCCCTCCATTTTCCTTATTTCCCGCAGTGTCGCTATCTCTGGCTGCCCGTGAGCTTCAGCGCCCGGTTGCAGGTGCGAACTTGGCAGGCGTGCTCAGCCAGGATACAACACAGTGTGTCAGACATACTTTCCGCACAGGAAAGGCTGGCTCAGCTGGCCACGTCCTGCTGATGGTCTCGGCTGCTCCCTCTCCCCTCCTTTCGCTGACAGGCGGCACACGATCACGACAGCGCCCCGCAGCTGACCATCTGCTGTCCATCCGCTTTTCGCGACCATCATCAACACTGACCTTCGAATCCGCGGTCGAAAGCACCGCCTCTGTCCTTCGAAAGGCGGCCAAAAGCAGCTCAGCACCCTGCTTCTTCTGCGGCATGCCATGCCTCCCTTGCAAAATGCTACCAATGTGCCTGTGGCCAGTCGCACAGGCCTAGATACGTCTGTTGTGCCCAAGGACCACGGCATGAACCGGGTCGACCTCTGGAGGAGGCTGGCAGAGGCAAAGGCTCTGCGCACGGCCAACGTCGCGGCCTGCGAGTGGCTGGTCGGTAATCGGTGCCCAGGCGGGCAGCCATGCAGCCACGCCCAGGCGATCGGGTCGTCCGCCCTTTCGATATTTGAGATTCTCGACATGCTGTCCATGTCTGTATCTGGAGACGACGAGGACATTCTCGATGCCTACGAACACCTTGCTGTGAGCTTCCATCATCTGCGCATGTACGCGGCCTCGGAACTGTACTACCGGCGCGTTCTCGAGGGGCGTCTGCGCCGGCAAAATATGGAGAACCAAGAAACACAAAAAGAGAAGAACGAAGAAGACGAAGGACAAGAAAACGGAAGCAGAGGGAAGAACAAAGAGCAGAATCAGAATCAGAAAGGCGTACCCCCCCGATCCAAGGTCTCCACTATAACAATCCGCGACACCAGACGCTACCTGGTCAGCGCTGTCTGCCATGGACTGCGGTACGATGAAGACGCCTTCCTCCAGATGGACAGCGGTGGCCTCACGAGGTCGCTCGAACGTGTCGCCTGCAATGCCTTGGACCTGATGCTCGAGAACATCAACGAAAAGCAGCCAGACCACAAGGCGAATGACGACTTGGACTTTGCACTCTACTTGTTCGAGCGTCTGGAGCAGCTTGGGAAGACACAAGAAGCACTAACTCCTACCTACGACATGCTCTTGAGAAAGAAAATGCGGCAACTAGCGCAGCTGGCGAAGGCAGAAGCAGAGGCAGGGCACGGGGAGACAGAGCAGAGGCTCGCCCAGGTACTCCGGTACGGCGAAACCGCTATCGATGTTGCCAGGAGGCACGGGCGTGTCTTGCAGGACGGCCGTCTGGGCTACAGGACTTGTCGAGAGGCCCTGCTGCACATCGGCGGGCACGTCCCCGCCGATGTGGCGCTGCTCCAGACCCTGACCATGCTCGACACCGACTGGAAGAACTGCCTGCAGCGGTACGTGCGGGGCAGGTGGCACACGGTGCTGCAGGCGGTGCAGGAGCGCGTGCGCGCGGAGGTGCTGCCCACGAAAAAAGCCACCCGGGACGCCTGGTGGGCGCTTTTGCAGCGGCTGCGGGCCAGGAAGCGTTGGGCCCGGGCAGGGAACCACGCCCGCGGCCTCGCCCGAGAGCGCATCACCGAGCACAGAACAGCCGTTATCGACAGGTGGCGGAGGCTCGTGGACGACGTGGTGGAAGACCGGCAGCAGAGGAAGGACCGGTCTCACAAGCGGTGGGACCAGGCACTGGACTCCTGCCGCAGTCTGGCACGGGAGCGCATCGCCCAGCGGAGGGCCGAAGCCATGGACAAGTGGCACAGGCTGGCAGACGACGTGGTGGCCGCGCAGCGGCAGAGGGAGGCGGCTGAGAAACAGGCACAGCGGGAGGAGTTGGTCAAGCGGCAACTCACGGAAGAGGACACAGCGGAACGGGAGAGGGAACAGGAGAAGCAAGCGGCCCAGGCGAGGGCAGAGGAGGAGCGAGCAGAAAAGGGAAGAATCGAAGCTGAACAGGAGGAACGTCGCCAGAAACGGGAAGAGCAGGAGGGAATTCGACAGCAGGAGCCAACAGAGCCACCGGTCCAGCAGCTGGCCGAGTCGTCTCGACCAGAAACGACACAGACGATGTGGGACTCCATAGGAGCGCTCTTGTATGATTCCACGCCATCCGGAGACCTGTTCGTACCGTCTTTCCCTCATTTCCCCGCCTTTCCCCCCTTCTCGTACTCTTGGCCACGTCCGCATGGGCGTCTACACTCCGCAAAACTGACCTCTGGGCAGGCCAAGCAAACGCTGGTTGGACGATTTCGTCGCCTTCCGCACGGATCTGCTCCGGCCCCTCAGCAGAGACGACGCGCGCGTGCGCGTAACGGTGATCGACACCGGCATCGACGGCACGCACCCGTTTCTGCTGGCCAACGGGTGGAAGCCGCGACGCAGCAAGACGGTGTCTCTGTACAAGGACTTTGTGTCGGGCGACGGCGGCGAGACACCCGAGGACAACGACGGCCACGGCACCTTTGTCGCCGGCATCCTCTGCCAGCTGGCCCCGGACGTGGAGCTCTCGGTGGCCCGGATCGGCAACACGCGCGCCGAGATGGCCGCTGACAAGAAAATTGCCGACAAAGTCTACCATGTAAGTTTTCTCTCTCTCTTTTTCTCTTTTTCTCTTTTTCTCCCATCCTGATCTTGCCTAGGCCCTCAAGCATGCCGTCGACTTCTGGAAGACAGACATCGTGTCCATGTCCTTCAGCCTGCCCACGTACGCCGACAGTGTCGCCGTGGCCATTGAGCAGGCGGCTCATCCGCCACGCATGAACGCTACGACGCCCGGCCTCTCTGTCAACACACCCAAACGAACCGTCTTCCTGGCCGCCGCGGGAAACAGCGGACGACGGACCAAGATCCCGTTCCCGGCGAGCCACAGCGACGTGCTTAAGATCTTTGCCTCCAAACATACGGGCTACGCCGCCGACTTCAGCCCCCCTGACAATCGGACTGGTGCCTGCTTCAGCACGCTCGGCTGCGCCGTGCCCTCGACGTGGCCGGCCCATCTGTGCGCCCACGCGGCCCAGGCCGGTCTCTCTGTGTCCCACGGCCCCCCCGGCATCCCCGGCACCTGGACTACCATGACGGGCACGTCCTTTGCTACGCCCATCGTAGCCGCGCTGGTGGCCATACTGTACCAGTTCCACCAGTGCGAACGCGGATATTTTGACTCCCGCTGGCAGTCGCCCGCGCAGTTCCGGTCCACCGATGCCGTCAGGGAGATGCTGGGAGGCCTCAGCCACCCGCCGTCCTTGCAAGGCCCCTACTACTACCTCGACCCCAACGTCACGAGACACAACAGCGGCAACAGGCTGTTCTCACACTCCATCTACACCGACCGGTCCCTCAAGCGCTACTTTGCCGAACAGCTGAGCAACGTGCTGAACAACTGCCTCTCATAGGGCACGACGGAGGTTTCAATGTGTGGATTTTTGGGGGATTTTTTTTTGTTGTCATGGAAAAATAAAAATAAAAATAGATAAAAATAGATAAAACGGTATAAATCGATTTGCGCCGCTCCATCCTACGCGCTCTTGTCCTCGTCCTCGTCCTCGTCTTCATCTTCGTCCTGGGGGATCACAAGGAAGCACTCCCGGCCCTCGGCCTCGTCGATCGCCACCCGCTTTTCATCCTCCTCGGGCAGAGTCATGCCAAAGTCGCCGCGCTCTACAAATATATCCTCGACTCCGTCGTACGCGTCGTCTCCGTCACCGCCTGTCGCCTGCACCGCCCCACCGCTGTGCCCACCACCAGGACCGCCACCGTAGACACCGTGCAGATCGGCGCCCGCCACGTCGTCGCCCAACTGGCCCTTCTTGTCGCGCCAGCCAATGTACACTTTGCGCAGCCGGTACGCAAACACAAACGCATGCTCCGGCGTGCCCTGCGTGTCGGTGGCGACCTCGTGGGCCACTTCCGCGTGAACACTTGTAAGCACGGCGCCGCCGGCGCCAGCTAGGGCCCCCGCCAGGGCCCCAATGGCCGCGTCCGGCTCCAACCGGGCCTCGAGCTTGGTGCCGCGGCGCGTGGCTTGGACCGTGTGGCCGGAAGGCTGCAGGATCTTGATGCCGGTGATCAGATACAGGGGGCGGCCCCACCGCCAGTTGGCGCGCATCCATGCCTGCACGGCCGGCAGGGCCACGAGGTCCCCGACGTAGCTCTGCGGGTGGAGCGGGTCGGCTGCCGCCGACAAGGGACCCAGCGACCTCTCCTGCCGGCCCAGGCCCCCCTCACCCAGCTCGACGAAGCGCGTCTGCAGCGTAGCCGCCTGCCAGGACTGGCGGAACGTGCTGGATGCCTGGGCGCCCAGGTCGGCGGTCAGCAGGCTGTAAAAATTGGCAAAGACGCCGGCACTGCTGCCGCGGGCCTCGTCTTCCGTGTGTTGCCAGTTGTGGACGGGTGGTGCATCGCGGATGCGTGGGAAGGCCGGGCTAGTGTGCAGGGGTGGGACAATACGGCGGTAGGGCCGGCGCGGATCAGCGATGAGCTGGCCGAGCTGGATGAGATCGTCCGGGACGTAGTCTGTGGAGTGGAGAATAAAGTAGGTTTTTGGCTCCATGGATCGTGCAAACTGGTATGGGTCGTGTGAAGGTGAGACAGACAAGTTGGGGGGGAAATAAAGTTATTGGTACAAGAGGGGCCGGGTAGATATATGGTTACCTTTTGTGCCTTTCTGACGAGCCAAGTCCGGGCCAATCACGGGCACAAGCTTGGGGTTTGTCCACGTATCCCGCTCTTATTTGTCGTCTGGATTATCTACGCGCCCGAGTAATGTCAAGAATGATTGGGTGGGAAACGGCGTATTGGTCGTTCCGAGCACAGTTTATATATACATGCATGGCCTCGCCCATTAGTCGTAGTTTACTTGAATCAATTGTTATCTACAGAACTAGGTATTGCTTTCTTGCTTCGTAGACCCTGGCCCGGTGACAGGACAGACACATTTGTTTCAGAGGACACGAGACCACACTCCTATATCTTACAGTCCGTTCATTCGGACGGGACTCGTCCACGCCTGGCCGTCTGGCTGGGCAGCTCCAACCATGTGACTTGATATTGACGAGTAGTTCTCCTCGAAGCTGATGATACGATCCATCTCCATGAAACTCGAATCTCCTAGTGCCTCCAGTATGCTCGACAGCTCGTCGTGGGTATCGATGCCATTGCCTGGGCCAGCGGCCATAGAACCCCCAGATCCATTTGTATGGGGCAACCAGTGGCTCATATCCTTGTCGAAAGACTGTGCGTGGACTTGACTGCCATTTACAGCCATACTGGATAAAGAAGGCGGTCCAATGGGAACTCGGTGGGAGTATGGAGAGTGTCCTGGCTGGCTCGAGGAGGGGGTGTTCGCGGTAGATGCAGTTCGTTGCTCCTGGTTGGCGTTATAACCATTGGTCACGCAATTTGGCGTCGCAGGATTCCGAGATCCCAGTGATATTCCTCCTGCATCACCATGGCAGGAGGTCTTGGCGTGTACATTCTCCAAGGGACCAAGCACGTCAATGCGGAAAGTTGGATCTTCCCTGTACCTAGTCCATAGCCTCATAAGCTCAGTCTCAAACGTTTCGGCAATGGTAGAGCATGGGCCCCTGTTTCCCTGCCATCGGCGGGAGATCTGGCGGAGACAATCAAGGAGAATCTGGAAACGCGGATCGAGATCACCTCCATAGTAACGGGCATGGACTAGTTCCACAAAACCGGAAATCAGCACAAAGTCCACCCAACGCGCAGAGTTACAGGGATTGAGCCAACCTAGTAACACTTTTGCGCTGACAAACGCGCAAAAGGCAAAGCGTGGAGAGACAGACATTGTCGGTAGTGCCGAGGCCAGGTACTCCCTGGTGATGTTGGCCGTTTCGACGGCCGCAGATTGGCAAGTCTCTGCGCTGTAGAAGTTGGGCAGCTTGAGCTTTTTCAGGGCGTTGCCAGGATACCCGATACGCTGATGAAGCATAATCATGGACGTGTTGTGGGTGACATGGGCAAGTGACATGTTTGGGTCCAGAAAGCTGGCTGTCTCGGGCGGTGGTACGGTGGGGTCTTTCCATTTCGGAGGCAGGAACATTTTCCAGCTGTCCATATCCAGACATTCGTCAGTGCTGGTCCGTCCTGGCAGACGTATAATAGGGGAACGCCATTCTGGTTCTTACTGTACGAGGTGGAGGTCCAGCTCCTTGAATCGTGTCAGCCAGCTGGACACCTCGCCTGGGTCATTGAAGTTGACTTTCTGCTGCAGGAAATACTTGACGACCCGGCAAAGTGATTCCACCGATTCAACAAAGTAAGCAAAGGCCCCGACAGCAGACGTGTCTTTTTTGGCCCCAGGCTGTTGAAGTGCTCTCTGTGTTCCTCCTGCAGTTGAAGAGAGCATGTCTAAGCTGCTCGTTTCGCTTTGTCTTCCGGGACTCTGGCAATGCGCCGGAAGAAACGCAACGGAATTGCTGATGCTGGCTGCTGACCTGTCCCATATTTCAAAGAATGGCGACTGGGCCTGCACTTCGTCGTCATTCCAATGCGTCCCGCACATCGGCAAGCGGCGCGAGACGTTGTCGGCTGTAAGTCCAACGGTCCATCTATCAAAGTCAGCCTCATATACACATGGCTTCAAATGAAGAAAGGCAACTTGGCTCGTACCCCGTGGTTATAGCGCATATACTTCTGAGAGTCAGAAATTGAGTCCATGTGTACACAGAAAGCGCGTGGTTTTTACCCACCGGTCAAGCACAAATATGTTCCAGAAGACTCTACGCCGCTCTTCCTCTTCCAGCCAGGTCTTGGGGGGAGGCAGCGGCAAAGGGCTCAGATAGGACGCGGATGCTTTCTCGGATTGTTGATCTTCGACATTCAGATGAAGATACTCGACGGTCCGAGTCAATGATGCAATAATTGGCCATGCTCTTAGCGGCTCACCACTGCCAATCTGTGGCACTATAATTCAGTCATGAGAGGCAGTTTTGATTAAGGACCATTCTTACCTCCGTGAAAGCAATGATGGTCAAAGCTTGGAGGTTCTCGACTGAGAGACAACTCATGGCCTCAATGATCACGCGCTTCCTCGCGTTCTCCACAGTGTGGCGAATCTGGTGCGCAGGCAGTGGCAGTTTATCTGTGTCCACCAAGTGCAAGGCTCCCACAAGAATGGCATCCAATATGATGGGCGTTTCCTCTGAACCTATCCTGTGGTTGATTCTTTGTCTGAATGTCGATTGGTGGATCATGGGAATCCAGGGATGTAGCTTCATAAAGTAAGCATCCAGGAGAGCATCGAGGCGTTCCCCGCTCAGTAGATCGGAAGCAGAGTAATCAGCCGAGTCTCTCTTCGTCCCCCCGCCAGTTGGAGTCGTGTCCTGCTGCGTGTTGTCCGCTGACAGCCTCAGCCGCTTTGTTGGCCTCGGGCCATCCGTGGTGGGTGCGTCCTGCGGTGGGTTATTGAGGGGGGATACCCCAGACAACGTGATTGATTGTGCTAGCACTGATATATTACCATTGAGTATTTCCATTGCGTGGGCCATTGTGGACAGTGAGCCATGCAGTGGAGACAACGCATCTGACACCTGGGTGGCGATACCATCGCGAGTCTGCTCACGTCCACACAGCATCCTCTCAAGAGCGTCTACATGGTCTGTCAGAAGAATCGACTGACCAGTTCGTGGTTAGACCTGTGCTTACCAATTCGTTTGCTGAGGGTTTCGACAGCACCAGCTTTGAGTCCAGGCTTGCTTTTGCGCATGTCGTAGATACACGACACACCTTTGATGCATACCGTGAGTACCCATGCATACAGTAATCAGATAGCGTGTTCAGTCGGTGCTCAGTTACCTAGGCTTCGGCACTTTGTGCAGGAGGGCTGGTCACGAGAGCACTTCAGCTTCCGGACCCGACAGCCATCGCATGACGGCAGGCCGTGCTCGGCCGGCACATCCACGGGAGTCGCGGTTGTCTCCTCCATCTGAAATGTGGGCGGATTAGGTAAGAGACCTAAGATCACAGAGAAACACAGACGTATGGTGTCACAAAAGCCCCTGTCGATTGTTTTGCATTGTATCTTTTCGGAAATTCGCTACAACCAAGGGGCGCGTTCGAAGACGCCCTCGCGAACCCCTCAGCTCCCAGCGTGCTTAGTCAAACTTGGAGTAGTGCCATAGGGAACACCACTTGGAAGGCTACAGAAGTGGCTAGCCGCGCCCCATGCATAGGGCGTATGGTAGGGTTTCCCAGCAAGGCCGTGATGTCGCCGAGTGGGTTGTCAACATCGTGCGGGGTTTCCCCAGAAATGCGGGGACCGGGCAATGTTGGCCCGATACTGGGCGTGGAGCCCGGCGCTCATGCAAGCCCGTGTAAACTGGGGAAGGGATGGGATGATATTGGCTGAGAAGAGGTTAGTGGCAAGGGCACCGAGAAGGCTGCGGGCGACTCGCGCACGAGAACCGCCCAACATCGAATGCATACAAAGAGAGTGAGCTGCTGCCGAGCTGAGAATTTCGCCCTTCCGGCCTTTGTCTTGTGTCGAGGTGAATTCGAGATATCGCCAACACTTCACTCCCAATTCCAGTTTTCCAGTTTTGTTCTCTTTTTTTTTTTGCCCGCTTGGAATCCTTCACGAGACATTTTCCAGATACGCTCCAACTCATACCACTACGCGACAATGGGCTTGCCAGGCGGCTTGAAGACCAAGCTGAAGCCCAATGGCCCCGGGGTCGAGGCTGCAAGGAATGATGCTCCGGATTTTGAAAAGGTCACATGGTACAAAGAGCCTCATCTGCGCAAGCTCTACCTGATGTCTGTTTTCCTGCTCATCGGGTCGGCCACAACGGGATACGATGGCATGATGGTGAATACCTCGCAGCAGATGGACAGGTGGTTCGAGTACTTCCCCGAGGCAAACAACTCCAGCAAGCTGGGGATTTTGATCAACATGTACAACATCGGCTCCATTATCTCGTTTTTCATTGTCCCGTACATGGCCGACCACCTGGGCCGGAAAATCACCATCATGACCGGCTGTGTCTTCATGATTGCCGGCGCTCTTATTGGTGCCTTTTGCAACGGATACGGAAGTGAGTAGAGAATCCAAATCGGCTGGCCCGCATCATGCTCAGCCTCTGGACACGTTCTAACTCGGATCGCCAGTGTACATTGCCGGACGATTCATCATGGGATTCGGAAATTCCATGTCGCAGATGTGCTCGCCCATGCTGCTCACCGAAATCTGCCATCCCCAACATCGCGGTCCGCTGACGGCCGTCTACAACTGCCTTTGGAGCTTTGGATCTTTGCGTATGGGCTCTCGAATTCCGTCTTTGACGCTGCGTGGATCAGCACTAATCAATATGCAGTGGTGTCCTGCATCGGATGGGGCACTGCCAGCATCCAGAACGACTGGTGCTGGAGGTCCATCACATTCATTCAGTGCGTGCCGTCTGTCATCCAGCTCTGCGGTGTTTGGTGGCTCCCCGAGTCGCCGCGCTATCTGGTCAGCAAGGACCGAATGGACGAAGCCCTTGGAGTTCTGGCCAAGCACCATGCCGGGGGGGACGTCAACAGCTTCACTGTCCAATTCCAATACCGCGAAATCGAAGAGATCGTGCAGAAGCGCAAGACAGCCACTGCTACGTACTGAGATTTCTTCAAGACCAGGGGAAATCGGTGGCGTCTGCTGATCGTCGTTTCTCTTGGCGTGATATCGCAGTACTCTGGCAATGCTGTCTTCTCCAACTACATCAACATTGTCTACAAAGGTGCCGGAATCACCAACCAAAACAAGAAATTAGCAGTAAGCAAAGACACCCACTCCCAACCAAGGACCAAGCTCGCTAAGACATCACTAGTTGTCCTGTGGACAGACCATTATGGGCCTGGTTGTGGCGGTCAGCGCTGCTCTCACGGTCGATCATTATGGACGCCGCCCTCTGTTTCTATCCGGGGCGTTTGGCATGTTCCTGAGCTACGGTCTCTGGACCATTGTCGCCGTGGTGTACCAGAACTCTAGCCGTACACTCGGCGACGGTACAATGGTGTACACGAACCAGTCTGCTGGCAACGCGCAGATTGCATTGGTCTGGCTCTTCCAGGTTTTCTACCACATCGGCTTCTCTGGTCTTTTGGTTTCTTATGCGCTGGAAATTCTGCCGTTTGAGCTCCGGGCAAAAGGCATGACAATTCTGAATATCACCACGCAAGCGATTCTTGCCCTTGGAAAGTAGGTCGATCATCGCACATGCCTGCACCAGCTCTCCCATCTGCTAACAAGCCAAGTCAAACGAACCAGCTGGCCTGGAACAACCTCCCTCGTCACTGGAACTTCATGCTGTTCTACACAATCTGGGACCTTTGCGAGTTTGTCTTTGTCTACTTCGTTTATGTAGAGACCAAGGGGCCGACTTTGGAAGAGATTGCTCGCATTTTCGATGGAGAGGAAGCAGGCAACTACATTTCTGCGGCGCAGGTTGAAAAGGAAATTGATTCTGCGCAGCATACTGAGCATGCAAAGGAATTAAAGGACGTGGCCTAGGTGCTGAGAGGCTGTGCGAGAAATATGACACTGGATGCTCCAAGTCGAAAGATAGCAGTGGTTGGCCTCGCATGTGGCTTTGGGATGTTGACTGGTTAAATTATAGCTCCATTTGTCTCCAGCCATAGCTCAGTCATAGTCAGATTGTTGACATGTTCATTTCGCGTCGCAAGTTTCAACGCACAGTTCTACCACAATAAAGTATTTACAGAGAATTCCGTCTTCTCCATGCCGGGTAATCAGATAGTAACTACATGACTCCGGTGATCACCCGCCGTTCCCGGGCGCGGCCTTTTCAAAGTAGGCCGCGGTGTCCACTCCAAACTTTATTGAAGATCTTCCATTCTCACGTGCTCCTTCACACGCACAATTCTTGATGCGACCTGACAAAGTCTCCTCTCGTCCCCGCCCAAGTCGATATCGAAATAGGAAATCGGCAGTCACTTCCCGTTTCGGGGTCTCCGTTTTGATGCATTATGCTGGTGCTTCGAAGAGACTCTCGTTCCGGTTTCCTGCGTCGAATCGGTACTTTGGCTTTCTTGTGGTCACGAGCTCGGAGGAAGCGAAGCTTACTTTCTTGGCATTGCCTACAAGACAGCGGATTTCTATTCGCACACTTCTATTCTGCAGTCTCTTGTTTCCGGTCTCAAAAAGCCTAGACATTTCTACGTCTTCCCCACGTGCGCCATCCCTTGCGTCTGATTAGACGTTAAACCGGGCGCCTGAGTGCGGGTTCTGGCGTTGGCGTCTGGGCGCCCAGACAGTTTGGTCGTATTATAGACGCCTGCTAAGCCTTGCCAGGTGAGATTGTGAGCCCCTTCAGACACCAAACACTGCGACAATTTTGCAAACGTACCATAGTGTTAAACCACCCACCGAAGCTCTCTTTCGTTGTGCAGTTTTTGTCGTCACCTATCGTGGTGGTTTTTTGGTCTCTGTTTTCTATTGGGTAGTCCGACTCTTCCTCTTTTTTTTTTTTTTTTTCCTGGTTTCTTGGTCTTCTTGGAATTCTATGCCAAGGTCAACTCCAGCTCTAGCCACAACCCCAAGACTGCCAAGGGCAATATTCGATCAGGTTTTCTCTGCTCAGCCAGTCGCTGTATTGAAATTCACCACGAGACAAGTCTAGACGGTGTCTTGTCATGCGTCTAGCACACGTTCTGCCCATATTTTGGTTCTTGCCAGGTTGAAGCTGTGTAATACCGAGAGCAGGAAGTGGAATCCTGAATTTCCAAGACAAATGGCTGACTCGAGCGTCCCTTGTCTTGTGTCTGTGTGCAGTACACGGAGGTCATGCCAGAAGAAGACAGTGCAGAACAGCCGCGACCACTGCATATAACGCTGCTGGAGAACGTTTTTGTCTCTTGTCTATAAATAAAGCGCCGTAGAACACACTACTCTGACATGTCTGCTGTCTTATCTTTTTTCTCTGTCGACTCGCTGATGTCCGTTACTTTATCCAAAGGTCCAGCTGTTTGTCGTGTTTTTGCCCGCGGCCTATCTCGATCTGTTCAGACATAAATCGAGCCACAATCGACCAGCACCACAGCAACACACTTCACCATGCCTCTTCATCAATTTGATTACCTCCTGGCACTAGGAACCATATTTGCGTTCCTAGATGCCTGGAATATTGGTTTGTTTTCTTGGATTCCCGAATAACGATGGCTTCCTTCGGTAGCTTTGTCTGACATATTGTGACTCGCACAGGTGCCAACGATGTTGCCAACTCTTGGGCCACTTCGGTCGGTTCCCGGTCTGTCACCTACATTCAGGCTATGTGCCTCGCCAGTGTCATGGAATTTTCGGGCAGCATTGGCGTCGGCGCGCGTGTGGCCGATACCATTCGTACCAAGGTCGTCAAGACCACTCTCTTCGCCGATACCCCTTCCCTGCTGATGCTCGGCATGGTCTGTGCCGTCACTGCTTCGTCTCTCTACCTAACCCTCGCCACGCGCATCGGTCTTCCCGTTTCCACCACCCACTCCCTCATGGGCGGTGTCATCGGCATGGGCATTGCTGCTGTTGGTCGCGATGGTATCCAGTGGGTTGCCAAGGGCAATGGTACCGACGTCATCAACGGCGGTGTCGTATCTGTGTTTGTGGCCTGGATCGTCGCCCCCGGCATCTCGGCCATCTTTGGCGCGATCATTTTCACCATCACCAAGTATGCCGTGCTGCTGCGCAGAAATCCGGCTCACATGGCCCTCATGGCGGTGCCCATCTACTTCTGGATCACTGGCTCGCTCCTGACCATGCTTCTGCTGTGGAAGGGCGGCAGCTACAAGGTTGCTCTGAGCGACGGCGAGATCGCTGGTACCATTATCGGTGCCGGCGCTGCGTTTGGGTTGGTGGTCGGCTTTTTCTTGTGCCCCTTTATCTACCGCAAGGTCATCAAAGATGACTGGGAGCTGAAGCCTTGGCACGTCTTCTATGGCCCGCTCCTGCTGCGCCGCCCCGAACCGCCTGCCGTGCCGGACAACTACCACGGCGGTATTCGCAACTTTTACGAGGGCCATTTGACCAAGGAAGAGCTCGAGATCCACCGTGCCCACGAGGCAGCCCGCCACCAGCAGCGCGCCTCGGACGAAGAGGCCGCCAACGACAAGAGCATCAGCAACGGCACGGCGGCTTCGGACTCGGACGATCCCTACGAGCACGTCCCCGAAAAGAAGACCATTGCCGGCCCCAAACCCGAGGGCAAGTGGTATGCCGGCCCGGTGCTCTTCTGGTGGATCAAATGGGCCATCTTCCATGGCGTCGACCAGGACGTCGTCAACATGCAGAAGAAGCACAGCATCCTGTCGGGCAACGTTGAAGACCTGCACGCCCGCGCCAAGCACTATGACAACCGCACTGAGTACATGTTTACATTCCTGCAGGTTCTGACGGCCTGCACAGCCTCATTCACGCACGGCGCAAACGACGTGTCCAACGCCATCGGACCCTATGCGACGGTGTACCAGATCTGGAAGGATGGAGTGCTGCCTGAGGGTGACAAGTCGGCGGTTCCTGTCTGGATTCTGGCATTTGGCGGCGTTTCCATTGCCCTGGGTATCTGGACATACGGTTACAACATCATGAAGAACTTGGGCAACCGGATCACGCTGCACTCACCGTCACGTGGCTTTTCCATGGAGTTGGGCAGTGCCACAACCATCATTCTTGCCACTCGTCTTAGTAAGCATCCAAGAGCAAGGAACAGAGAAAAAGACACAAAGACTAACTATATCCCCAAGAGCTCCCTGTCTCGACCACGCAGTGCATCACTGGCGCTACAGTTGGCGTTGGTCTATGCTCGGGCGACTGGCGAGCCATCAACTGGCGCATGGTGGCATGGATCTATGGTGGCTGGATCATCACGCTCCCGACTACAGGCATTATTTCTGGCTGCTTGATGGGCATCATCATCAACGCGCCTCGCTGGGGTTATCAGGGTTAAGAGGTGGTGCCCTGGATGGAAACCCAATACACTGGTTGAAGCTGTCTTTCTTCCCAGCTGAAATACTCTTGAAACCCACTAGGGCTCCGCCTCTGTGCGCTCGAAAACAACCGAACTACTTCTCAAGAGGTCGCGTTTCTATATCTCTCAGAGCCTCATACATTTGCCAGCTCTTGTTTCGGTAGCAAACATTCTCTTGATTTATCTACTGTCAAATTGTAGCAACTTCAAAACAATCAGGGGAAACAAGTACCAGTGCAAACGTGAAGAGAAAAGCCTACAGCACGCACCTCATTCCGAGCTGGATTCGTATGTACTGGGTACAAGTCCCGGGATGGGGTGTCTACCCAAAAGCCCTTTCTGGCCCGGCTTGGGCTTGGCCTCCACGCGATACAAACCATCCTTTGCACACTGGCTAACGTTGCTCCAAGTGCGGAGTCGCAAGAGCTTGGCTCGGTTGTCTCTTGGCACAGCCGCTGCTCGGACAAATTGCGGCCGCGAATCGGCCGGCCGGGTGGTGGCGGCCGCGCACCCAATCCTCACCACTGGAAATTTGACGCACAAGGATATGGGCCTCAACGATGTTCTGGGGCTTGCAGTCGACGAATCAAATTTGGCCCAACACATGGGCAGCGCCGCGTGAGCACCTCTTGCATGCTTCGAGCTATTAAAGGCATAGGCTGCACCTGATCGAAAATTTCCCCTTTCTGCTCCCACGACAGCCATACAGCGGTAGCGGACACATGCAGCCTCATTCAAACACAGTTGTCAACATGGGAAGCCTCGATAACTCTCCATTGACAAACAAACCCCACAAAAATGAGCAAAATGCGGGTTTGGGGCTGGGAGTAGCCGGTATCAATGCATCAGACTTATCTGTGCGGAGCCATCTTGCCGAACTCTTTTCGGAAAATGTGACGGCCAAGATCCTTCGAACGGCCTTGGAAAGGCTTGAAAGAAACGTTGGTAACTCTGCTGCCATTGGAAGAACCTATATATGTGCCAGGCGCAAAAATTGACCAAACCCGCTGCTCAGAACCCTCCTACCTTGTACCCAGAGATCGTCCCACAATCAGGCCCTCAAAAGGGCCACTACCAGTCCAGAGAAGTTGAATTCTGGATAAGCGGTTTTTTCCCAGGCTGCATCTACGCAATCATTGAGCGAGCCATTAAATATCCAAACAGGTTGGGCGTTGCCAATGACGCTCTGTGTCTACCAGCATTGCGGAAGAGCCTTGAACAGGCTGGCAGGATCTGGTCCGATCAGTTGCATGGCCAGGCCAGCCGCACTGATACACATGACCTCGGATTCATGATTATGCCACATATGCGCCCGCGCTGGGAATTGTTTCATGATCATCAAGCACTCGACACCATCACCACTGCAGCAGAAAGCCTCGCCACTCGCTATGACAGCAACTTGCAGGCTATCCGTTCATGGGACGACATGGACTGGCACGACGATGTCACAATAACCTCAAAGGAAGACAACTTTCTTGTTATCATCGACTCGATGTGCAATATGGATTTGCTATTCTACGCTGCTGCGCAAGCACAAGACAGGACGTTGGCCGACATTGCCGTGAATCATTCGCGGACGCTGTTGAAATCTCACCTCAGGAAGGAAAAGTCTGCGAGGACTGGTTATTCTGGCACCCTATACAGTACTGTGCATCTGATCAACTTTGATCCCAAATCTGGCACAATCAAGGCGTCACGGACAGCCCAGGGCTACACTGCAAATTCAACTTGGGCACGGGGCCAGGCGTGGGCCATTCTTGGATACGCACAGGCTCTCGCATGGTCTGGCCACATGGAGTTTCTCGATGCTGCGTGTGGGTTGATAGAATATTTTCTCCTGCGCATGGAAACTTCGCCAGATTGTGTGGTAGTCGTCTGTCCAAACAGGCAGACGGCTGGCCGCTACGTTCCCCTGTGGGACTTTGATGCGCCGATTGAAGACGTCGAACAGCCTCTCCGTGACACATCGGCCGGAGTTGTAGCAGCAAATGGCATGCTGATTCTTTCTCGGACCCTGACTGGCATGGGGCAGCATGCACTAGCATCGAGATATCTGGAAGCCGCAATCAAAATTGTCAAGGATGTGATGGATCTTGCTCTGTCCAGAGAGAAGGTCAATCTGCAGGTCAGCCCCACGGGAGAGTTGGCCTTTCAAGACGTGGGGTTGGAGAGATTCGACAGTATCTTGAAACACGCAACGGTGAACAACAACTCTACGAGCCACACGAAAAACAAAGCAAAAGACCATGGTCTCGTTTATGCAGACTATTATCTACTGGAATTTGGAACACAGTTACTCAGACTTGGTATCTGCTAGATAAATTAGACTCAACACTGGGGGTGGCAGACAATTTTGACCAGAGCTAGAAATTCACTTACTTTGACGAAGACTGGAGCTGGTGTCAGGAACCAGGCCAGGAACGTCTCTGGTTATTTTGTTTCGGCTCCGATTTGGGGGGTGTACAGCATTCCGTAAAACGTGACAGGAGAAAACCGAGTGCCTTCGCCTATAGATGCAGTCTCCACAACCTCAAATCCAAAATGACGATACACTTCCCGGGCATGAGCGTTCGTCGCCTCCAGCCAAATTGGGACACCTTCTTCGTTGGCTTTCTTCAGGTAAGGCTCAAACACGGCTCGAATGGCACCTACGCATAGGGGTATCAGTACGACGTTGTCATTGGCTGGAAGACGGCACCAGTGCTATAGCTTACCAGGTGTACTCTTCTCTGGGTTCCTTGCAATGACATGCAGCATCCAATATGGGTGGCTGTCAAGGTACTTTTCCCTCATAGCATCGCGCCTTGCCATGTATTCATTGATAGATGGCCTGCCGGCTTCAGTTGGGGTCGGCCCTGAAGGCTTGTTTGATTTTGGTGGTCTCCTAAAGAACCGTCAGCGGGTGTCTTGGCAACATGTCGCGGCAAGAAAGAACACGCACCATAAAGCTGCCCCAGCCCACGATCCAGCTTCGATGATTTCCCCTCCGGCATCAACGCTTTCGTCTATCAAGCTGTAGTAGAGCTTTTGTAAATCCTCCACAGTCACACTGTCTATTGTCTCCAGTCCCTTGCCTTCTGCTATGAACATCTTGACCAGCTTGTCGTTGGAGAATGCAACGCCAGACAGACTGGCAAGTTTCTCCTTGTACTCCGCTCCGCCAGTCGTGGTGGCCACAGCACCTGTGGTTGATGCGCCAGCCATGGCGTACCTCAATCGGATCAGATACCGGTATGCGAGGTAATACCAAAGACAATCGCAAGACTCGTGTTTACAAAATCAACAATCGGGCTTCAAAGAGACGGATAAATGTTGAGGGATGCTGAGCTGCAACTAGAAGTGAAAATGGTGACTCACTGTACGCTAACCAATTGCGCCATTCCATTGTCGGCTGCAGTCATACGAGTGCTTTGGAGTTTACAACCCTGTCTGTGGGTCAGCAGAGCCTTGGCTGTTGCCGTGCGATCCTGCAAGCAGCTTCGAGTTGCTGTCCACAGCTGCCAATAAGCAATCCAAAGCGCACAGAAGTCTTAAGCTGTGCCACCCTCGGTTAGTCCACTGCTGCGGAAACCTGTCGGATCTTGCTACGAAACCCCTGCGATCGTTCAAGGCTTGGATGGATGACCCGGGCGGGCGGTCCTTCTCTAGAGGATCACGAAAGACACGGAACGACGCGACCACAAGGCGAAGACAGCACGCATCGGCGGCTATCTGTACGGGGAGCAGGAGAGACTGACGAGAGGTACACGAAATAAATCACGAAAGTTTATGGCAAGGAAAGAGGTACAGCCGTTGTGTTCGACAACTCCCAGTTTGTGGGAAAGCTAAAGAAAGGAACACTGGAAGTTGTGACATCAACGACGGTTATCTATATCCCATGCTTATGCTAGAGCAGAGGAATTACAACCATTTTAGTCGTGGCATTGGGACTTTAGATACCTCCATGTCTCTGTGGGTAGTCTCGGCCTTGAAAAGACGGAATAGCAGTTTAGACTGGCTCTGAAAAAGAGAGATGGTTAAACATATTTTTCGTCTTTGTTGAGCCGCCCACCACACTGAGTCATTACTCTACAGATACTTATTTTTCTGGGGAAAGAAAGACAGTAATATACCCATCTCCACAGAGTGTTCAACGAATAGTTTTGTCTCATCTGAACGGGCTGTGGGAGTTGGAATTCGGGAAGTGGTACTTGGTTTCGCTGCGGAAGGCTGTCGACAGGACGAATACACCTGGCAATCGTCAAGGATACTGCCCTAAGTGCAGAGTGACAGTGCAGTGCACTTCAAATCTTACAAATAGAGAAAAAAAAAAAAAATAGCCACGTGTCTAATGAACTTCATTTGGAGGACTTGTTTGTAATTTGTTCCAAATATAGTAAAGAGTGGTGATATATGCCAAAAATTGATGTAAATCCATAAACACTGCAAAAGAAAAGAGACAAAAAGAGAAGCCCAAGTACCAAAATAAAGACGATAATTCAAAAAGGGGAAATATTAAAGAATCAGCAAAAACTTTTGGACCAATTAGGCCCCGCAATGTATATGAACAGCCACAAGTCTCATCGGGCCGTCTTTTACTGATGCTCTTTTCCTAGATGATCACTGTGTGGATTTTGCATGAATGCCTTTTGCCAGGACAACCGAGGTCTACACGCACCCAAGACGTTAAAAAAAGTAGCGTACGCGTACGTAAGGCCAAATACGATGGGAATTGGGTCGTTTGACGGGCAAAGGGAGGAGGAAGCATTCTTTGCAAACCAGCATTTGCAGTTGCAGACACTGGGTGACATCACGATAAAAGACAACAAATTAATTTGTTTGGAGGTGCCACATTGCGACATCTGCTTTCGAGCATAAGTCTGGGTCATTTTCATCAGTCGTTCGCCACTTAATATGTTGCCCATATGCGATTTGGGATGTCACATTCTGCTTCCAGCAGCCGTTTGCCAGAGCCGTCTACTTGCATCCAGCTGCGCTCGACGGCCATTACGTGGACATAACACGCCACGCACAGG
Organism: Raffaelea ambrosiae; assembly: GCA_002778195.1. Taxonomy (NCBI): domain Eukaryota; kingdom Fungi; phylum Ascomycota; class Sordariomycetes; order Ophiostomatales; family Ophiostomataceae; genus Raffaelea; species Raffaelea ambrosiae. The sequence goes on along the minus strand of PCDI01000001.1, from coordinate 5,540,618 downwards.
ATAATATGCATTAGGACGCTTAGGCGGCTGTCCATCTACGAAAGGGGTCGCTGCAGGCGGGTTCGCTCACCACACGGCCATTGTAGACGGTCCTGTTTCCAAGATTCGGAAGCCTGGCCTCACTATGGGGATGCGAGGTAATATTGCCGATCTTCTGGCGTGAGAAAACAAGACTGGCAAGCTAGCATTAAAGCTTGACCACAGCTGCCGGTCAGGGGGGGGCAAAGGAGGGGAAGGGGAGGATTGGGTGTCGCCAGAAAGCTGACCAGAAAAGCTGGCCAGACGCTGGCCAATGCGTGTGCTTCCTCCATGACGATCATGGCCCTCAAGGTGACAACGGGCCGAGGACTCCGGGTTCGCATGCTGGCCTGTGTCGGAGGATTCTGGGCTGCCTGTGATCGATGCACATCGGGACTTCGAGAGATTTTAGTGGTTCGATGAAATGATCGAAATGGGGATGCCGGTTGGCCTGGGACACGGCAGTGCCTGTTACTTGGCTCTGTGCCATTTGGTGACCCAAGAAGTGAACCCAAGAAAACGGACAGCTCCGGCCAGATGCGAACCTCTCCCTGCATAGTGAACATGTGTTTCAGATACCGACGTGCAAGGAAAAGAAAGACCAACCTACTATGTAGGTAGGCCCCCAATCTACTTCGTAGAGAGTGGTTGTGCAGATCTACCGAGAATTTGTGATGGATCATGATGGGGCCACATTCAGTATTCCGCCGTGCATATCGGCGAGAACCACCCACAACCACCCACGCTGGCTACCGATCCCATGCTACCAAAAAACGCCCGACGTCGTCGTATCGGGCCTGTCGTATCAGTGTGATGTGTGCGGCATTGCCAAGCGGGTTGACAGGCGCCCCTGTCTAGGAGGAAATACATACAAAAAAAAAAGTACCTTGCTTTTTGTTGAGCTGATGGAGGGGAAGAGCTTGGAAGGAATTTTTTTCCCCACAAACCAGAAGACAGTGTTAATTTATGCAGGATACAGTGTACGACCGCAAAACGTGATCCCACTGGCAGCCACTGTAGAACAGAACGTGCAGCCAAAAAAAAAAAAAAAATACGGGGAGATTGGAGGAGGCCAGCGAGCGACACAAAAACAGAGATTGGACTACCCAAAAGAAGTTTCGTTTCTTGTTCAGTTTCTGTTTCAAGCCAGGCCAGGTATGCGGGGCCGCCTCAGGGCTTTGTCAGCCAACTGATTGGAGCGCCAGTCCAGTTACGCCGCAGACGTTTGACGAGGGCCATACTAAGCTCTTTGTTTCCAGCCTGTTTCTCAGAGTTTCCGCTTTCTCGTTTGTTTCTCGTTTGTTTCTCGTTTCTATTGTTGTCTTTGCCTTGTTTTCCTCTACATCCTGTCTCCTGGCCTGTCCGATGTTTCATTCGCTGATGCAACACACAGTCTTAGCGAGACACCGAAAAAAAAAAGAAAACCAGACAGACTGCTCAGGCTGCGAGTCCCTGCTCCTCAAAATATAAAAATGTGACCGGTCACGGTGTCCCAAGCCATTTGATGCATGCTGCCATGATGCCTGCAGGCATTGGCCATGTCCGTGTCCGGCAAACGAGCCTGGACGTCCTCTCGTGGCCGGTGGTGTCTGTTTCAGGTCCCTTGGCATTTCGTAGTGTCTGGTCTTACATAGACTGGCATCACTGGTCTTCTCTTATCGGCTGCCTCATGATGAGCTTCCTCTTTCGCGTGCTTGACACACAGCTCAGCCAGTGTTGAGACTCCACCACGTCACACCATCAGCCGGTGGCGATCTGGTTGCGAGATCCGGCGTGGCTTTGGCAGAGGAGAACCACCGATCTGGTTGCCGGTTTTCTTTGCTTCTTTTCTCCTTGACCGTCTTCCCTTTTCTTCTTGCTCTTTTTTCCTTTCCTGGCCCTGCTCAATCTATGGCAGACATTGGTGACACACACCCGGGCAGGATTATTCTACATAGTTAGTACGCGCCTATGACCGTGTAGTTACCATATACCTGCGCACGAAGCTTCTCTTTTCTCTACTTGCAGACGTGAGCTTGTTTTGCCCCAGTAACTTACGGCCAGTAACATACGGCGTGCGATATCAGACGGCGTTGTCTTGGCCGGCCAGGCACACCAACCACACGTTCCATACGCCCTCGGATTAGTACGGGGCTCGAACAGAGACATTCCATTCCACCCGGACGGATACGACGTTCTGGCTATTATTATCTGCTGTGGCGATCGATCATGGCCATCGTTTGGTTCGAATTCGGTGGGTTCCATCTTCTGGTTACAGTATGATTCCAGCAGGCTTCTAGCACGCTTCCACGGTGATTCATCCATGTTTACCTGCCTATTTATTATCCCCGCCGTCCGTTTGCTGCCATCTCTGCTCCTATTTACCCCTGCAGACAAACAGGAGGCAGGGACCATAAAATTTAGGGAATAATAATACCACTAACTACGCATTGCATGCCGTGTAAGCTGATTACTGGCAGGGGTGGTGGAAAAGGGCTATCGGTCTTTTTGGTCACTATTCTCATTTCTCAACACTGCCATTTGGTTCACCTCGGTTCACTCTTTACCCTCTGCTTTCGTTGGTCGCTATTGTCACTCGGCTTCCTCTTATTTGTCTCACCTCCTAGACGCATTGCCTGTTCTGCGACGCCCACACTAGCACCACGACCGATGCGTCAAAGGCGCGGTCCACTATCTCCAAGTAGCTTGCAGCTAGAAGAAAACTTTGAATCGGCTGTCCGTGCGGATCCGACAAGAGACGACCAGATCGTGCCGTGGCTCTCGTCGTGGTCCAGGGCTGCGGGCTTAAAAGCGTGCCCCTTGCCATTTCCCACACACGAAAACACGTGTTTAGAGGAAAGATGGGAGGGGGGGGTCCTACCGACGGCCTCCGCGCGGCTTTGCATGCCGGCAGGTCCGGAGTGGGCGTGGAAGCGAGGGCCCCCAAAAGATTGAAAGACATGGAGAAGCAAAGAACGCACAAAAATGAGACGAGCCAACCAACCAAAAAACGAAAGCGATAGGGGCCAGGAGGGACCCAGGTACCTTTGCCATACTCTCACGCAGACTTTCTACTTCAGCTGTACACCGTATGCACTCTGGCATTCGTGCAGCGACGATCAGGGGGGAGCACAGTGTGAGCCGGCATGTCGCACCTGCTCTGTTAAAATCTTACGTAGTGCAGCTGTCAAGGAAGTTTTTCTCTGCGCGTCTTTTCTTTTTTTTTTCTGCTTTATTTTTTCTGCTTCCTTTCGCCGCGGCTGATAAAATGTTCTGAGTGTGGTGCTCTTTCCCTCTCCAGTCCCGCAGTTCGGCTGAGCAGCTTGGTCCAAAGTGACGCTAGCGCGCAACCATGGCCCTCCCTTGCAAGAAGTCGCAAATTGATGGCGCCCAGCTGCGGCGTCGCACTCCATTCCTTCCGCAGGGAAGGCGCGACCAGCAAAGCTACATACTTATACAAAGTAGTACACTGTATAGAGGGGTACGACGCGCTGCAGGTCACGAGCGTTGGAATGCAATGTGCCAGGTAGATGCCTGGAGCCAGCACGCGAGGAAGGATCGATGACCGTGTGATGGGACGACAGCGCGCTGGGCAGAAAAGCCACAGAAGCAAAGAACGGCGAAAGAACCACCCCTCTTCCCTGTCGCTGCCCACCCTTTCGTGTAAAGCCCGAGTGAAGTGAGAGCTAAGGAGCTAGGCGGAAGCCCGGCTGACCAACCAGAGATCCCAATGCCCTGTCTGTACCGCCGCCACAACAGCCAACGACCGTCGCGAAGTAGCCACACCTGAGTGGAGTCGGTCGGCGCGCCCAGGTCGCTCCTGCCTCCCCTGCCCCCCTCTCTGCACTCTGCGCGAACGCACCTGCCGCAATGCAGCCCGCTTAGGCCTAGCAGGGCCTGCAGGTGGCAGTGAGTAATGGGCCTTCGTGTCCCCCCATCCACACCGGGCTTACCATCAGACATACTTCTGTTTCCATATACGAGCTCCATAGCTCCTCCCGTAACCATACTATGTATGCGGAATGCTGCCAACACCTGCTTTCAGCCCCTCTGCTGGCTGCAGCCACAGCTAACTACTAGCGGGCGCAGCAGCGCAAATTAGCCGCTAGCGGTTCTCGAGACACAGTGCCCAAAACCTTTCGGCGAGTTCGAACGGTTCCAGGGACTTGCCATTTCTGCGTGTATCTGTCCTCTAACTGTGGCTCGTCCACTCTGCGCTGCGTGGGTGTGTGCACCCCTGCTTCCATAGCGCGTTTCCGCTCTCCTTCGCCTGGCCGATCTCCACTCATTGGCCTGTCTCTCTCTTGTCTTGCTCTTTCCTTATTCCCAGTTTTAGCACCTTTGCGTCGTTCTTTCTCCTCTTTTCCCTCCCTCGTTCTTTTCCAGTGTCCCCTCGTTTCCCGCCCACTTCGTCATCCATTCTCCGCCCCTCCCAGCACCTAGCACAGGAAAAAAAGGCTCGCTTTTTTTTTTCTTCCCTTTTCTGCTTTTTTTTTTTCTTTCCCCTTCCTCTTCCCTTCTTTCCCTTCCTCCCCCCTACCCTCACACAACTCTTTCCACCACCCCCCCTTCTCTCTTCCGTTGCTGTTTTTGTTTCTGCTTTATTGCAACTCCTTTCCTTCCTATCTCCATCGTCCCTTTTGTGCCCTCGCATTTCCCTTGTCGTTCTGCGATTTCCGGATCTCAAAAAAAAAGCATAATCTAGGTGTGGTTTTTGCCCCCATCATTGTCGCATCACGCACTTTTTTTTAAGCTTTCTTTTATTGCTTCTGCTTCCTTTCGGCTCTGCGACAGCTTCCCCACCTTCCTCCACGGCATCTTCTTCTCGAGTAACACGCGCGAGTTTCCTCCGTTGTTGTTCTCCGGCCCCTCCGATCCGCCCTCGATCCTGTCGTCGCAAGAGAAGAAAAATTTGAGCCACCGGTTTTTCGCCCGCGATCCCCGTTCCGTCCCCCCCGTCCCCGTTCGCCAATTGCTTGCGCGCATACTGCTTTGTCTGCCCTGCCCGACAGTTTCGTTTTTGTGACTTGCAGCGCGCTCCTTTCGACAGCAACTTCTCGCATTTCCCTCTTCTCGATTCGCGCGCTTCAATTCCCGGTACAATTGGACTTCCTGTATCGTGTTCGCGATTTACAAGAAAGACTGTGATAGAAGGTAAGTCGGCTATATCGGCCAGACCATGGTGTTGCGCCGGCAGGCTTCATTTTCGCGATCGGTTGGTCAAGTCCATTCAACCATCCTCATCGTTCCCTCATACCCCCTTTGCATATACGGGCCCTGGATCCTGCATTGCCGGCACTACCGTTTCGCGCCGTCACGCGCCGTTTCTCCCCGGCTGAATGACGACCCCCCCCGACGCCTCCCCATCCATTGTATTGTCCTGGGGATAATCGCGACAATCCCGCGCATCCGTCCGTGCCTTTCTCGCGTTCCTTTCAACCAGCTGTCGTCAAACCCTACCTTGAAAAAATTCCGACCCGTCGCGTCCGAGGTGGGGTCCGACACTGGCTTTTTGCGGAATCAAAACTTGACCATGGCGCGCCGTGTGTGTGGGGTATGGGCGACCGCAAATTTTTGCATGCCGTCCACCCTTTAGAAGTTCCCCAGCTCTCAGTAAAGGCAGCTTGCGGACGGTGTCATTGCTGTGGAAGCTCAGCCAAGTCAAAAGTATTTCCCCTCAACGAAAGGGATTGAGAACTGGACCGTGACGACAGGAAGGGCGATGAGCTTTGCGAGCGATTAGCTCTAAAGAAACAAACGACCCCCCCCCCCTCTCCATGGCGAGCCGGGAACGCTATTTTTGCGACACAACCATCGCGACGATAGCCAATACTTCATACCTACCCCAGTCACTGAATCCGTGCTGAAGAAGCTACAACTACTGCATCGGTGCCCTTGTTTTCAGAGTCGGCAACAATCTACCTATTGCCGATTGCTGTTCGGCAACCTGGATGGCCGTGACAGAACTCGCGCCGCATGCCCCGGATTGAAGGAGCTTGGGATTTTGGGGGGTGGGGGACACCGGTGACGGTCGCAACTTATTGCTGCTCGTACGCCGCGATGTCGGCTGTTGGCCGGAATCAGACTGGCCTTGAACGAGCCGGGCATTGACTTTCCTGGTTATGCACAAATCGTACACATTGCGATGCAGCAACACCGAAACTTGTCGGATCGCTGGATTGCCTCAACTCTTCTCTTACCCGGACTAAATGCCTTGCCGTTGCGTGCCTTTATGTGTACCAGGTTCTAACGTCTGATTTTTTAGTTTCGATCTTGGTCACCTTGCCACTCAGCGTCTTTCGTCAACCCCCCTCCCCCTTCTACCTACCACCGTGGAACTTTTGTTCTTTGCACATATTTAATTTGCAATCTTCAATCACTTCGGAATACTCTTTTTTCTTCCAGCACAACAGATTCTTCGTTTCCAAGGCGTGGGGCGTTGTCACCAAATCGAAATCGGCTCTTGGATTCTCTGAACCAGTCTTTCAAAGTCATTGGCAGCTCTAGGTTTCTTCGCTACCTAGACATTCTCTTCGGCGTCCTTGCTTTTGTTACTGACCGGTTCTATACCCCTGTTTCAATATTGGTAAGTTGCGAGCCCTGGGGCAAAGTGGTTGTTTCTTTATATTCGTTGGGCAGCCTTGATCCATTACCCATTCCAACCATTATTACCAATCTGCGGGCGAGTGCCGTTGCAATTGTGTGAAAGACGGTATGCAATTTGATTTTAATAAATGTAAACACTTGCAACTGGCGTCTGATGTGGTTTTGAATACCACGGGAGTCAACTGTGGCAAAAGTGCAGCTTTGGCGGGCCTCTTGACGAGGCCTACATTGCCAGACCTCTATTGCACTGGAGTTTGGCTTTCACGACGGAGGACTTTTTATCAGAGAGGGATTCACTTATGTGGCAACGTCCAGTGTCGGAGCACGTATCGATCCTGAGCGCGAGGCGACGTGCACTATCTTCTAGGCCACCTCACGCCGATTACATCATTGTTGGGCACTCGGGGCCTTCTCGGAGACAGACCCAGGCCATGTGACTGGACCCAACAGGCGCCTGCGCACTGAGGATGTTCTCCTTGGAGTTTGTGTCTGCAGCTTCTTCACCGTATTCTGCGTTGGCCGATGCATTCAATTGAGCATGGCGGGGTGGCTGCCTGGACTATATTTTGCTAGACTGTGTTGGACTGTGTTGGGCTCGGTTCCACAGACTTCCTCACCTTGTTCTGATTTTTCTCTGTTATTGTTTTCACTTACCTCTTATTCTGCCACCTCTCACCCGTTGTTGGGCTGCTTTGCGTTGTCCAGGACGCGTAAACAGACCCGAGCTCCTCGCTAACTTTTTTCCTCTCAGGGATTTTACCTTACCCACCACTTCCTCTTTTTTTCGTTATTTTCTCTCCCACCTTTGTTTCTGTCTTTTTCCCGTCCAACCTTCCTTGGACTGATCAATAGCTGCAAGCATTAACGACAAGTAAGAAGCCCCGACTCTTCTCGTTCACTTCTTCACTGTTCCCTCCTCCTGTCTCTATTTTCTGGAGCACAGACTTATCTTTTCGTTTCTTCCTCCTTTTTCACCTTCATATATTTTTTACCTCTTGCCTTCTTCGCCAAGCCCCGAAATCTACAATGGACTACTCTGACGAAACCAGCGACCTCACTATGGCCAGCTTCCCTCCCCCGACCAACGGCGGCATGACTTCCGAGACCACCGCCACGCCCATCAATGGGTCGCTTGACTCGGCCTTCCCGCCCGCACCGGCTCTGCCGCAGGGTGGCGAGCCCTCCAAGACTCTGTGGTAAGTGCCGCCGCCGAAATTGTGACATGACCAAAGGCGTCGGCAGCCTAGCTAACACCGCCAAAAGGATGGGCGAGCTCGAGCCCTGGATGGATGAGAACTTCGTCAAGAACGTTTTCACGACTGTTTCTGGAGAGACGGTTAATGTCAAGGTCATCCGTGATCGTGCCTCTGGGTATGCTATGACTCTTTTTTTTTATTCTGCGTGGCACATTCACTAACAGAATGACAGCAACGCCGGCTACTGCTTCGTGGAATTCAATACTACCGACGCGGCCACCAAGGCTCTGGGCTTGAACGGCACGGCCGTGCCTAACTCCTCTCGTGTGTTCAAGCTCAACTGGGCCTCTGGCGGTGGCCTCGTGGACCGTCGGTGAGTTTTCTTTTCAATGTCCGATAGGGTGGACGGTCTAGTTTAATTTTTTCGCCTGTCGCTAACTATCAGGATGCAAAGCGATGACCGTAGCCCCGAGTTCAGCATCTTTGTTGGTGATCTCGGCCCGGAGGTCAACGAGTTTGTCCTCGTTAGCCTTTTCCAGGCTCGTTTCCCTTCGTGCAAATCTGCTAAGATCATGACCGATGCTGTCACTGGTCAGTCGCGTGGCTATGGTTTTGTCCGCTTCTCCGACGAGACGGACCAGCAGCGTGCCCTTGTCGAAATGCAGGGCGTGTACTGCGGTAACCGCCCCATGCGCATCTCTACGGCTACGCCTAAGACTCGGTGAGTTGGCTCTGTTTAACACTTCGGAATACTTTCGAGACCTTCTGAGAACTGCATGCTGACTTCGCACTACAGTTCCCACCAGTATGGCCAGGGCCAGCATGGAAACCACATGCCCCCTCACGGCCCTGCCCACGGCGGCATGGGCTGGGGCATGGGCAATGGTGGCAACGGGGGCTACTACCAGCCCGGCTTCGGCCCCATGGCCCCCCAACCTATGAACCAGTTCACTGATCCCAACAACACGACCGTCTTCGTGGGTGGTCTGTCGGGCTACGTGACCGAGGATGAGCTCCGTTCGTTTTTCCAGGGCTTCGGCGAAATCACTTACGTGAAGATCCCACCTGGCAAAGGCTGCGGTTTCGTCCAGTTTGTTCACCGTCATGCTGCTGAGATGGCCATCAACCAGATGCAGGGCTACCCCATTGGCAACTCGCGTGTGCGTCTCTCCTGGGGCCGCTCGCAGAACAATTCGGGTGTTGGAACTCCCTACCGCCCGGCTCCTCCGCCGCCGCACTACCCCGTTCACGGCGCTGTCCCCGGTGGTGTGAGCCCGTATGGCCCCGGTCCCTTTGGTGGCAACGCCCCCCAGGGTCCTCCGGGCCCCCCGCCCACTGGCGTCTAAAGCGTTGTGGTGAGCCAATATGGTTCTTTGTGCTCCTTTTCGTCTCCGGCTTTTCCCTGTACTTATGCATTGGCTTCTCAGCTTGCCTACTCGAGACTGTGTTCTGTTTCCTTTCGTCGCGCAATACTCTTCTTCATAGTGTTGGCGTTTGGCGGATGCGAAAGGCGTCACGGCGATGAAAAAAAATGAACTGAAAATGCATATCACGACGCCTTTCTCGTGGATTCTGCTTTTGAATCATGGGGTACATGTCTTTTTCGCTTGTCACTGGTTTTTTCAATCACGACTCTTATGAACTGCACCGTTTCCAACACCTTGCGTTCTCTTCGGTTGTTTTCTGAGGCTTCCGCCGGAAGTCCGTGGAAGGGGGTGGTAGAGACGTTTATGGTAGTCGCTCTTTCGTGCTGCTTTATAGGAGCCTGGATGTGGGATTTATCATGAGTTTCTTCTTTCTGTTTTTTTCTTCAATTGCTATTTCTGTTCTCAAAGTCCCTGTGCTTCACACGCTCCTTTTTTCTTTAAAGCCAGCTTCACTGGCCAAGTATTCCATCTCTTTTGTCCGTCGACACGCTTGCAGTCTGTTTATCTTCTGTCTGTTCCTTCGCTCCCCGGTTTCCACTCCCGCACAGCCCAGCCAGACACATGACATGTCGGCTGTAGCATCTTGGCTTCTGTAGACTTGTGGGGTTTTTCTTTCCTTTTTTGCATTTCTTCTCTGTCACCGGCATGGTAAGCGTCGTCTCAGCGTCTGCTCAACTTTGCGTCAGCGTTGCAACTGTCTTGTTTTGCCAGCCTTTCAAAAACTAGAACGGCTTTCCCCCTCCTTTTCTGCTTTATGAGACGATACGAAATGCAATCGCAGCACCTGGCAGATGTAGCCACAGCCGCGTAACCTCCTGCCTTGCTCCTTTCCCGTTATGCGTGCCACTGTTGTGGTTCTAAAGTTCAGGGATCTATTCTGCCTGCCTGATTCCACGATCTCTCTCGAGACCCGCAAAATGAAGTTAGCAAGGTGTTCCGGTATAGAATTAGGGCTTTAGATAGATTCAATGGATAAATATGACGACGCGTCGTTTCGTATTGCTGGCTGTGGGGATAGTGGGCGATTGTTCAAACTCTGGTAAACGCTGGTAAATAAAGACATAGTTACGTGTCGCTGGTGGTTTGTTTGGCACTCGGCGCAAAGTAGACAAGTTTTATGGGAAATGAGATTTCTATCAGATCAGGCCCAACAACGTACCAAACAAGAATTGGCAAACAAAGAAAATCACTACTACCTGTTAACTTCCCAGTTTTCTTTTTCTTTTTCTTTTTCGCGATGATACTCACCACTGAGAGAGCTACGAAGATGACTCTCGCATTTCTGTCCTTGTCTTTTTATTTATTTATTTATTTAATTCGCTTTTGTCTCCCATTATTGAGTCTTCCCAGCAGACTGCATTGAAGACACTGTGGGATGAGCACTGCACTGGTATGATTGGCAATTCCATTCGTGCTGCTCTCCATGATATCCGGACTGTTGAATTGCTTATATGCTGGTTGGTCTCAAGGCAGGCATTCTCTGTATACCATATTACGTCTCGGGGGCATATCGCGAACGACAACGACAACCAGGCTCCCGGGTCCATGTCAGACAAGCACGACATCGCGGGATGACGGCAAGATCATATTTGCGCTCGACATAGCGACGAAAGTGTATCACTCAATATGATGTGCTGATCTGTCTGCCTCGTCCAAGAATAATGGAATACGGGACAGTGGGCGTATGCTCTGCTCGCTGGCCTCCAGGTATCAGCCTAAAATCTTGGGTGTGAAACGATTAAACTGACCGAATATATCCTAAGATGCACAGATACGGAAAACGGAACGGGAGCCATGGCGGCTCATATACCCCGAACGAAATTCCCGAACGAAATATCCGCAATGTCTCGGACCGTGGTCGAAAAGAATAACATTTTTACGGAGAATTTTATATAGCATCAGCCCCCGAGGATCGCATTTGGATCCTGTTTTCTACGACACATAGACACTTGATGGGCCTGCTTTTGTAGGCCGAGTGATACATAACGTCGAGATGGCCTCTCGGTTTGCTCTCGCTCTCGTTGCAGCATCTGCCACGGTGGCTGTGGCATCTGTCAATTGCACTACCACAGCTCCCCTGAGCACGTTCTGCTGTCCCTATGCGAGATCTGAAGTGGTCAAGACGTCGCCTCCGGGCAGTGTGGTGATGATTGCCTGCGCGGTCGACAACAAGAACAAGTGAGCGTCTGCGAAGGAGGGGCGGGACACCAAAGAGATGAAATGCTAATAGCATTACAGACTGTGGTACTGGAACTACAATGGCCTGTACACGCCGTATACAAAAGACTTGACCGACTGTACCGTGAATGGGCTGCCTGGTCACGGTCTGGGGAGTAAGTGACACCGTGCCGTGCGAGATGGATTCGGCCAGCACGGCCCGGAGTCCTTGAGCTAACAACCCACGTCCTTCTCACAGGTGTCCCAGACTGTAGCAACGCGACCGATGTCCTCCGAATCACTGCAGACGGCCCACCTGACCGCTGCGACCCCAGGTGCGACAGCAACGGCAACTTGCCCGGGACGACCTACTTTGGGGACAAGCAGAGGGAGTCGAACATGGCCCAGAACTTTCGGTGGATGGCAGCAGTGCCAGGACGGCATGGAAGGCACAAACGGTTCCCGCACGCCGTCCACCGGCTGAGTTACGAAGAAGACGAGATTGAGGAATAACGGAGAGGCTGTAAAAGCTAGCCCTTTCCTCCATACACTACCTCCCAGAGGCAGGAAGAATAACCTTCTACAAAGAAGGGTTAGGCTACGTAGTCGTCGTTGTCCAAGTACAAGTGTCACACATCCCTCACTAACATCGGATTACTCAATAGCACACTTGGTCTTGCGCTCGGAACTCTGGTGACTTTCACAAGTTTTCTCTTGCCAGCCCCCAGTGTGTCCGATTTCATAACACTGCCCTTTCGGTATTCCGTCTTCTCCCAGTGAGTCATTTTCGCGTAGCAAGAATGGGTACGCGGTGGGAAATATGCGCGGAGACACGTCCTTGGAGTCATACCCACGAATGACGGCACTCGTTTCGGCGTCGGGGGCGCGACTGTGCTTGGAAAGCCTAGTGACAGTTGCCATCTTGACAATGCCAGAACCGACGAGCTGGACCACAGAGGGTACACCGTATCATTTCAGTGTGAATACAAAGTTGGGGTGCTTGCCGGCGCGTAAAAAGAGGGCGCCTTGTCGTGCCGTCTCCTTGTAACTCATTCTCCAAAGTAGCCTCGGGAAAAACCAAGCCGTGGGCATGTTGACAGAGTCCAAGATGCGTCCAGGCATTGCGTTTGTTGGGAGACTGCAGGTCACGATTGTGATCCCGGACGATCCAAGACCAAGACCTGCCAGACCGAAGACGTGAGGACATGGGGCCCTATGCAAGCAGGGTGGACTACTTGGCATCTATTTTTCATCGGCAATGATAGATACCCGGGTCTCTCGTGGCTGTGACTCCTAGCTAGGTCGGCACTCTGCGCGCACGCAGCCGCGCACCGTAGAACCACAGGATCAGCGGTGACGGCACGCCCAGCACCAGGCCGGCGAGCCCCAGCAGCGTGTTGGCCCAGCCGTAGCCCAGTGCGCGGTACATGGACGGCGTGAACAGCGGAAACAGAAACGCCGTCAGGCTGCGCAGGAACTGCGACGCCGCCAGCGCGCTGCTGGTGTGCTCGCGGTACGCGTCGATGACGTAGGCCTGCAGCGGCATGCTCCCCATCTGGAAGCCGAACATGGCCAGGAAGACGCCAGCGTCGACAGCCGTCCAGTGCACGCGGTACTCGGCCATCCAGCCGTAGACGAAGAGGCCGAGCTGTGCGACAAACGTGGCCGGCAGGACCAGCGGGATGCGGAACTCGGGAGGGTGTTCTTCCTCCTCAGACCCCCTCGGCTCCGCCCGGCTCCGGCTCCGGCTCCGCATTCGCACATACAGGCGGTCCATTAGCGGGCCGCCCAGCTGCGAACCGGCCATCTCGCCCAGCGCACAGGCGAGGTAGTGCAGCCCGCTGATGGCGACGGGCTCGCCGTAGCGGTCGGTCCACAGGCCGGCAAAGCTCGACAGCACAATGTACAGGATGCCGTAGTTGAAGGCGCTGAGCACGGCGGTGATCTGCACAACCGGGTGCAGGGCGAGGAAGGACACGGGCCGGAGCATGGCGCGGGCCACGGCGGCGAGCGGGGAGGGAGTGCTGTGCAGGAGGCGTTCGCGGGCGGTCTGGTAGCGGGATTCGCCGGTCTGGCGCCGCAGGCGGGCAGCCCTGGCCTGGAGGATGTGCGGGGCGTAGGTCTCCTGGAAGACAGTGAAGGAGACGAGAATCATGACGGCCTGGAAAATGGACGTGGCCCAGAACATCCAGCGCCAGGTGGTGCGGGCGGCCATGAAGCCACCGATGATGGGGCCTGGGGGGGGGGTCGGGGGGGGTCAGCACGAGGAAATCTATATGTATACATACATATGGACCAGAAAAGAGAGGGACATCTTACCCACGGCTGCGCCCAGTACTGGAATCAACTGGTACACGCCCAGCGATCGCCCACGCTCCTCTGGACGCCACACGTCGCCCAGCACGCCGCCGGCCAGCGCATAGACGGCGCTGGCACCAAAGCCGGCGAGGAAGCGCGCGCCGATCAGCAGCTCTTTGCGGGTGGCAAAGCCGCACAGCAGGTTCCACAGCAGGAACCACAGGTTGGAGGCGTGCAGGACGCGCTGGCGGCCGTAGATCTCGGACAGGGGCCCGATGACGAGCGGTCCGAAGGCGGTCGCCAGCAGGTAGATGGAGAGCGCCATGACGGACTCGGTCGAGGTCATGGCGAGCTCTCCTGCGATGCTGCCGAGGGCGGGGGCCATGATGGTGGAGACCATGATGCGGTTGAAGCCGGTGGCGGACAGGACGTCGGTGACGGCCCACTTGCGGCCAGAGGGCCAGTTGAGGGGGTTGGCGGGATCCGCCGGGGCGAACTCGACAAGAAAAGGGTCGTCGGCTTTGATCTGTGGTGCCAACGAAATTTGGGCTCCCTGTTGATGCTGCGGTGAAGCCGACACGGCGGCCGGAGCCAGCTCGATGTCGGTCGTGATAGCGAGATCTTTATTCTGTTGCTGCTGAGAAGCCATTGTGCCTACGGATGCTGGACGGAGGAGAGTGGAGAGCACGAACGGACAACCGGGAGGGCTGTTGGCAGCCGGGGCCTTTTCTACTAGCATGCCATGCGAAGGGCATTGGCGAGCAGGCACGACATCTAATCAGATTAGATTTTACGGAGGTCATCTCCGCTTTCGGAACGACCACCGGCTGTCTGACGGCCTAGCAATGCACGTGTTCTTCCATATTGCGTTCAGGAACGGTTGTCATCCAGGGGTGGACCGTCTTGTGTTGTCTTTGGTATAGTGTGAATGAACTGCCAAACGAAAGAACTGGAGAAATTCAAGCACCTTTGCCTCTTGTGTACCAGCTGAGCCGGGTTGTCCAAAGCGTCAAGAAGCCGGAGACTCCGGAAATCCGTCTCTGTACAAGGTGTCGGGATAGTTGGTCATCACACAGTTCTGCGAACCCAATTGGCGCCCACCCTCGTGGAGATGACGATGTGTAGACATGTTTTGTAAGCCCTAGCTGTTGTAAAAAGGGCACCTTGGGAAGGCATTGGCTGTATGCAGCAAACAGAACAGCATACAAAGAAAGAGCCTCTTCCCCTTTGGTCACAGATCTGTTTCGTTGTCAATCACAGCAAGATCTTTCCAACAGACAGCACAGCTCTCACCATGGTGTCACTGCAGGCCACGCAGCACTCCAACACGGCCCCTGCCAAAAGGCCTTGTTCCTTTCGTGGGAGCCACGTCGGGCATTGGCCAGGGAACGCTGAAGCACTTTGCTCAGACGACACCCTCTCCGCGCATTTACAGCATTTCCCGTCCAGATGCCGCTGCCTCGGACGAGGCTTTCCTGGAATCTCTTCGACGGGTCAACCTTTCTCTGGCCTACAGCTTGATCCAAGCCGACGTCTCTCTTGTGTCTGGGATGGACCGAGTAGTTGAAATTATGCAAACTGTGCGAGAAGGGCAGGCAATACGAAGGACGAGCTGTAAATACCGATATACCGGTGCGTCAAGTTATGTCTCGTAGCGGAATAGGAATCTCCCCTGACAGTCTACTAACATGTCCACTCTACATGTGTTATCCTTGAATGACAAGAACTCTTCTGTGCGCGAGAATGGAGGAAAACTGCAAGGCCGCCATGGACTTCGCACGGGAGTTTTCATGCTGATGGTGGGCATCGCAACTTCCATAACAAAGAGTGCACCTTCATGACATCCATCGTGACAGGCCAATCGCAAGGAGAAATTCGGCAAGCACGATCTTGTTTGGGGTCCTGTACAAGACTGAGAATTTCTGCCGACCGCTTCTGCCGACCGCCGATAGAATGGTCGGCACCGACAGAATGAATGAATGAATGAACCGACTGGTGGAGTGAAACACGTAAATGAGGTTCAAGTGGCACGGCTGTACAATTCCGGCCTCGCACACATCACCCGCGCTGACCTGATGTCTTAGTCAACTCCCAACATTCTTTAGTGCTCACTACAGCTTACTGTCTGTCCACCGGGGCTCTCTCTTCTCCAAAAATGCCACCAATCCTTCTTCCATATTGGGACTCTCGTAAATTCTCTGGCTCCAGCCGTCCAGGAACTGGCGACTCGCACTGCCAACGCCTGGCGATTCCCATCCAAGCTCGAGGCCTTTCCGCGTCACAATCACAGCGTCCGGGCTGTTGGCTGCCATTTGCCTGGCATACCCCAGAGCCTTTTCCACGACATCCTGGCCGTCTTGGGCGACTGCATTGCACAGCCCCCACTTCTCGAATTCAACGGCGGACACGGCACGTCCAGTGAGCGCCATTTCATGGGCCCTTTGGCGGCCAATCGTACGGACAATCCGTGGCAACACTCCGCCGAATGGAGTGACTCCACGCTTCACCTCTGGCAGTCCGAAGCTCGCATTCTGGGACGCAATGACAAGGTCACAGTTGACTGCTAGCTCGCAGCCACCCCCATAGGCAGGTCCATTGACCGCTGCAATGATGGGTTTCTTGCCGTGGCGAAGGGAGATCCCTGCAAAGCCGTTTTCCGGAAGCTTCATAGGCACGCCCTGTTTGTTCTTGGCCACCCATTCTGTACAGATTGTCAGTATGCAGTCAGAGCCAGAGCAGAAAGTGGTCCTATTACCCTGGAGGTCCGCCCCGACGCAAAACGCTTTTCCTGCCCCGGTGATAATGGCCACTCGCAGACCCGGCTCGTTGTCAAACCACTGGAAAACTGCATCCAGCTCGAAACTGGCCTCTACCGTCAAGGCGTTCAGGGACCTGGGCCTGTTGATGGTGACGAGCAGCACTCCTCGCTCAAGCCGAGAAACCGTGCAGTGCTTTGTTGCCGGTGGACGTCGCAATTCACTGTCCATGTTTGCCGATGCAGAACTTAGTGCTATGTAAGCTGACGATGTTTGTTACAAGTCGACTAAGTGTGTGCCGCTGCGGCGTTTGAATTATATTTTGCCCCTGTTCTATTGTCTTCTGGCTTTCTGGTTTTTTTTTTTTTTTTTTTTTTTTTTTTTTTCGCTACTCCACCGGCGGAGTATCCTTGTCATCCACAACAACGACATCTACCTTCTCAGCACAAGGTCTGACCCCTGTACCTAGCTGACAACCGGCTGTCGCAGCCGTCTTGTAAAGCCGCGTATCACGGGTATGTATTCGGGCTGATCCCTGCCATTCGGGGTATCGCGTGTACAATTGTTAAACCACCAGTTTTTATTTTTATTTTTTCCAGCACAAGGTATATTATGGGAATATAAATCACTTATATATCCAGTGGTCACCCAGGAAGTCCCCTGGTCCAAGTACGAAAACAATTGCTTTAACTGTTTAGTCGTCAAAAGACAATTCTCACCCGCACTTGGCGTCTTACGGAACCTCGTGCCAAGAGCCGAAGATGGACAGTCGAGCTCCCAGGGACGGCTTGTCTCTGGTCCATGGCGCCACTGAACCGCCACTCTTCAAATTGACACTTGGACAGCTCATCGACCAGCAAGCAGCCAAATATGGCGACAAAGAGGCTATGCTTATTGGCTGGACGCATGCACGCCTAACATATCGCGACTTGAGCCTGCGAAGCAAGGAGCTTGCCCGGGGACTGATAGCCCTGGGCGTCGGTGTGGGAGATCGAGTGGCCGTCTTCTCGGGTGACGACGAGCGTTTTGTTGAGCTGTTCTTCGCCACCGCCAAAGTCGGTGCCTGTCTGGTGATTCTGAACAAGACGTACACAACACCGGAATGCATACGGGCATTGAAACACGGAGGTAGGAACCAAATTGTTTCGTTTTTCTTCACACGCCAACCAATTTATCTACTGATGTGTCGAACAGACCCCTGTGTCTTTTTCTTATCAGACGAGGTCAACCGGAGACCTACACTCCCCCTTCTCCAACACCTGCGAAAGGAGAAAGGGGGAATCAAACATGTCGTCATGATGCGGTGGGACCAGATTCCACAACGCCTCGAACCGACATGGGACGATGTCTTGGACGCAGCTCGATCAGTTGATGCCTCAGAACTAGAAGAAATCGAAAAGTCTGTAGACCCCATGTCGACCGTCAACATCCAGTTCACAAGTGGTACTACCGGGTCACCAAAAGCCTCTATGCTCACACACTAGTATGTTCCTCCCTCGGATGGAAAGCGACATCGGATACCCAAAGGCTAACCACGGACATGTTTGCACAGTGGGTTGTCCAACAATAGTTTCTTCGTAGGCGAGTACCTCGAGTTCAGTGCAGACGATATCCTTTGCTGCGGCCCCCCTCTGTTCCATTGCTTTGGTCTTTGTGCCGGAATCCTGGCCGTGATCACGCATGGTGCCTGTGTTGCCTTTGGAGGTCGAGATTTTGACGCCTCGATGGTGGTGGACATGCTGGTGCGAGAGGGCTGCACTGCGCTACACGGCGTGCCCACCATGTATACGGCCATCATGGAGCACATGGCCCGTACCGGGGTCAAAATCAACACGGTTAAGAAGGGCATTGCAGCAGGAAGCAATGTCCCGCCCGCGATTGCAACAGAAATCGCCAAGAAGCTGGGCTACGAACATGTTGCCATCACATATGGTCAGTGGTCTCCGCGGAAAACAGTCCTTTCCCCGACTTGGGCTGACATGTGCTGCGAATTTCAGGTATGACGGAGACGTCACCAGCCAGCTTCATGACAGAGGCATCCGACTCTCCAGTGGACAAGCTGGAGACGGTGGGGCGAGTGATGCCGCACGCCTCAGCCAAAGTGACCGACAAAGACGGCAAAGTTGTGCCCGTTGGTCAGCGCGGCGAAATCTGTGTGGCAGGCTACCTGGTGCACCAGGGCTATTACAAGGCGCCAGACAAGACAGCCGAGGCCATGAAGGCGGATGACAACGGGATCGTCTGGATGCACACGGGAGACGAGGCAATCATGGACGAGAGGGGCTACGTCCGGATTACTGGACGTCTCAAGGATATTATCATTCGTGGTATGTTGTTTTTGGGCGTCGCGAATTTCTCATGGATTGCAACTAACTAACGCTTTCTATCCTCCTAGGCGGAGAGAACATCTATCCAAAGGAGATCGAAGAAAGGCTGCTTCAGCATCCTGCAATTAGCCAGGCACTTGTTGTTGGTGTGGAGGATGCGAGACATGGAGAAGTTGTCACGGCATGTGTAGCTGTCCGGCCTGGTCTGCCAAAGCCGCAGGACGAGGAAATCCGAGGCTGGGTGGGCACGGAACTTGCTCGACAGAAAGTGCCTCGACATATTCTTTGGGTTGGGCCAGGCGAGGCAATCACAGAATATCCCATAACGGGCACTGGGAAAGTACGAAAAGACGTATTGAGTAACTTGGCCATGAAGGCGTTGGAAATACCGGTAGCGAAGTTGTAGGTTTTCATCTGTAGATGGACTTAGACCTGGATGTCCGACGAAAGCAAAATAGAAAAGGAAAAACAGGAAAAAAAAGAAAAAAAAAATGCAACCACAAGACCCAAGTCACAAAACAAGCAAGTCAAACTGGTAATGATTCCACAATCCCGCATCCCCCCCAGTCATTAACTACGGCAGATAACTACTCTCATTCCTGCTAAGCCATTCCCTGACATAGGTTGCATCCGAATAGTGCACAATGGCTGACTGCTGAGAATTGGAGTTGTATATGCATCTCATGTGCACATTTTTCATCAAAAGAACCAAGGAGCGGTTGTATCGAGGGGGCATTTCAACGGCAGAATGTTGGCGGCAGCGAAATATCTGGGGCGCATCTCACTCGGGGTGTCCAATTGACCGATCTGTATGAGAAAGCTTGTTTTCTAACACATCCAGAAAATCTAGCAAAGTGACACCAACTAGGGGGGTAGTACGAGTTGCCTGGTCCGGATAAGATGCCATTTCTCACCCCACAACTTGTCAGTGCCACCTTGATCTGACGAGAGCGGACCGGCAGGCGACAGGCACAGGTCGCCTCACGTCTTGCGGAAGGCACTACCCGGCAGTGTGGCCGGCATGGAAGCCGTTCCCATTGCCATACGGTGTAGTGAGCCACGAAAATGCCGCCCTTATGTAAAGCTGTCCAATTCCAACCTGGGTCTTGGGTCTATGAGTATATGAGTGAAGCAACACACACACTATTTTCCACCAATCAAGACCACCATGGCTGTACCTTTCGCAGACCCCATTTGGTACACCCGCAAACACAGCCCTTACTACGATGAGAGCCATGCACGCCTACGAAAGGAAGTGAGGGCGTACATTGACAAACATGTCTCTCCGTTTTGCGAGGAATGGGAGCGGGATGGGATCGTCCCCAGGGAGGTGGGCATATACGAGATCGTTTGCGATTCGGCTTTGGTATCCAGTTAACAATAGGACAGGCTGTTGAACACTACGCCCGGAATGGGCTGATGGCAGCCTCCATCTTTCCCATTGTGTCCCGATATCTGGAAAAGATACGTCTCCCCGGCGGCATTCCAGCCAGCGAATGGAACGAATTTCATGACCTCGTCTTTATGGACGAGGTCGCCCGATGCGGCTACCTTGGGGTGATCTTTGGTCTAGCCTGTGGCAACATTATTGGAACGCCACCTGTGATTCGTTTTGGAACCGCGGCACAGCAGCGTCGTTATGTCCCGGATATTCTGTCTGGAAAGGTCCGCTTCTGTTTGGCCGTCACCGAGCCAGACGCCGGGTCGGACGTGGCCGGCTTGACGACAACGGCTGTGCGCAATGGGGACCACTACGTCGTCCATGGTATAAAGAAGTGGATCACGAATGGCCTGTGGTCTGATTATTGCACAGCGGCAGTGCGCACTGGAGGCAAGGGTCAGAAAGGCATTTCGGCCTTGATCATTCCGCTGGACAGCCCCGGGGTCACACGCAAGAGGCTCTACAATTCAGGCGTCTCCGCAAGCGGTATGTGTGAGACCCTTGTCCACGATGCAAGTCGAATGTGCTGACCCCCAAATCCAGGATCCACGTACATCGAATTTGACGGTGTCAAGGTTCCGGTGGAGAACCTAATCGGCAGAGAAAACGAGGGATTCTCCATCATTATGTCAAGTACGTTCGCCATACTTTCATCGACGACAACGCGCAGCTGCTGATGTGTCGGTAGATTTCAATCACGAGCGGATTTGGCTGTCCATCACGGCACTCCGGCTCGCACGTGTGTGCGTTGAGGACGCCTACACCTATGCGGTTCGGCGCGAGACTTTTGGCAAGACTCTCATTTCCCACCAAATCATACGAACAAAGCTGTCAGAGGCTGGACGCACAATTGACTCGGCACAAGCATACGTCGAGCAGCTGGTGTACCTCCTCAGCAAAGCCCGGCAGCTGGGTGAGCCAGAGCCCCTGGGCATTGGAGGACTGGTGGCAAACTGCAAGGTCCACTGCTGCCGTGTGTTGGAGCGGGTGAATCGAGAGTGCCAGCAGATCATGGGAGGCATTGGGTACTCGAGAGGAGGCCGGGGTGGACGAGTTGAGCAAATCAGCCGCGACTTGAGGGTGATGGTCGTTGGCGGAGGGAGTGAAGAGATTTTGACGGATTTTTCGCTCTTACACGAAGCAAAGGCCCTTGTCAAGACGAAGCTGTAGGTTGCACACAGAAGAAGCATGCAAAACACAACGAGGAAATAGATCCCAATAGATGATAGCCCGTCGCATGAACCAGATACGTTCGAGTGTACTGCCACTTCCCGGGCCATGGTGGCCCAATCGAGTATTGCTGTTTTTCGGTGCTTTCCTGCTTTAGGAAACGTAAAGACTCCCCGTCGAGAGCAGCCCGTTGGCGAATATACGGACCATCAAGGCTGCCTTGCAGAGTGTTGCAGCTTTTGAAGGGGCGAGGGATTCAAAGCGAGCAGTTCAGTGGGCAAGACTGGGTTTACAGTGGACGATAGCAAAGTTGCAGTGGAGCATGCGGGTGGTTGCTGGTTGCGAGCTTCCTAGATGAGTCAGTAATAATACAAAAGTCGTCTAAACACACAGAAGAACTGTTGGAAGGTGTTTGCCAGCCGCGGTGCACTCACGTGCAACACGCTGCGCTGATTGGCTGGATGAACAATAGACCCGCTTTTTCCAGCACACAAAAATCCCTCCGTGTTTGCTTTCGTGTATCTACATAGTAGACTTTCATCATAACAACCCCTTTTTCTACGGTAGTCAGTCTAGCCCTTTACAGATCGTACCCTCCTTTTGACAAGAACACCTACTATGTACTCTCGCACAGCTATGCAAATGGGGATTGGCGCCGTAGCATCCCTGGGGCTGAGGCGAGTTTGGTCGGTGATAAGCACAGAAGTGCCCCGCATGAGTCACCAAGGATGCCTAGCCGGACGGATACAGGGGGCCCTCCACAGGACAGCCGCTCAGCCCCAGTGGGCGTTTCTCGACAGCTTTGAGAGATGTCTTAAAGCTGGCCATGTCGCCCATCCCAGCAGACGAACCTGACCACAAGCATCGACCACAAGCAACACATCATTCACAGTTCCAGGTTGCTAGCAGCTTCGAGGCTTCGTAAATTGGCTCGGCTTCAAATAACAGAATAACCAATCTCCACCGCCAGATACGGCTTCACAACCGCCACAATGCCCAAACGTATGGGAAAAGGCGGAGCCAACTACGCACAGAACCTGCCTGGCTACATGATTCGCATCCAACAGCCCGACGGCTCCAGCATCCTCCAGCCTATCGTTTTTGATCCCATCGGCACCCAGGCCTACAGAAGACACATCAAACTGCTCCACAAGCTGGCGCGTGAGGGCCTGGTTCCCGTCCGCAACACGAGAGCCGGCCAGTCTGCTGCCACGCGGCAGACCTCGCGAGAGACCCCTGAGAATGTTGTCGAGCAGGTGGCAAAACCAATTGTCGACAAGTCAAAGACGTCGTCGGCCAAAAAGAAGAAAATCATTTGGGAAACCTACCACTGGCAGAATCCCCACTTTGGCCCGTCGACCTCGGGAAGCTCCACGCCGAGACGTGCCAAGTCTCCGCTGCCCAAGGCCAATGTTGAGAACGACTTGGATCTTGCACGGTCAGACGTTGAGCTTCCGGGCGAGCGGACCGCACGAGTGCCGCAAACCGTTGGGAGCTCTGTGCTGAGCGCAGAAGACGCGGCGTTTGCTACGGAGGAAGAACAGATGGCAGAGCTCTACCGCCGGGGGATACTCTACGACGACCAGGCCGCACCGACTGATCCGAAGCCAGAAGAGGCGAGTGCACTGCCAGAGGCTCATGTTCCGTCTGCCGGACCCTCGTACACGGTGCGCTATGTGGCGATCAAGAGAAAGAGCGGCAAGCGCATGGCGGTGGCTATTGCGCGGCCGCGGACACCAGCGCAGCTCGAGGGCGGCGGTGTCGATGAAGAAACTAGGGAGGCGGGTGGCGCCACGCCATCACAAGCATGGCCCCCATTGGGCAAGGTGCGGCTGTTTGCCGTGCCGGGGATGCTGGGTCCAGACGAGGTCACCCTCGAGGACATCCAGGGCGAGGGCAATGCAAGCCTCCACGAGGAGGATTTCGAGGATATGGAATATGTGGTGGTAGACAACGACGATCTTGTATCTTTGGCTGGGTCGATGGCCGGGTCGTGGATCGAGCTGGACAGCGTAGCCGACTCCGAAGGCTCATCGTCGTGAGAGTAAACGATGTGAATTGCATGTTTTCTTTCCTCGATGAGCACAATAGCCAAGATACCATTTGTTTCCACATGGCGGTGTACATTGTGCGCCATACTCAACTGCCTCTTATCGTCGTTGAAATCCGTGCCCAAGTGACATAACTTCCAGCTACCCACTTCTTTTCGGCGAGCCGCCCAATGGCAAACAAAGGTTATTTTTCTGGTTCAGCTGCACAAAAAGCGCAACGCTACTCAAAGCGCACGTGTATCCCACCCCCATCGTCCACTTTTATTCTGCCAACACCGCTACAATGAGACTGATCAACGCGAGCACCCATGCTCTCGAAGAGTACTTCAACGACATCCCTGCATATGCCATCCTGTCGCACACATGGGGAGAGGGCGAAGTCACCCTCCAGGACTGGCAGGATCTGGAGAAGGCGCGCCTGAAGAAGGGTTTTTGGAAGATCGAGCAGACTTGCGCGCAGGCCAAGTTGGACGGCTACCAGTACGCCTGGGTCGACACCTGCTGCATCGACAAGACCAGCAGCTCCGAGTTGTCCGAGGCGATCAACTCCATGTTTGAATGGTACAGCGAGGCCAAGGTGTGCTATGCATACCTCGAAGACGTCGACATCCCTAGTGCAGTCGAAGGCGAGCCCCATCGCGTCATCCTCAGGGATGCAGCCACGGCAAAGGCATTCAGGGCCAGCCGTTGGTTTAGGCGCGGCTGGACCTTGCAGGAGCTCCTGGCGCCCACGAGTGTCCGGTTCTATTCGTGCACATGGAAGCACATGTTTGCCAAGCGCGAAGCCGCCGATCTCATCAGCGATCTGACCGGCATCGATGCGACGTGCATGCGAAAGCCGGCCGAGATGCACAGACAGAGCGTGGCGTGTCGCATGTCCTGGATGGCCCACCGGGAAACCACGCGGGTCGAGGACACGGCGTACTGCATGCTGGGCATCTTTGGCCTGCACATGCCGCTCCTGTACGGCGAAGGCCACAACGCCTTTCTGCGGCTGCAGCACGAAATCATCCGCATCTCCAGCGACCAGACCCTCTTCTGCTGGCAAGACCCACGGCGCTATGGCGCGAGAAACCCCAGCGATCCCAGCGATGCACTGCACAGGGGAGCATCCAAAGGAAAGTACAATGTCCGCCGAGCCGAGCAGCTGCTGGGCTGGGCGAGCATCCTGGCCCCCGACCCAACCGTCTTTGCCGACACCGCTCGATACCGCCCGTACGAGCAGGATCCCAAAGGCCGGAAGCAGAACAACGGCGTCCTCCTCAAGCCAGAGCCCTACGAGATCACCAACTTTGGACTGCGGATCTCTCTGCCTCTCCTGTACACGGGCGGCGGCGTGTATGCGGTCCTCGACGTTGTCGTCGTCGGAAACCAATCGTCCAAGGTGCTCATTCCACTGCGGCAGCACAGATCGGATCGCTACCATCGTTTTCTGCCGAGCCTGTTGACGGGCCCCGTGCCGCTCGATGCCCTCCAGGCCCGCCAGCCCATCTACGTGGACTGCAATCCCCTGTCCCTAGGCTTCATTCCCTCCACTGTCTGGGATGCAAAAGTCGACGGTCTCCCCCGACGGCTGTTTTTCACCTTTAGCCACCCCGTAGCCCAGCTGGAAACGCTATCCTTTGGCGACCTGGAGGCCCCAATCTGGTACTGCGCTACTATGCCGTCGCCCGACAACTCGTACAAAAATGCAGGTGGCGTTTTTACGGTCACGGTGAACGACTGCAACGTACTAGTACTCATTGTTGGGTATCAAGGCGAGCTTCTGCTGCATCACGTGATATACGGTTATTCTGGCGGCAGCGGCAGCGGCAGTGGAAGTGGCGGTGGAAGTGGCGGTGGTGCTCAAAATCCAAGTCCACAACCAAAGCCAGAGGGCGAGCCAGAGACGCCGGTCGATCTTAGCAAGCTCTGGTATATCGGTACCACTCCAGGACAGCTTCCCCAATGGATGCATGGCTCATTGCTCCAAACGCGCAGCGGACTAGAACCGTCGGATGTTGGCACCTGGCCGCTGTCCCTAGGAATTTATGGCTGCACAACATGGACTACCGACGAGGGTGACGAGGTCTGCCACCTTGATCTAGCGTCATCCCGTGGTGCAATCTACAAGACCAGTACCTGGTCGAAGAACAGGACAGAATCAGAATTGACAGCTCATCAGCTTCATAAGCTGAAGAATATCCGCATGCAGATTTATGAGCGTTTCGCGGCTGTGGATTCGAGTGCCGTATCAGACGAGTCCTGGAGTGCTGTTCGTCAAGACGTGATCGACAAAAGGAAGCGCGAACATGGCCATTCGCAACGGTTTGCTTTTGTGGAGGTTGGCGGCAGTATCACTCGACGCCCGGAGTGATCATTCACAGGAGGCTATGAATTGAGGGGATGAATGTGAAGAAAACCAATAACAGCAGTTTCGTAACTGCGTGCAAACACAACACAAGACAATAGGATGAGTGGTGGGGGGTTTTTCACTATTTCAAATTTTTTTTTTTTTTGTGTTTTCGTATGTTTCTATATCTAGGCTTCTTCACTGGCTAACTAGTTCTTGTAGGTTAGTGGCCCATGACCATGCCATGATTTTCCTATCCTGCCTTCCAAATTCAATATCATCCCACAATGCTTGCCAAATTTGTGCGGTGCCCTGTTTTGTGTGTGTGTGCGCAAGTATATGTATGTGTGTGGTTGTGCGATTGTGATTCTGTGCGTGCGTGCGTGCGTAAAGGTTTTTTTTTTTTTTTTTTTTTGTGAGTTTTTTTTGTGAGTTTTTTTTTTTTTGGAGTGCTTCGCAGGGCACCAAGCCACGCACAAACTGCATCGTCCGCAAAGGAGATGCTCAAAAACGAACGACGATGGCATCGTCCCTCACGAAGGCGTCGTCCTCCACGGAGGCGTCGTCCTCCACGGAGGCGTCGTCCTCCTCCAGGAAGGTGGCATCCCCCACGAAGGCGTCATGACACGATGGCAGGTGGGTAACGTCGTTGTCCTTGTCGAAGAAGACCATACCATTGCGGCAGTCCACGGCGTGATGGATCTCGTCGGGGCTGTCGAGAGCCTTGCCGAACACCATCAGGTAAGGCTTCATACCAGGAGAACCGGCGGTGCGGCAATCCGTGCGAGCCATCTGCTCTTCAATGGTGATGGCATAGAGCTTGGCAAACTCAAAGGGACAGACTCTGTAGCCCCGGCTGTGGATGCGGACATAGAGATCTGCCACGACCTCCACGGAAGGCACGAGGTCGTCGCCACGCTGAGCCTTGGGGAAGGAGACGGTGACAGGGCGTGGCCAGAACTTCAGATGATGGTTGAGGGCAATGTCCACAATGTCCGGCTTGGACAGATGCTTTTCGAGCTCCTTGCCAAGGGAATACAAAAAGAAATTCGTAAAGCGGAACCGGACGCGGCCCATCTCGACGTCGAGGTCGATATCGACAAGAGGATACATGCTGCTTGCTGCGTCCATTTCAACTGTAGAGTTGGGTTTTCAAGTGCAGAGTTGAATGGTTGATTTTTCTTGGGTTGGCCGAAGTTGATCAGTAGTGTGCGGATGAAAAGGAAGGAAAGAAGAGAGGAAGAAACTTGGACCAGGTGGGAGAGAAGGCGTTCTTATATAGGCAACGATGTGTCCTACGGCCGTAAAAACTGCGGCTTTATAACTTCGGGGAGGTGCGATGCTGTTCTAGCGTCCTTCGAATCAAGCGTGTGCATTACGAGGTTTTTTTTTTTCAAACAGCACACACGGCTAGCCATACGCAGACACAAAGACGTCAGAACCAACAGGAAACCAGTCGAGGTAGAATCCCAAAGAAGGCGCACAGACGGGAAATGGAAGGACGAGGCTCGGCCGTAAAGCTGTTATAGGGCATTGTCACGAGGCTCGGCCGTAGAGCTGTTGTAGGGCATTGTAACGAGGATCTTAGTCTACCCCTGAAATTCGCAAACAATGTGCCAAGCATTACTTGCCAAGTCAACCAAGACGGACACATGCACATAAAATTTGCAGCATGACAACAAGAGCACCTCGGTGGCTGAAAAGACGTTCATTCCTACGGAAAGAAAAAGAATACATCGGAACTACAAGTAGAGCCAAGAAAGTCGTGTCAGGTGACAAACGTAGCCCGATCCGATGAGTCCAGTAAACAACCCAAAAGTAATGTTTACAACGAAAAAAAAAATACAGTCTTTTTTTGTCCTCGCCCAAAAATACTAATCAGTACAGTAGACAACAAAGCCCATTAGATATCAAAGTGGCTTCCTCTTTGCACACGCAAGGTACCGCCTGCGCGCCTGGTATTCCGTGGAGCGGCAATGTCCAATAGTGGGGATACCACTGGTGGTGCCCATCTCCCATGGGGCCCCGTCGAGCTTGACCTCGTACTCTTTGACCTCGCAGTGTGGCTGTAGTTGTTGAGGTCGTCATCGTCATCGTCAAACAGCAGATCGTCGTCGTGCAAGACGTGCGGGTCGGGTCTCGGCCGACGAATATACGTCATGGGACTACGCGCCTGCATCTGGTGGCGACGGCCGGCCGAGGGCACATGCGACAACCCAATGCCGCCATGCAGAGGGCTGTCTGCGACTACCCGCAGAGAACCCACTGCACTCTGCGGCCCCGGCAGCCGACCGCGGTCGACGAGCCCGCTCCCGTCCATGCCGCCGCTGAGACGGCGCAGCCAATGCGAGCGGTACACCACGCTGTCCAGCTCCTCTTTCAGCAGCGACCAGCTCGTGGTAAAGTAGATCACGGCGTTCCACACGCCCTGCAGAGGCAGAACGGCGGCACTGGCAATATTCATGGCAAAGTTCACACTGGCCGGGTTCACGATGGCGCAGACGCGGTTGACGGAGGCCGGGGTCCAGGTCACCAGCACCGAGATGGCGAAAACAAAGGAGGTGCGCAGGTACGCCAGCTTGACCGGGTCCATGCGGCGAAACTTGTTGGCAAAGCGGTGGCCGACCCGGCCCAGCCGTGCCAGGCCGGACGGCTCGGCATACGCCGCCGGATTGGAGGCGATGACCGTCGGCACCGAGTTCTGGCGGGCCTGGGCCGGCGACGTCCTGGTGAATTCTTCGTACGAGCGACGCCGGCTACGACGACTGCCACGGTGGCTACCACCGCCGATCCTGGTGAGGTTGGAGCGGGCAGACGACGGCCGGGGCGCGGCTGTGACGGTGGTCGACGTCGAGCGGTAGGGCGCTGCAGTCGGACTGCTGCTGGACCCATAGATGGCCGGCGGCTCCGCGGGGAGAACCGATTCTTCGTCAGAATTGTTGTTGTTGCTGTTGTTGTTGCGGCTGTGCCGAAGTAGGCTGTGGAGACGTCGAGGGGGGTTGGCGTCCTGTTGCTCGTGCTGCCTATCCTGGGCCTCCTGCACGCTGGTGTTGGTGATTTCTGTAGGGAACGGCTCGTCGTCCCATGGGCAGTCTTGCGGGTGTAGGGGTGTCATGGGGGGCGGCGGTGTTGGATTGTGGGAGACGACTGGGTCGCAGACGTCGGTTGTGACATACACTTCGGTTGTGACTGTTCCGTAATACATGTTCTTTCCGGCAGTCAGTATAGTTAGAGGCGAAGTTAGACATAGAACAAGGCACTGAAGAAATAATTTGGGGGGGGGGCATACCTTGTCGGTGGATATCTGCGTGTCGGTGCCTCCGGTAGAGATGTCTTTGCCTTGGGCACTGAGCGTGATGTTGCGCAATTGGTTGCGTTGGTGGAAGACGTGGTAGCCGACGGCAATGTAAATGACGGCGGACATGAAGATGCACACCCAGATGGGTATGTAGTATGAATAGATACGGACAGAGTTCCATCTGTCCCCGATCCAACACCAAAGCTGCGCGGGTTAGGACCAACGTGATTATGTTCGATCATCTTGGCAATGCACATACCGTGGCGTCGGCATAGACAGGGCCCTTGTTCGAGTTTTCAACGTAGAGGCAGACAATGGCCGGAATCATTGGGATTCCAAAGCATATGAGGGCGTAGAGCCAAAGGTACCGCCGAAACGTGGTGGGATTAGCGGCGTGGAAGAAGACAAGGTAGACGTTGAAGGCCATAGCGAAAGACCACCACGGGTCGGACTGCATGCACCTGGGTGAGGTCAGCAAGTGGGACTCGACGAGACCGCGGATTGGAGCCTTTGTATACGTTACGCGTGACGAGACAGACATACATTTCGAGCAAGAAGGCCTGGGCACGGCAGAGAGAGCTGCCAAAGCCGGCGTGAAGGCCGTTGAGGCCGATGAGACTGGCAATGCTTGCGCCGATATTGGCGACGGAGGCAAAGAGAATAAACGTGTTGGGTATGGTTCGAAGGCGCTTGAAAAGGGCAAATGTGACGACAATCAGAGCGACTCCGATCAGGGACAAGGAAGCCCCCGTCCTCTCCAACGTCACAATAACTTTTGCTTGGTCAAGTGGGAGCTCCATGTTTGGGTATGCATCATTGCTCATGTCCTGGGAGTTGAGCTAATAAGAGGAATTTGGGAAGATGGAGGCGTGATATGAAAAATCGTGGGACTGGTGAGAAGGCAGCGTGAAGCAAGGCAAAAAATCAGAAATTTGTATCGCGAGATGGGTATTATCGTGAGCCAAAGAGGAGTAATGCAAGTTGACTTTTAGCGCAACGTTTCCACTGGCCGCTTCTGTTCGTCGGGCGTGCTGAGTATACACCCAGCACAAGGAGAAAACGAGGCAGAGTTATTCTTGCTCGCCTTACACGGCCGCTGAAACCTGTTTTCAGCTGGGGCCCAGTGAAAGAACAGAACCGGGGACGACAAGCCAACTCTGGGCGGAAAAGAGAGGGATAAATCAAGGTGCTACTCGCGACAGGACCACAAAGGGACCTGGCAACACACAGGTGTGCCGGGCGGGCGCACAAGATGGCAGCACGCGGGAGGTGGAAAGGAAACGGGAAAGGGACTGAAAGCCTACAGACGTTGTTGAGATTTTCTGTAAAGGGCTTTCTCTGTGGATAGCCGTACCCAGAATCGCGTAGTGTTGTTCTCCTCTCTCTCTTCTTCTCTCTCGTGGTGCCGATCTTTGCGAGAAAAGGAAGGCCTCTTGCGGTTCAGAGTGTGGGATGGAGACAAAAGAGACACGCTTCGGGCGCAGGAGTGGGTCAACGTCCGTACTAGTAGTTACCGCCCTGGATGGTGTCGGCAACGAGAAGAGGCTGTTGGTATTTTCTCTGGGGTTCTCTTTGCGAACATGGCCCCCATCGGGTTATTCCGTCTTGTGCCGCACAAGCACACCCCAAAAGAAGAGCGACAAGCAGTCAAATCAGACGAAATAAGAAAGCCTCATTTAGGGGGGGGGGGATCTAAAAAAAGAGACACAAAGAGGAACAGACATTAACCTTCGAGGTACGGCCAACTAGTCAGACGATTGCATTGCTCCTCCTGCCTCAATGTAACAATGGAGGTGGCCACGCAAAAGGTGAGGACGGGCTGTTGGTCCCCGGTTGTGGAATCGTTAAAACGGCATGAAAACGGACGGCAGAAGAGAAACAAAACAAATTGTAGATACGAAAATGTCTGTGTGACGAGAACAAGGTGCACTCTGAAGGCCGCGCAGGGAGGCTGTCAAGTCTCTGTTTTGGTCCCCGTGGTTGTCTGCAGATGGGGACGCGCCTCTTGAGGAACGCCGCCACACGTTCCACGTACGTGAACGGGACAAGTATTGAAGCGACAATAAATACGGGAAGGTAAGGGGGGGGGTGAGGAAATTGTTTGGCTCCCAGGGCCAGCAGCTGAATGGCGCCCGGTCGAGGTGAAGACTCTTGGCTACTCTTCGTGTGGATGCGCGGTGTGGTGTGTGATGTGTTCGTATGTAGTGTGCACACCGGGACTGGAAAGTATCTTGAAGGTAACTTGAGCGCAAGAAAGCACGGCAGGATGGGCAACCCGGCAACTGTCTGGGATGAATAGGAAACAATCAACGTTCGGTTTGTGGCTGGACCACGTCAACGGATTATTGCCTCGATGGTGCTGTTGGTGAAACGGACAGCAGAGGAAAGAGCCGCACTGGCCCCAAGGAGGGCAGTTGGTGCAAAGCAGAAAACAATCCGACAAGGTTCTGCGTCAAGACACCTAGCAGCTATCTGGTTGTCGAGAGAAAGAAGAGATGTGTGGTGGACCGGGTGACGAAAAGGCCCACACGGCGGCAGACGACTGAAATGAAGAATAGCAAGATACGCAGGAGTCACAACTCGAAAGTGAACGACAAAGAAGAAACGAAGAAGCCCCCAAGAATTGGCAGAGAGTTGGCATAAGCTTGCAATATGAAGGCAAGGGAGTGTCCGCTGTGTATGGTGTATGAATAAGCGAGACGGCCGAGAAGGAAGGTAGTTGAGAGGAGAGCACTGGGTTTGCGCAACGAGGAATTACTCGGGCAGTCGGCCAAGAGAAGAAGTGGAAGACCGGGGATCCGGGTATGGCCAGCATAGAAATAACGAAGGAGAGGGTGCCGGTGAGGGGAAGCGAAATGCCAAAAGTTGGGAGCCAACAGCACATGCAGCGTGTCATTGGAGAATAAAATGAGGAGAAACCAAGAACACGGGGTAACATGGCCTGTTTTCTTTCTCGAGTTGAGAAACAGGAGAAGATTCCCATAGGACAGGCAGACTGCAGCCGGGACAGGACCGTACGACGCAGTGTCACGCGGATTCCAGGCGTCTTTGTGTGTTATGGAAAGGACAAGACGGGAGGGGGGCCGATAAGGAATCAAAGACCGCTGCCGGATTTGTCAGAGAGCCAATACTATTCTTGACAAGGCTGGCTATGTTCGTTCTCCCTTCTTTCACTTGTTCGTTATTTTCCTGGTCGCTCGTGACATACAACCAACCCGACTTTGTGGCTAGGGCTATGCATTCCTACAGGGCCAAGAGGCAAATAACTACTCGCCGTTGACGTCGTTGACTCTCTTCCGTAATCTCATGCCAAACTGGGTTCGCAGGCCCGGCCAAATTGGGATGTCTTGATGAACCGTGTTGATTCCTGTTGCCCCCATTCTCGGGTTCCTCGGTCGTTCCGTGGGCTGGATGTATTGGAAAGGCCAAGTACAACCTCTCCAAGGGGCTTTTACACCTTGTGTGTTCCTTAGTGAAGCTGTCCTCCAAATATCAGTCCCACAATACTGACACCTGAAGGTGGACGTCATGAGAAACACAGGCGACACATGGGAGCACAACAGACGAAGATGTACCCCAAGAGGACAGTCCTCCTCGTCCGTTTCTCTCCTTTTTTCCTGTGCTCCCGAGCATCTGCGACGATCTGTTTTATCGCGGACCAGACAACCCGTCTCACCGTCTGTTGAGCTTCTATTCATTGGACACGGAGACATTTGACCGCCGTACTTGTGGCGGGACGATGCGGTGTGTCCAAAAATTAACGTCTCACGCATTGCATCTGTACACAACTCTGTCGTGTTTTGCATTAGGAGAAGTGGTTTCGACTGTGAGGCTCTGGTAGGATTTCTCTACGGCCTTTGGAGAGGGGGGGCAAGAAGACACAGCCAAGTGCACTTCCGGGCAACTTGTGCATGTTTCCCTGTCTTTTTCGTGTTCGGTCATCGCCAAAGGTTCCAGATCTACGTAACAATTTCCTGTGAGATGCGCTGTATGATGCTTTCTGGGATCTTTGGCGGGAGTCCTTTGTTTCAGTCCCCCCATTGCACCTGTTCGTCCGGTCTCGGGCATGTGTCCCATACCAGAGACATTGTGGTCCCCAAACTAGCGACAGACAATCTCTACGACGACCCATCTCGACAAATGCAAAGGTTGCCTTGCGCGTAAACCAACAGCACATCGGGGCAAGCCAAATTCCGCGGAAAACGCAGGGACACTCTGCTCCTTTGGGGGGCAGGCAGTTTCTTTGATCTTTCACACCGCTCTCTCCAGGTCACAGTCGTACGAAAGGGGGGAAGAGTTGGTCATGGCTCTAGTGATGCACGCAATACGAGACTGTCGGTGTTTCCAACAAAAGACGAGAAAAGCCTTCACCTTCCCCATGAAGGATGTGTATCTGGCGGCTGCATAAGAGATCCCAATGCATGGTAATAAACAGGGGCGGAGCCGTTGCGACCTTGATAGCGCGACAAAATAAAGTGTGATGGTGGCTTTCTAGACGATTTGAAGGCTTTTATTTGGGGGGGTTCGCGTTCTGGGGTGCTGAAACGCACCAAAAGGGGCAGGCACTAATAACAAAAGATCGACAGGAAACGCAACGGCTTTTTTTTTTTTTTTTGGCCTTACCTGCCCCGGCCCTTTCCTCCACACCCCGCAGACGCCCAATCCTTCCCAGGCGCCTTCCCCCCACAAAAAAAAATGGCAAAATAACTTCGCATCCCCAAGCGGCGACACACGCCCACATACGAGTGCATCCCTGGCCAACGAGTGACCGTTCGAGTCTTGCCCGAAAATAGGCTGACTCAACGACATGGCAGGGAGACTGAAACAAAGGCAGGGAGAAAATGCGTGGCAAAAGCAGGCTACAATGATTCGCTCGTCGCTCATTGGCGTTAATAATATCTTACAAGCAGTTCTCGCGCGAGTTCATGGCACCCATGCCGTTATAGGAGCCAAGACAAGAAAGACAAAGAAGAAAGAGAACCCTGCTGGAGGTTGCGCCGTTGCCCTCGCGGGCATTCTCTTTTCTGCTTCACCCACAAGAGCCATGCATTTGACCCATCTGGCCGACCTATTCGGCCCCCTTGACTCTCATTTCCAAATGGCGCCCAAAGGGTTGCATTGTGCCGAAAACCATGAACATGTTGCTCTGTCTTTGCTGCTGAAATTTTCCTTCCTGGGCAAACACGGTGGCGCAGTTCCCCTATTTTTTTCTATCCTTGATAGTGACACCGCATAGCAATTCATAGCATGTATCTCTGGTGTTGTCGATTTTCGGCTGGCATTTATTTGTCTGTCTCAATTTTGTCCCCCCTTTCTCCTTGTCGCGATGCGAGGGGGGCACATGGATCAAATTTCCTGCCCACCTCTTATTGCCTGTCAGCCAGCGGGAAGCTCAGCCAGACCCCCTGGGAATACAACAGCCTTGCCCTGTGGCGGAAAGGTTTGCCGGTCTGCCCTTTTGACACATTGGCAGATCATTCGTATGCGGGTCTTTAGGCATAGGAACCGCTGGAAACATGATTGTGGAGAACTAGGGCTCCCCAAATCGTCAAAATATTCGTTGCGGTCAAGTAAAAACGCTCTTCATAGTTCAAAAAAGTGTGCAATTTCATGTATGTGCCGTGAAGTTAGATGCAAAACCAGGGCTGTGTTATGCAAGTACCAGTCTGGTTTCTGGCTTTTGCGAGCGACGTTTTTGCCATCTTGGCTGTCCTGGGTGTTTCCATACCTCCCATCTTCTAACGAATCCAGGTATCTTTCCGCGGACAAAAAGTCAAAAAGGGCAAAATGAAGAGAAACACGCCAAACAAAGTATGTGGCCTCTTTTTTTTGAGTATAACCAGCAAACAGAAACCCCAATTTAAAATCACAGCAGCGTTCCCGCCTTTGCTTGTAAACTCAACACTAAGTTGTGTAGATGAAATCTGGACGGCTGTCGCCTAGCTTCTCAATCTCGTGGTCAGTGAGCCCTGCGATCCGGCCATTACGCTCACCACGTCTCCGCTTTGCGTTCTCTATGCGTAGCAAGATCGTCATGAGCAGGGAACCACCAAAAAGGAACAGGGTCATGTAGGCGATAATGAGGCCGTGGCCCACAAAGTAGCGGGGTGCTGCGAAGTAGATGTTGGAAGACACGATGCCGTTGAGGTTGCCCCACCCAATGACGAAGCCTAGAACGACACCACGTTTGTAGACACCTTCGATGTTGTTGGCCATCCAGCTAATCGTGTTGGAAATGCATGGGTAGATGCCCAGAGCACCCAAAAAGGTGCCAGCGTACTGGACGGAAGCGCGATCGGAACCGATGAGCATGCTGAATCCAATGATCCCCAGCACAGACACCAGGATGTTGCACAGGCCACGGGCCCGTGTACGGTCGGCAACGTAGCCGATGGTAATGGTCAGCACCGCCGCCGCGGCATAGGGTGGTACAGACATCAGCTGGCTGTGGATCACGGAGCTGTTCCATCCCAGGTTGTTGACAATGGACGGGAGGAACAGCGAGAAGGCATACAGGGGCATGTCACAGCCGCTGTAGATGATCATGCCCAGCCACATCTTCCAATCCTTCACCGCCGACCAGAAATATGTCATCTGGAACTCTTCGTGATCGGCAGAGGCCTGCTGGTCCAGCTTTAGGCGGCGAATGACACGGATGCGGTCTTCAGCCGAAAGGAAGCGTGCCTCGTCGGGGAAGTCGTGCACGAGGAAAAACGACAGGAAGCCTAAAATAATAGTCAAGAGCCCTGTTGTGATGTTAGGCGTGATGGTCCTTTATGGCGGAAATGACAAAGCTTTCCGCGACAATGGCACGAAGAGCATCGTAACAAGTACGGGGATGACAGGAACTTGGCAATAAGGTTATGGTTGGGGTCGGGGTTAACTACCTTCGAGGATGAAGATCCAAGCCCAGCCCGGATGGCCGCGGATGCCGTCCATCAGCTCAATGGCTGCGGCGAGGAGGCCACCAAAAGAGCCAGAAACGGCCGCAGCGGAGAAGAAGATGGCCTGGGACACGTTAGCTTGTGCGGTGAAAGGTGGGAGAAGCGGGGATAGCGTCACATACAGCTCGGATACCAAATTCGGATCGCTTGTACCAGCAAGAGAGGTAATAATTGATACCAGGGAAGAGTCCTGCCTCGGCCAGGCCCAGAAACCAGCGAGCAGCAAGCAGGCCCGAGTAGTTTTTCACGAAGCCCATGCCAAGCATACAGGCGCCCCAAGCAATGCTTCGCATCGTCAGCGTTTACGCGCAGAAAACAGGGTGTTTGGCTGCACCTTGGTAAACTCACATTATGATGGGAATAAAGACGGACGGCCTGAGCTTCTTCAACATGATGTTGGTCAAGGGCTCGAATACAGAGTAGGAGATGAAGAAGATCGTGAGCGTCATATTGTACATGTTCGTCGACAGATGCAGGTCTGTGGCCAGGTGGGCGATTTTCGCATTGCCGATGTTCGTACGGTCAAGGAAGGCCATCAGGTAGAGAACGCAGAGCTGATATTGTTAGCATGGAGTGTGTCCAGCGGTAAGAAACGTCTAGCTTCGTGGAAGTGTGCGGAGTTGTGTGGAAGTGCAGCAGCATACCCATGGGATCAGGATGAAGTCGAGGCGCATGACCAATTTGCGGTCCTGTGAAACAAAAGGTTAAAAAGTGACAAGATATGCAAGACGCATCTGAAGGGTTACTCACAATGGCTGCCTTCTCTCCTTCTGACTTGCCCTCGTCGGGGTCGGCCGGCAGGTCGACCATAGGCGTCGCGTGCGCGATCGTAGCCTTCTCGTTGTCGCTCATGGTGTCTGTTTACCCGGTTGCGTGCCGTTGTCGGTTTTCTGTGCCAGGTATTTGCAGAATTCTTCTCGTGGGTTTCACGGCGAAAATTGGATATCTGAAGACAAGGCGACGATAGAGTCAAGAGGAGCGGGCAAGTTACCCTTTTGTATAAGTCAAGAAGAGTGGGCCGCAATGAAGACGACGAACGAGGCAACTGCTGGTCCTGGCACCAACAGTCAAGGTTGGTGAGAAAGGAGAAGATATGACGAGGTAAAGGTTCAAAAGAATGGGAAATGGGTCTTTATTTTGCTTGGTTGGGTTGCTGTTGGGACGGGTCACGTCAATAGGTTTGGGGTGCAAGGGAAGGGGAATATTGGAAAAGCAGGAAGGAGCGACCGGGCACTTGCCGACCAGGGTGGGCAGGAACGGGAAGGCCGATTTTTAAGCAAAATAGAAATAAACGAAAGGAATTTAAAAAAAAAAAACCACAAAAAAAACACGACTGAAAATGGAGACCCCAGAGCCTGCACAAGAAAGGCATAACACCCGGGCGCCGAGCAGGGAGGGGGACATACAGGCACAGGATGCAGGCGGGGGAGGTATCTTACATGGTAGGATCCAGAGTGGTGATCGGCATTGTTAGTCGTGTCCGCGGGGGAAGCCACGAGTAGGGGTGGGTGTGGAGGAAGGCACGACTGACCAGGATGTGGAGACAGGCACCCCGACCTGCCCCCCATATAGAGTCTGGGCAGACACAACAATTTGGCCGCTATGCAAAGAAGTCCCTATTATCATTCTCGACTCTGGGTCTTTGAGCATGGCGCAACACGCTGTTTATCTCCATGTCTGCCGTGCCTGCCCCTCGAATCATTCCTTTCTTCGCGCTTTGTTCCCCTGTCATGGTTTGCACCCTTGCCGCTGTCTCGGCCAGCAAAAAATATGTCCGCAATCGTCAACTGGTCTGATCTGTGCGGCTGAGCAGACTCCTCCTTGCCCGTCAAGTGCAAGGTATCTATTTCTGTGCTAAACGGAAAGGGAATAAAATAAGAAACGTGCGACGCCTCTGCCATGCGGCTGTGTGGTGTTGTGATATGATGCACAGGAAAGGGCTACATGCACGCAGCTGCACAAGGTGGGTCAGGCTAATGTACCAGTTGCCCAAAGTGCAGGTCGCCGGTGCATCCATAGAAACGAGCGATCCGCCCATCAGGCGAACCCCAATCTATCAAACAGCACGAGAGCATGCTGGTAGAGTTTCTTCGCGCCCGAGGTGGCGTCCCAGAAATGTAGTTGTTATGGAAGTGGAAGACGCTGCCAGATGCATAATTGCAGGAGCAGAAATAAGCTCCAGTGCCGTCGAGAGAAACAAGGAATTATGGTCTGCGACAAGCAACTTCTGTGCTTTCCCCTCTTGTAGCCCCCATGCTCTGCTCTCCTTCGCCTGGCTCCCCCGTTATCGTCTCTGCCCAGGACTTTTAAACTGTGGTGATCTATTTCAGCTGGCCCCCTTCGATTGCTTCTTTCATCCTTACCGACGTGTGCTTACAGCAGGAGACCGGCTTGTTGGTTCGAGGGAACCAATTTAATCAAAAAAAGAAGGACGATGGAAGAGTCAAGGAACACATCCACATACCAACCGTCTGGGGAATCAATCTTGGCACCGCCACTGTTGCGTTGGGAAGGATGGCCTGTCTGCGTCGTCCTACATGTTGGGGAGATGGGTTGATGTTGGGCCAGGATTAAAAATCATCATCTATCTTGACATGTGCTCGTATATTTTGAAGTCCCGTCAGGCTCCACCTTCCTTCCAGCCGCAGTACCCCCATGTCTGACAAGCCATACAACTCACTGTCAGTGCCGTTCTTGCCACATACGTGCCGAAATGGGCGCATACCAGACGCTGGTTGCTGACATGCAGAGTAACGAAGCTTTCCCCTCGTGTATTTCTCTACTGGGATACACTAGTACGGTCTGCTGAAAGAATTACATATAGACGCCTCCAACACGGGAGAGGGGACAAGAGAAATGTGGCGAGCCGTGGCAGTATTCAAAGCTTGGATGTGTGAGTTGTGGTGCAACTTGGGAGACCGCTAAGCAAAGGGCACCTAAAACAGGACATATGAAGAGAGACTAGAGAAAATCAAAGTAAAAAAGCAATATGCGAAAGCGGGGACAAGGCGAGAAAGTTGAAATCGGCAGCGAGACGCGAATCCACTCGCCTCTGCATGCGACACAAACTGCATGTTGCAAGGCCAGGGGGACCAAACAAATCACACGAGGAACACAAACAGCCACAATAAGTATTAGGAAGAGAATAAGAGATAACAGGAGGACACAAAAAGCGGTTGTGCAACCTTTTGGGGAGGCCACGCGATTTAGATAATCAGGCGAGACATACAGTAGAAACCGCAGGCGACAAAAAGACATGCAGCTCGCGTGTACGGGGAATGAGAGGCGAGAAACACAAGAAGGCACAAAAGCAATGTAGAAATCTGATAGATCATTCGGGGAACAGGGCTTGGCCAGAGACAGCGAACCAGCAAGACAGCAATACTACTCGGCTGTGATCGGCCATAGTTTGCACAAGCACTGAATCTTGTAGTTACAGAAGTAGCAGAAAGAACTCGCATGTAAGAACTTTGGCCTCTCTACTTACATGGCGATGGGCATGCAAGATGTCAAGTAATACCGACACTTACTATGAACACCGGACGTAAGGGACGTGACAAATGCCGCTTCCTCATAAGAGACTTTTAGGGTCTTGTTCAAGCTCCTGCAAGCCCTTCCCGAGCTCGGCCCTAGCAGGCGTCGCCAGAAGTGATATTGGCCGCCAGGAAATGCCCTGCAAGCTGTGGGATACCAAACTATCCAGAGGCCTAAACGCTCTACAGGATCTGCCAGCAGGCGACACTGCATTATTTGTGGCACAAACAGCCCTGCGGAAAGCCCCCTACAGAGAGAATCCCAAATCCATGGTGGTGCAATCGTGCGAACACAGGCCTGACTCGGTCACTTGGCCGGACAAATTTTCCTTCTTTTCTCTTTTTCTTCTTCTCCTTCTTGGCCACCTCGCTCGCGTCGTTCCCTTCTCCCTTCCCTTCGTCCAGACGATCCACCGCAGTGGAAAACGTCTTTGCTTCCCACTAAATGACCAAATCGCGCCTCTGCTATTGGCCTCTGCAGCTTCTGCCAAGACTTTCCAGGGAGGCGCTGCTATCGAAAGCGGCACTCTTTTCCGTGATTTGTCGGAGAGGGGGGCGGTGGGCTGACCAGGATAAGGCGAGGAAATACTTCATGTGCGCCGAGACTGGACGTTCAGATTGGCTTTGGGGACGTTTGTGCGGTTGCTAGCGGTTTCCCCGCACCGTCGAAAGCCTCTCCGCAGGGGGACTAGCCCGCTATCAGTCTAGTCCCCAGGCTAAGTAATAGTGGCCAGACCAGAGCAAAAAGGCACAAGCTAAGGAGCGGTTGCGGCGCAGGCTGGGCATCTCTGGGCAGCGCTGGGCAACGCTGGGCACACAGCTCGTGGACATTTGTTTCCGCCGCCGTCTAAGTGGTCTGTCTGTTTGTTTGCTTTTTTTTCTTTAGACTACCCGATCCTCTTGGCTTTGGTCTAACGCTGTTTCTAGGTGACCCTTCCCTGCATAAACAATGAAACGGCGCCAAACGGCGAGAACACCTAGAGATTGATTTGTGAACATGAATTCGCATCCTTTCCTCGCTGTGCCAAGCCACCGCTAGCCAAACACTGGGCTGATGGGTCTACGTCTTGCATGATATACGGGTTTGTTTTCGTCAGCGGGATACCACATTTGTATTTTTTATGACATTTGTGTCTGCCATCCTATCCGTGATTCTGAGCACCATGGCTGGACAGTTGATCATGAACTTTAGCAGTGCAAGAGGCTTAATTCTGAGGCCATTCTTCAGGTATAGAAAACCGATGTGGCCTGCTGTGTCTGACGCCAAGAAGAAAATGCGAATGTAGGCCCGCATCAAAGGAAGTATGGGAAATTACATAAGTTTCGCAGAAATGATCAGATCATACCGTTAGGCTATCTATAGATCTAGACAGCCTTCCAGATCCCCAAAGGGGGGGGGGGGCCAGCAATTTTCCCCATATCCCCAGGTTCTCCATCTTCTCCGTCTTTTCCACGTTCCTGGTCATCCGTCTTTTGACATATCTGGTTAATGGGCTCGGTTGGAAGCAGTGAGATGCGGGGGGTCCGGCCAACTTCCGCGGCATGTGGGCGATGCTTGTGCCAGAAGAATACTTGTCCAGGAAAGATGTATCGTCTAATGTTTTCTCCGAGAACCGATCACCTTGGTGTGGGTGTCTTTCAAGCTGTATGATACGAGTAGACATTTGTTTAATAGATGCCAGCAAAATGGCTACTTCTAGGACTGACTCTTGGAAAAGAAAGTGATATTCAAAAAAAAATCCGCGAGAAAAACATCACGTTCAATCCACGTAAAAGATGCAGGTTTGAATATTGAGTTCACTGGAATTAATTCACCCCCCCCCGAGAGAGATGTTTACGGAATGTTATGCGGTTTTTGGTGTAGGACCGGTCTGAACCGCCGGTCATTGATGTTGCTGATTCCCTGCAGCCGTACACTTCCTTCCGTACCCTTCCTTGATAGCGTATCACGGAAGTTTTTCCACGTTGTTCTTCATTTCAAGAAAGCTCGAGGGTGTTCTAGGGGGAAGGGGGGGTTGCTATGAGCACAAGAAAGGAGTCTGCACGAGACATTGATTGTCTTCGACCTGATGAGTGCAGTCCCCCAGGTGTGAAGACGGCATAGCCACCCATATTCTCAATTTTTGGATGACCCATGTGTCTATGCATATGCGTTTTCCATGCAAGCCACACGACGCCGTTCGGGGTGTTTCGGCGGATGATTGCTTTCTCTAAAAGCACTTCGAGATGCGCCATCTTCGTGTGCAGCCGTACAACAGCTTGAAATGACAATCAATCAATCGAAATCCAAGAAACTCGTAGAGTTCTCTTGATTTTAGTACTTTCCCGGTTCAGTATTCCTTCCGGAACGGGTTGCCTCAACATACATGGATGCTGAGACGGCAAGATCCTTGGCTTTAGGGTACTCGATGCATCTCCTGGCGCCTGTGTGGCAGTATTGCACATGCCGTTGTATTGAAAAACACATGTCTGAGCTGATGCGACGTATGTATAAGGACCAGTATTTACTCCTAAAGGAAGTCCTATGCAGGAAGTACAACAGACAACCGGCGCGGAGTGAAGTTGGGAAGGCAACTGGGAGTCTTCCGGAATGGCTGTCGCAGGTGTAGTGGCCCCTGCACAACTACCACCCCACGTTTTGAATGCATCCCCAATATGCAGGATGCAAGTTGTTCAAGTTGATTTGACCGAGCTGCATGGTTCCATGCAAGCAAGCACGTTGTAGATACACGGAATCCTCGGCCTAGATGCTGTCAAAATTTGGATTGGTATCAGCTGTCTTGACATGGAATCTGAACCAGCAGCCTATTGAATTGTACAGATTAAACAATGACACAAAATGGATTGTCAAGAAGTATCGTGAGGTGAACGTCTCGGGCAATTCTTCGCCATATCTGGTCTGACGAGTAGGCATACCAAGCCCTTACCGTGCGGGGTGAAACATCGAAAGAATAAAAACCGGAAGGTTCTGTGCAGCTAGGATTTTTGTGCATACGAACAATGCTTTTCTTTCGGTCTCACGAAGACATAGCAAGAAAAAATAAGGCTGAGTGGAAGTTCTGTACCAAAACGAATAGCGTTTTTTTTTTCTGGTGAAGCTCTCATGGGCGCTGGAACTAATACCCCGCAATCGGGTCTTGCCTCGGCCAGCGGCAGGCACAGCTCCCCAAAATAGAGTGAAAAGTAACCCCGCCCCACTAATCAATGGCGTGCGAATCATTGGCTCTTTCGAGTAAGCTGACGCTCTCCAGTAATGTTAGATTTGCCGATTTCACGTTGGTACATGCCCACATCCATCGCGGCATGCCCAACATTCTCTTGTCTAGGATCGTCTTGGGTTGTTTCCAGAGATATAGGACAGGCTAGGGCCATTGCTTGCTTTTCGCCAAGCACCCTCCAGCTCTCGTACCACAACAACGAAGACTCCTGTTCGGGTATTCTCGGCACTGGTGGCAGGCCAGACGGCTAAGTTGACGACGCTGACGACCACCATGGCCCAGAAGACGGTCTGCATTGTGGGTGAGTAAGGTCTCTTTGGGGGCTAGTCTGGTCTATTTTCAATCAAGGGGGGGTGTCGTTAGTCGAGTCGGCCCAGGACACCGTGAGGCAGGCCGGATCAGCAGACAAGCCAGGGACAGCGCTGGACAAATAAGACTAACATCCCAGGCGCCGGTCCCTCCGGTTTGGTCGCGGCCAAGAACCTGGTCACCGACCGCCGTGCACAAGGTCTTTTCCAGGTGACCATCTTCGAAACCCAGCCGCGCATTGGCGGTCTGTGGCCATGCAGTCCAGACGACAGCAACGGTCTGGTGCATCCGCTCATGCTGGCGAACCAGAGCCGCCACACGATGCAGTTTAGCGACTTGGCATGGCGTGCAGATGGTGAGAAGTTGTCCAGCTCTGGCCTGGGCGAGGAGAATGGCCTGGAGGCGCCCGAGTTCCCACGCGCCTGGCAGGTCGGCCAATATCTGGAGCAGTATTACAAGCGGTATTGTTCGGGGAAAGTCACGATGCGGTTGAGCACACGCGTATCACGGGCAGAACCGGTAAACGGAGGTCGTGATGGCTGGAATGTTTGGGTGCAGCCAGTCCTGGGCGATATCCAAGACTCCGCGAAGAATGAGGAAACTGCTCGTCATTTCGACTACCTCATCGTGGCCAGCGGCTATTTTGGCAGTCCAGTCATGCCAGAGGGTCTCCTTCCACGTCCAGCCGAGGACAATCAGGTGCCCGTGGTTCACAGCAGCCAATACCGTGATCTCGAGACTCTCTTCGAAGGGCGTGGCGCGTCTGCCAAGCCGGGCGGTAAGATCGTCGTCGCTGGCGGCCAGTTCTCGGGTATCGAGATTGCAGGAACACTGTCAAACCATCTGTCGTCGGCTATTCACTCGCCGGGAACGAGCCCTCTGCCACAGGCTGATCAGTACACGATACACCATCTCGTCCAGAAACCGACCTGGGTGTTCCCTGTGTTTACATCCCCAACA
Source organism: Raffaelea ambrosiae (assembly GCA_002778195.1). NCBI lineage: Eukaryota > Fungi > Ascomycota > Sordariomycetes > Ophiostomatales > Ophiostomataceae > Raffaelea > Raffaelea ambrosiae. The sequence goes on along the minus strand of PCDI01000001.1, from coordinate 5,496,598 downwards.
GTAAGGAACTAGCAATTCATGGAACGTTTAATCTCTGTCTGTGTACACTAACGTGGGAAGCCCTCCATCGACGCTCCCCCTTTTCTCCCATTTGACCTCGTTTCATACAACCTGCTCAAACGGCCGAAGCCGCTATCCAACACCCAAGGTCATATCCCCGTTGAGGTCGCTCGAAAGGTGCACGGGATTTTTAAGACGTCTCTCGGGACTGACCAGTCTGAGATTTCTCCTGATGTGACTGTCCAGGGTGATGATGCTCTCGATGAGCCACCATACATTGGCGTCAGCGATACGTACCTCGAGCACATTCGATCAGGCCTGATCACTGTGTCCAGGGGCAAAATCGAATCTCTGTCAGGCACCACGGCCAAAGTGTCGCTTCTGTCATCGTCAGAAAGCCAGACAGGTTCAGTCTCGGATGTCGCGGCGGTGATCCTGGCCACCGGTTTCACGCCTGCCACTTCTCTCTCCTTCCTTCCTACCATCATTAAGGAAAAGCTGTCTTTTGATGCGTCTGACATCCGCCAGAGCGTCGCTTTGGCCTTTCACGGCAGCCACCATCCGAAGGTGCCTCGTCTTGCCTTTGTCGGCTACTACCGCTCGCCCTACTGGGGCGTCATGGAGATGCAGGCCCGTCTGGCCACAGCACTTTTCACATCAGATGCTACCACGGACCCAGCCACAAGCCCAGAAGAGTTTTTAGCACCCTGGTACCCATCAAGCATGCCATTGTGGCCCAGACTCGGCCACGCCCTGGCCGAGGACGACTCGGTTGAGCGCACCTTGGCGCTACGCACCGACCCTCGCGCCTCCCAGTTCCCCATGGGTGACTACATCTACCTGATGGACGCTTTTTCCAGGGCGTTGGATGTTCCTCGGTTCCCCGTCGCCGGCGAAGAGCCTATCCTATCGACACCCAACATCAGTATGGATATCATCACGCCAGCACACTATCCAGATGCTCTCTTGGGTTCGTTGATCGAGGGTGCCGGTGTGTCGGCAGCCCAAGCAGCGGAGTCACGGATCTCGACGAGCTACACGGAAAAGGTTGCACTAGCGGGACTGAAAGAAGGTCGGTTCGTAGCGCGAGCCATTTTCCGAAGCCTGCAGGGCACTTGGCGACTGGAACGGGACCTGATCAGCGCTCTTCCCAGTCACCCAAGCGGACGCTTCGAGGGCACGGCAGATTTTCGTCTGAGGGCAGCAACGGAAGACGGGTGGGGCAACAAGGCCACAGCGCTGTTGGACGCAAACGACTTGGAATACTTATATGTCGAGGACGGGACGTTCACGACGGCCGGTGGTGGGCTGTCGTTTCGGGCAACGCGGCGGTATGTCTGGCGGTACCGCGCAGCGACCGACCAGCTAAGCGTCTGGTTTGTGCGGACAGACGACAACCTTCGGGCAGACTACTTGTTCCACAACTTGGAGTTCAGTGCTGGTGACCCGGCTGTCAAAGATGGCGGTGTTCAGAAGGGCCACAACGGGTGGCATAACCTCCGACCTGGCGGATGGCGGGCCACAGCTGGCCATCTGTGCGTGGACGACTTTTATGATGTGGCCTACAACTTTGCCTTTGCGGGCGTAAACTTGACCGAGTGGCGGCTGCGGTATACAGTCCAAGGCCCGAAGAAGGATTACACGATTGATGGGACGTACAGACGGCTTCCAGCGCAAAGATGATAGATGTTTACATAGACTTTAGACTGGCGATCTCAAATTTTGCGTTCTCTTCTTGATGATGTATTGATTTTCTCTCATTGCTCTTGGTTTTTTCTTGGGTACTCGTTTGTTGGCATCTGGAAAGCGCTTTCTACGTCGCCGATGTGTTTGTGATTGCTTCCGCGTAAAAGCCGCGAGTTCGGTAGCATACAATGTCTTTCTTTCAGCTCCAATTCTTTTGTCATCTTCTGTTCCAATCTGAAATTGGAACGCTCCCTGTAGAAGTCTCTCGGGTTCTACCAACGGCAGAATTGAAAGGCTGTAAAAAGTTGGTATCTGGTCAGGGAGCACAATTTTGGGTAATCTTGACAGAAACAGAACGGCTGAAGTTGAGATGATTGGTAGCCGGCCAATCAACTTTAGTGAAAGTGTACATTTTCACTTTCATATAGTTAGAGTCAGATCCCCAAGCTAATATCATTTTGTGGCTTATTTGTCTCTTCTTTTAAATGAAATAGAGAATTCTTTTATTTTACAATTGTCATTCACAAATTCGTTGAGGATGCAGAAAACCCCACAGAAACTTCTCCGAGTCATAAAAATACCAAAGAAGTAGCAAATAGTGTAACTTCACTGTATCAATCGCAACATACAAAATACATACCACAATTCATCGTTTGCTCGCAATTGGCTAGAGAAAACAAGAACACGTTTGGGAATGTGTCGTGCAGCCCTGACGACTCGGCTGATCCATCACGTGGGTCGATCTACACGTGATCTTACCAAAAAATGTCCTAGCGACGAAGCTAGCGTCCTCGGGACTTCCTAGCCGCCTCTTTGTCGGTTTGCGACTCACGGGGCAAGAACGTTCCTTGCTCTTTCGGCTGGCCTTTGTCTACCGCACACACACATATCCCAAGATAATCCGCCGAGACCGCTGCTTTTCAACTTCACCTCACCAAGCGCCCAACTTCCACTGCAGCAAAATCTGCTCCCGACGCACACACCCGATCTCCGTTCCATTTACAGCCACCCCGTGATCCAGCCGAGTGGTGCGCACTTTCGCAGACACCTACCGACGTCCCTTTTCCAACCTTCCTTCCAGTTCCATCTCATTTTACTGTTTCGCTCACACTGCACTCGTCTCTTGGTCGTTCGATCTCGGACCGTGTTGTCGCCCGCCCGCAGCACTTTTCCCAGCCACTTGGCTGCATTTGTGTCCCCACCAGAATCGCAAGACGGCCATTCGAATTTGCGCCGGTCTCGCTACCTGTCGTCGGCACCCGGTGGATGCTGCCACTTTTTCCCCCCCCCCTCGTGCCCCATTTCCACAAACGATAGAGGGCGCCCCAACCATCACATCTCTATAACGGACGCCAGCGTCGAAGCGCAACTTCGACCTTGCCGCCACGATGACGACTCCACGTAAGTTTGGGCACGAAACGATATACGAGAACGGGGGGTAGTTGATATGTGGCGGTGGCTGGTTGGAGGCACATATGCAGCAGGGGGGGCAGTATGGGGCGACCTGGTGATTATCTTTTTGATTGCTGACTGAGACCTCGTTGTCGCAGTGACCATCGAGGAGCAGACCCGGTACACGCAGATTATTGACGCCATTCTGTCTACGGCCGATCTTGAGACGGTCAGCCGCAAGAAGGTCAGAAAGGGCCTAGAGAAGGCTATTGACAAAGACCTGCGTGACCAGAAGGTGAGTTTTCCTCTCCGTCATTTCAAGCTCTATGCTCTCTCTGCCTTGACCGCCCTCGATGCTCCCTCGGGTTTGATAGCCAAACTTCTCCTTGGCCGGCCCTTGTTAACCTCACCACCTCGTGCCAGGTTGCCATCACCGCCCTTATCGAGGCCCGTTTCGACGCGATCAACTCCCAATCCCAGTCAAATGGACGCACACCTTCGCCAGCTCCCAAGGAAGAAGAGACCCACTCGCCGGCCAAGCGCAGCCACTCGAGCTATGAGGAGGCCGAGACAAACGGCCACCACGCCGCTAGCGATCAGGACGAATCCCACAACGAGATCAAGGTGTCCCTGCCAGTGAAGAAGAAGCACAAGCGGTCACCGTCATCTGTTGAGGATGCCGATGCGCGCCTGGCAGCGGAGCTCCAGGCACAGGAGAACCGATTGGCACTTGGTCGCACAACGCGTGGTGGCGGCCCAACCAAGGCCAAGCCACGCAAGAAGGCACCCAAGAAGAAGAGTGCATCTAAAGTCAAGGAGGGCGATGACAGCGACCTCGACAGCGATGCTAGTGGTGCGGTCAAGGAGAAGCGCAAGCCCGGCGGCGGATTTCAGAAGCCCTTTAACCTCAGCTATCAGCTGGGTGAACTTGTCGGCGAGAGTCAGGTAAGTTTGTCTTATGGGTACGGAGGTATCGCTGGATGCACAGACTACTGACATCATAAAGCTGTCCCGTCCGCAGGTCGTCAAGAAGCTATGGGAGCACATCAAGGGCAACAATCTCCAGGACCCGAGCGACAAGAGACAAATATTATGCGACGAGAAGATGCAGGCGGTATTTAAACAGAGCAAGGTGGACATGTTCCAGATGAACAAGCTGCTTGGCAACCACCTGTACCCCGTGGACGAAGAGTGATACGGAAGATAATTACACCAACGAGGGCACGTAATCGAGGAGGGAGGAACGTTCGGAACAAGTTATGTGCGTGTGAGGCAGACGGTCACCAAAAGTCGGCGTTTTGATTTTCTATTTTATTTTTTACGGGTATCGATCTTCATTTGTGAGTTTTTTGCCTTCATTTGGGAAGGGGAAGGGGTTTTACGGAATGGGATCCCGCTGTGTGTTTTCTACGCTTTCGACAATTTCGTGCCTTTAAGGCCTCAGCACCTTCGACGCTTTCTATTTGCTCATTTCCCCATTTTCTTATGTTTCCACGATTGTTTTCACGGTGGCCGGATGCCGAAGGAATTGACGCGAGCAGGCTGGATTGGGTTGTCTTCGATGCGATGTTGGGGCCACAGAGATACAGATCGAATGGGTACAGCGTTGGAGAGGGCGGCAGGACTGGGAGGGTTTCTGGAACTGATCGAGAATGCCTGGTTCTTCTGGCCATGGGTGCTGTTTTTTTCAGTTCTATTGTCGTTGGCTTGCAGGAGCGAGTTTGGAGAAGCGAGCTTGGTCTTATTGTTTGCTTTGAATTGTACAATAGCATACTTGCAGAGTCTAGCCAAATAGAGATACCAATATCGGCCACTGTGAGTGTGCTGCAATGGGAGAGAACACGGTGTGTAGAGAAGGCGAGGTTGGCCTGCGATGGTTCGAGTCTCATTTTATGAGTCAAAAAAGCGTCACAGTGAGTCGAAGGCAAAATCAGCCTGTGGCGCTGGCCAATCAGAGGCGTCAATGCGTCGCCTACCCCCGAGCTGGAGCTGGGCGTCATCCCCTGTGACTCCTAAATTCCAGCGGGCAGGGAGCCGATGCTAGGGTAGCAAGGCTGAGCCACCGGCTGCCGGATGACACATTTCCGTAGCTCTGAGCTAGCTCTCTAGGGCCTTCTCTGTGGGGCGAATTGTCAGCCACACCGTCCCGATCGCACCTGGCGTTGGGCAGCTTTTGGGTCTGTTCTCCCAGTAGGTGGTCGCTGAGTTGCCCCGCGGACATGGTCCGTGCACGCAGTCGACTCTGCTGTGCTAGCAGGGGCAAAAGTCGGAAAGCGTCTCAATTTCAAATAACTAAATTTTCCCGCTGGGTTTATTTTCCTGTTTTTAAACTGCCGTTTCGAACTTCCAGAACGTGCCGCGTCTCTTGTTGTTTCGCCTTTTGCTCCATTCGATTTTCAGTGATTATATTTGCTCGTATTTATTGTAGTATATTTATTTCGGGTTTTACAGCCGTCTTGACGCACACATTTCTGAACTCTACATTACGACCTTCGAAAGTGCCCCCACCCCAAAAAAGGGAAAAAAAAAAAAATCCAGCACACCGACCACGACGACAGCAACGCGTACAAAGCAACGAGCGCACGACGACCGCCACGACGGCCGAAAATATTGCACAGAGACCTAGCATCGACCTTCACCAAATCACCATGGCTTCTGCTGGCGACGCTACGGCAGCCGGCGCAAGCGGGGGAGCTGACGCAAGCTCTCCATCTTCGAGACCAAATCGAGGCGATGGCAACCAGAGAGGCAGAGGCCGGAATGGCCGGGGACGGGGACGTGGAGGAGGACGCGGTGGTCAGGCTGGCGCCGGCGGTGATGGACAGGCGGGACCTCGACAAGAGGGCGGCGGCGGTGGAGGCAACCGGAGACGAGGAGGTGGGAGAAATGGCCGGGGAGACCGGAATGGAGCGACGGCAGCAGACGGACGACAGGGTGACAACGCAAACAATGCACGGCCGTCACAGAAGACTGCCGATGTTTCTCACAAGCCGCCAGAGACCAAGCCAAAACCAGACGGAGCCGCCGCGGACGCTGAGGACGACGACGCGGAACTCTGCTTCATCTGCGCGAATCCGGTGATCCACCACTCCATTGCGCCCTGCAACCACATCACCTGCCACATCTGTGCTCTGCGCATGCGGGCGCTGTACAGAACGAAGGACTGTCCGCACTGTCGGGTGAGTACGAGACCGGAAGAATAGAGGCTCTGGAATGGCGGATCGGCGTGGCTAACTTGGCAGACTGCGGCACCATATGTGATCTTCACCGACGACCCCTCGAAACGCTTCGACGAATACTCGAACGCGGACATCACGAGCACAGACGACAATATTGGGATCAAGTACACCAACGAGGAGATCGTGGGCGACACGGTGCTGTTGCTCCGGTACAACTGCCCGGACGAAGCGTGCGACTACGCGGGGTTCGGCTGGCAGGACTTGCATCGCCATGTGCGCAGCGTGCACCACAAGAAGATGTGTGACCTGTGCACGCGCGGCAAGAAGGTGTTCACCCACGAGCACGAGCTCTTCACCGACAAGGAGCTCGAAAAGCACATGCGTCACGGCGACGACCGGCCGGGCGCCGTCGACCAGACCGGCTTCAAGGGCCATCCTCTGTGCGGATTCTGCGGCGAGCGTTTCTACGACGACGACAAGCTTTATGAGCACTGTCGCAACAAGCACGAGCGCTGTTTTATCTGCGACCGCCGCGACTCCCGCCAGCCACACTACTACCGCAACTACAACGCTCTGGAGGAGCACTTCCGCAAGGACCACTATCTCTGCCTCGACCGCGAGTGCATGGAAAAGAAGTTTGTCGTCTTCGAGTCGGAGATGGATCTCAAGGCCCACCAGCTGAGCGAGCACCGCAACACCCTGTCGAAAGACGTGCGGCGTGACGTGCAGGTCGTCAGCATGTCCGACTTTGACTTCCGGTCGTCGTACCAGAACGAGCGGCGCGGCGGAGGTGGGAGCGGAAGTGGCAGCGGGCGAAATAACCACCACGGCCACCACGAAGGACGACCCAGCCGGGGCCGTGACCCCAATGCCGATGCTCCACCGCCGATGACCTCGGCACAGCCGATGCGTCGCGACGAGATTGCGTACCACCGCCAGCTAGCCATTCACTCGGCACAGTCGGTGACAAACCGGACATTTGGCAGCCAGCTATCGGCGCCGGCACCGGCACCCTCGGCTGCTGCTGCCGCTGGTGGTGGTGGTGGAAACCCCTCGGCCAGCTCCCGTCCGACAAGCCGCGGCCATGCAGCAGCCGCAGCATCGACGTCGTCCGCACCAGCCGCCGCACAGGCTGATGCACAGGCTCTGGCCAATCCCATGGAGGCGCTCAGCGTGGCCGACACCGCCAGCCTGTCGCCTCAGGAGCGTGCGCGGCTGGTCCGCCACGGCGCGGTTATTGAGCGCGCCGCCAACATGCTGGGCAACAACCCGAGACGGATGAGCGCGTTCCGCTCGCACATCTCCTCGTACCGGGGCGGCGCCTTCACGGCGGCGCAGCTGGTCGAGGCATTTTTTGCGCTGTTCGCCGACACCAGCGCCACGGCCCTCGGCAGCCTGATCCGCGAGGTGGCCGACCTGTTCGACGAGCCGGCCAAGGCCGACGCCCTGCGCAAGGCCTGGCAGGACTGGCGCGCCATCAACGAGGACTACCCGTCGCTGCCTACGCTCGGCGGCATGCACGGAGCCACCACATCCAACAGCGGGTGGGCGGCCGCAGCGGCTGCTTCGCCCACCGCGGACGCTACTCTCCAGGCATCTGGCGGCGCACACAAGCACTCGACGCGTGTGCTGCGGCTGAAGCACAGCACACGCCCTGGCGGGGCGTCTTCTGCGAGCATGGGGTCCGCCACGGCCAGCCCAGGACCCGCAGCCCGCAGCGTGCCTGGTGCCACGTGGACTGTACCCCGGTCGTCGGCACCCAGCGCGCCGCGGCCGTCCGCATCGACTTCCTCCATGGCCTTCCCAGCGCTGCCTGGCGCCGGGAAGAAGACCAGCACGGCCGCATCTGCGTCTAGCTGGAAGAGCGGCCCAACACCAGCAGCGGCTTCCATGGCGACGTCGTTGGCCTCGCGTGTCGGTGGGTCCAGCTCTGGCCCGAGTTCGTCGGCGCCAGCCGTGCGCCGGCCTATGGGCGAAGACGCCTTCCCGGCTTTGCCGCAAGCACCGAAACCACTGACGACCATCTTTGGTTATGGCCGCGGAGCTGTGCGGCGTGACGTCGGCAATCGCGACACCGGCTTTTCCTGGGGCGGCAACGGTGCCAGCGACGGGCCTTCGTCAGCGGCCGAGCCAGCACCGGAGGAGGATGTTGGAGGCAAAGGGAAGAAGAAGGGCAAGCAGGGCAAAAAGGTGCTGGTCCAGTGGGGCTAAGAAGGAGCCCATTTGAATGCGTTGGCATTGCAACGAAGTAGCGTCGAGGAAGGGGAAATGAGAGAAACAGGAGAATCTCCAAAGATGCTTTCCCCTCTAATAGTTACTTCTATTTATGACATACGAAGGGAAGCATGAGGCAAACAGGAGAAGCGAGCGGGTGGATGCCGTTTTGTGTACAACGTTCAGCAGCATTAGAGGGGGCATCATAGCATTCAGAGATTCGAAAAGACACTTGAGAAAAGAACAAATGTATTCTATGCAACGAGCAACTCTAGTTTTGTCAAGCGTGTACCAAACGTTTAGCAAACGGGTACCATGTGTTTAGTAAGCGTTCATGCAGTGTCGTCCGGCGTCCAGCGCCATCAGACTACCAAACGTGCCCTTTGTTTTGCTTTATCCCAATGACATTGATATCGCGCCACATGAGAACGGCCACCAAGCCAAGAAGCCAGACGGCGGTGCCCACTGCCAGCATGCGCGTCTGAGCATCTCCGTAGGCATGCTGGATGGCAATCCGGGTGTCTGACCCAATGGGATACGACAACTGCGTCGACAGGTCTGCATAGATCTTGTCGAGATTGGGGAGATCGGCAGCAGGCAGGTAGTCTGCGAGCTTCTTTGGAAACACCTCTTGCCAGATGGCGGAGGCGATGGTCAGGCCAATGGCCGCGCTCATGTTGCCAAACATGCCCAGCACGGCCAGGCAGACAGCGACGTGCTGATGCGACGCTGCAGCCAGAATGGCGATCTCGTCGCAGACCATGATGGTACCCGCGGCGATGGATATCAAGATCTGGCACAGAATGACGTATCCGACGGTGCCTTCCACCCGGCCAACGTACATGAGCAGCCCCGAGCCCAGGACGCTCATGGGGACGCCCACGTACAGACAGACCGGCTTGAAGCGTCCGGTGTAGTGGATGAGCGTGCCCACGGCCATGGAACACAGCACGGCACACACGGTGTAGGACTGCACGACGTAGTTGGCATTTTCCACGGTGAGGTTGTGGACGACTTGCAGGTAGGAGCTGAAGAAGCTGTTCCAGCACCAGTAGCTGATGAACAGCGTCGCGGACAAGAGACAGGCACCGGCGACAGTGCGATCCAGGAGCAGGGAGTAGGGCACAAACGTGCTCCGGGCGTAGTGGCGCTCCCAGAGACCAAAGGCCAGGACCAGGGCGCAGCCCGCCAGCAGCAGGCCGGCCACCAGCGGCGAGCCCCAGCCCTGCACCGTGTACAGATTGAGCGGCAGCAAAACGAGAGCCACGCCGGCCGAGAGCAGAGCCAGCCCTAGAGCGTCGAACTGGTGGCCGTAGTAGACCAGCGACGGCAGGATGCTGCGGCGGTGCCGGTTGGTCGTATCGGCCGACGCCGACGCCGACGCCGACCCAGGGCGGGGGCCCACGAGACCCAGCTGCTGGGCCTTGCGGTAGTTGCTCAGCAGGAGCTGGAACAGCGGCAGCGTGGTGGCCGGCACGAGCACGGCGAACATGGCAAAGGCCCAGCGCCAGCCGGAGCGGCCGTCGAGAGCGAGGAACCGGGACGCCATGGGCCCGGCCAGGAAGCTGGTGATGACATTGGGCGAGCTGGCGACGGCCTGGATGAGGCCGCGGGTGCGCAGCGACGACGTGTCGGCGACAAAGACGGTCAGGCTGTACAGCAGGCCGTTGTTGCCGACGGTCTGGAAGACCTGGGCGGCGGCGTAGGCCGGGACGCTGCGGCAGACGGCCATCATGACGAGGCCGAGGGTGGCTAGGACGACGCAGAAGAGGTAGCCCTGGGGACGGCCGACGACGTCGAGGACCTTGGCCAGGGTGAGGTTGGTGACGCCGCCGACGACGCTGCTGAGGATGCCGACGGTGGGCGTGAGGGCGTGCCGGGCAAAGTCCGAGGTGACGTAGGGGGTCAGGATGCCGGTGGTGGCCTGCAGCAGGCCCTCGACCAAGTACGTGAGCCAGATCATGACGTAGGCAAAGACGAGAGCCCCCGTGGTCCAGGCGACCGTGGTGGCTTCGATGTCGCGGACGCCGCGCTGGACGTCGGAGGCGGCGTCTTCGTCGTCGTGGTCTTCGGGGCGCAGCTCGTCGTCGCTGCGAGTGTCTTCCCAGTCGGGCACATTCTCGTGGCCATCCAGGGTGCCATACGAATGGCCTTGGATGCCAACCATGCTGTGCCCAAGCCGATCGATTTGGTGAAATTACAAGGACTTCGCAAGTGCGTGTACATAAATCACACAGAAACGCGCCAATAAAACGCAATGCGAGAACGAACAAACAGGATGCAGACACTGCAGCTGTATTGGCAGGTCAGACATCCAAAACCTGCTCACAAGCACGGTGGGTCGTCCGTCTTGGTGATACGAAACTTGCTCAAACTCGGCAACGCCCGATATCGCCCCCCTCTTTGCCGCAGTGCAACGGAACTTGCAAGCCTGTCAATGTGCGCAGTCTCCGTAACTGTTTTATTTTACAAATTTGTCTGTATGTCTGTTCGTTCTTTGTTCGTTGCCTGTCTCTACCAAATCTGGGCCAGCTTCCTCAAGACCAGTCGCCGTCCTGGAGCTCCTCGAGATTTTGTCCCGCCTTGATCTGCTCCTGGACCTCCTGCATGGTCCAGCTCTTGAACTTGTGGCCCTTGGGGAAGTTGGTGTTGATCAGCGGCACCTCGCCGTCGCTGAGGACGTGATGCAGCGCCTCGGCAAACTTCTCATAGGCATATGCCTCCGGATCGTGCGACCAGACCCATTTGGGGTAGCGCGAGCGGATCAGACTCGGGTTCCTGGCGATGGCGTCCCAGTCGGTGTGCTGCTTGAGCTGCTGGTTGACAAAGGCCATCTTCTGCCCGCACGACACGCGCTGGAAGCGCAGCTTGTTGTAGGCCTTGGTGGCGTTGGCGGCCTGGGCCTTGCCGGCCAGCTGCAGACACGTGGCCAGGGTGACGCCGTCCTCGATGGCCTGCGTGGCGCCGTTGCCAGACGTGGGGAGAAAGGCGTGGGCCGCGTCGCCCAGCTGCACCACGCGGCCGCCGGGCGAGGTCCACTGCTCGTGCGGGTCGCGGAACTTGAGCTGCCAGTTGACCACGGAGCCCTTGGGCGCCGTGCGGATGAACGCGGCAATGGCCGGGTGGACGGCCGAGTTCTTCTCCATGACGGCAAGCACCTCGGCGGGATCAATGTCTGGGACCCAAGACTCGTTGGCAGACTCGTCGTGCTTGAAAAAAAAAAGAGGGAAAAAAAAAAGAAAAAAAAAGTGAGCACGAGTGTGTGATGCTGGTAGCACAGAACAACAGGAAGACATGAGGCAACGAAGACGTGGACTTACCGAGTGAATAAAACTCCAAAAGGCAAGGTCGCGAGTCAGGGCAATCATATTGTGAGAACCGTTTCTGCAAATGTGTCAGTCCTTTGTCTCAAAGAGGCACAGTGGCGCGCCGAGACCCTTACCCAAGCCAGAACTGCCAGATGGGCTGGCCTTGGGGATCGAAATTCCACATCTCCTTCACGGCCGGGTCCCGCAACGCGTGCTCGACCGGGTAGCCTGCCCGGTAAATGGCCTTTCCACTCGACTTGAGCTCGCTGGGCATGCCCGGCACGATGGTGCCCGACTTAGTGCGAAGACCGTCCGCCGCCACCACGATGTCGGCCGTTCGCTTCTCGCCGTTCTCCAAGACGACACCACCGGCCCCCTGCGCCAGGTCCTCCCAGTACTCGACCACCTTGCAGCCCCAGTCGATCTTGACGCCGATCCGCTCGGCCTGCCGCAGGAACGCGCGGTAGAGCTTGATGCGACTGTGGGCGTTGACAGAGGGAAAGCCCCGGCGGCCGGCCAGATGCTCCGGGTCGTTGAACATGGGCGGCGCGGGACCCCAGACGCGCTCGCCCGTGTTCTTGTAATACGACATGGCGACGTCGTACTGGTTCGCCTCGATCTCGTAGCCCATGTCGGGCCAATGGCGGAGCAGAAGAATGGCGCTCGGCTGGATCTGGACGTTGTCGCCCGTCCACACGGGGCCGGGGCTGCGGTCGATCACGCGGACATCGTGGCCCTTTCGCCAGCACTCGAGCGCACAGGTCAGGCCGCCGAGACCAGCGCCGGCGACGAGGACTTGGATGCCCGTCTCGGGGTAGCGCAGGACCTTGGGGTCGATGCCTCGCCTGGCGGCGTCTGCGAGACGCTCCGTGGAACCAGAGAGGTCGCTGCCGTTCTGGTGCTCTCCGTTGAGGTCATTCGTATACATTGCGAAATCATACAGACAGACAACACGGTTCAAGATGTTTCAAGACGCAAATCGAGTTCACGTGGACATGCTGTGTAGTATGAAGGACGGGAATGGGAGATTCTCAACCCTTTTTTTTTTGCTTTATACCAGTTGGCCTCCATGCCCGTGTAAGTGGGAAGGGCTGAGTGCTAGCGCATGCTGCGTGTATTCCCGACATGCCCGAACGGATCCCCGAAACAATCCCTCGGGTCTGCTAGACGGCCTCAAGCCCCTGTGGATTCCATTTTGGGGGCACTTGCTGGCCAAACCACACGCCACGGCTCTGCAACACGAGGGTCACATACAAACCAACGGCGGGTTCGACGGAGACAATATACTGTGTATCTTGTCGTGGACCCCAGAACTACCGTAGAAGCCTGTCGAGACGCCCACGTCATTTGCATTGCTGGCTCGTCTGAAACAACCGTGTTTTTAGCGATGGTGTGCGGACAGCTCCAGACACTCCTTCTCGCAGTTTTGTTTGGTCTGACTGTCCATTGTGTATGATTTTATTGGCCTCTATGAGAGCCTGTAAGCTCTACGTTTCCAATTTAGGGCGCAAGAACAAAAAGCAAGGAAGAGACTAATCTGGTAGGAGAGCCTGTAGGCTCAATTGCTAATATACGAGGCACAAGAACAAAAAACGTTTAATAAAAAAGCAAAAACAAAAACAAATAACCCTGTAAACCAAAGCTACGAAAAACGGCAAATCAACCCTCTACACCCTGGGCCCCCAAAGACGCAGCCGTTCAGCCTCAAAGCCGGCCTTGTCTTCCTCTGTTGATTTTAAGAACCCAATTTCCTTCCAGATGTGAATGTACTTCCTGACCACCACCTCTGGCACTGGGCCCACGGCCGCAAGCGATTTCGAATGCTCCATTGCATTCGTCACGTCCAGTACCAGCCCACCACAGGCCATGCGGAGATACGTCTCTTCCAAGAAATCAGCCAAGAGCACAGCAGGGTTGTCCTGTTGAGGGGCAGACCGCACGCGGTCCAGCCACGCCTGGAAAGGCAGCTTGGTTGCAATGTGTAGTGCGTCTGAGAGAACGGCATTCACGTCCCGCCACTCTTGTCCTACCGGATTGTCAATGTGATAGAACGGGTGAGGCGTGCGGTCGGACAGGACGAGATCAGACAGTGCGTCAGCAATGTCGTTGACAGGCGTCCAGTTGACACGACCAGCGACATCAGGCAGGGCATGGAGTGTCTGCGACGACTTGATGAGGAAGCCAAAGTGTTCCATGGGATTCCAGTAGCCGCTTGTCTTGGAACCGGCAATCTGGCCCAGGCGAACGACCATGGCACGGAAGCGATCGGGGTGCTTGTGCAGCGTCTCGTCGAGCATCCTCTCGCACCCCCATTTGGCCTCGGCGTAGCCGTTCCCCAGGAGGCAGTCGACCGTGGCTCTCTGCTCGGGCACCACAATGGGCCCCTTTTGGCCCGCACGCAGACCGTATTGGCCCACAACGCCAATGGACGAGACCATCTGGAAGCTGACCTTGAAGCCCGCAGGACGATGCGCAGACACGGCGCTGGCCAGATCGACAAGATGGCGGAACACCTGGAACTGCGACGCAAAGCCAGCCAGCGGACGGTTGGCACTCATGGGCCAGGCATTGTGGATCACGTGCGTGACCGAGTGGACCAGGCTGTCGTAGTCGCCGGCGGCCAGGCCCAGACAGGGCTGGGCGCTGTCTGTTTGCAGGACCCGTATCTTGTGCTTGAGGTTCTCTGGGAACCGGATGCCTTTCTCCCGCATGGCCTTGTATTGACGCATGTACGGCTCGTTTTTGTTCTCGCGGTTGAGACACACGACCGTCCGGACCGTTTCCAGCTGCGCCATCGAGTACACCAGGTGGCTTCCCAGCCCCCCCGTGGCACCAGTGATGAGAACGACTATTTCGTTGTCTGCCGGACGAGGCGATGAAGCGCCAGGGGCCGGCACCGAAAATCCGGCGGTGTACTTGTAGACGAGCTCATCCACGGCCCTCTGGCGTGCGTCAAGACTGGCCGAATCGGCTTGGTTGGCAGGCGTCGCGGTGCAGGGAGCAGGGGTGGCAGGGACGGGTATCGTGGTGGTGGCATCAGACGCCAGCGGCACACCCAGCTCTCTCGCCAACATCTGCTTCAAGTCGCCAACCGTCTGACACTCATGGAAGAGCTGCTCGTGGCCCACATCGAGTCCAAACGTGTCTTGGAAGCGACTGGCAATGACCAACGAGAGCAGCGAGTCCACGCCACAGTCGGCAAAGTTGGCATCGTCGCTGAGATCCTCCCGAGAAAGGCCGGTCTCCTCCGAGATGATCTCCAGGGCGCGTTGGCATTCGACGTCCAAATCTTTCGATTCGTCGGGCAGAGGTGTGTCATAGCCCGTGTCCAGGCTGCTTGGAGGTGACTCTACATCCGAGTCGCTGACCGAGGAGGATGCAGGCTCGCTGAGCGCGTATCCGTGGCTCACTAGTACATCTTTCAGGTCCTGGACCGTGGGATGTTCCAGCAGCCCATTGAACTCGAGATCCACGTCCAGCTCTTCCTTGAACCGGGCAGAGATGGTCAGGCCGAGAATCGAGTCTATGCCCATATCGGCAAAGTTGGCACTGTCGGTCAAATCCGCAACGTCGAGGCCACTCTCGTCAGCAATGATGGCCAGAGCTCCCGAGACGACGGACGGTGTCTTGACCTCGTCGATACGTGCTGCAGGTTTCTGTGGAGTCGATGTTGACACGCGGGACATTTGTGGTTCCAGCTGCGCAGGCCGCTGCGTCTTTTTCCCGCTCTCCAGAGACAGGATGACTTTGAGGACTCTGCGCGGCACGCCTTGGATCTGTTGCCATAGTCAGAATCATCATCAAACAACTTGAGTAGCAAAGGTAGAGGCACGTACTGCAATCTGCCCAAAGAAGGCCACGACGCGGTCTCCGTCCAAGATGGTCACGTCGCCGTGCCACAGCTTGTCCTGGCCAGCATGCATTTGCGTGTAGGTCGTGTACACCTTGTCAAAGTCGAGTGGCTCGTACAGCTGCAACGACCCCCAGCCGTGGTTCATAAAGACTTCGTTGTCCAAGTCTGTGTAGTCGTTGCAGTTCATGGCAAAGCCGCAGGCCTGCGTGAGAGAGTCGATCACAGCAGGGTGCGTGTGGAACTGGCCATCGCGCTTGACGCTGCCGAAGCTCAGACGACTGCAAGCTTCGAGGGTTTCGCTGTTCAGGACAATCTCATCAATGGCTCGGTAGTCGTCGTGGAAGCGAGCCAGTGGTCGGATGGCACGGTACACCATGGGACGGTTGAACCTGGCTGTTTCACCCGTGGCAATCCCGTCACGCAGAGCTTGCATCTTCTGTTTGATGGCAGGGGCCATGTCTTGCAAGACCTGCCGATGGCTACCGTCTCTGTACCGGACCAGACACCGTGCGTGTTCTTGAAGATTTCCCTTTTTCTGGACACACCACAGTTAATACAGCTTCCAACAAGATACAGAGGAAAAAAAACGTACATCCAATGACAGGAACTTGATTGTTGCCGATTTGGAAGACCACTCGGCCTCCACGTGGGCCTGGAGAGGTTGTTTGGCAGAATCGTCGCTGCGAATGAGTGCCTTCGAGATGGTCATGTTCGAGACATCGACAAGTGTCTCGGTCTGCTGGGGCTGGTAGCGCTCAAGAAGGTATTGGCCAACGGTGAGCGCCATATCGGCATACACAGACGGCGTGCACAGCGGGATGCCGTCCACCTCGTGGCCTTTGACGAGTGGATCCACGTCCGCCCGTGCAATGTCGGTCTCGACAACCATGCAGGTCTTGTGGGAATCACCGCTCTCTGAAATCACAGAGTGGACCGTGGTACTCTTGATCTGTGGCGCACTGCTGATTACGAGTGGAGGGTCACCCTTGCGTAGAGACCAGTCGTTGACGTACTGGATCCAGTAGTCCTTCAGGTCCCAGCTGTAGGCCGGAAGAGGCAACACCGAGTGCGAGGCTCGGAAATCCCGCTGGTACTCAGCCCAGGATATGTTGGCCCCGGCATCGTACAGAGTCTTCAGAGCCCCAAGCAGCACCTCGAGAGGCTGCCTGCCACGCTGGAGAGACGGCAGACCGACCATCTGGTGGCCAAGGACAGCCTTGACCATGCCAGTAACAGCAGGATGAGGCCCAATTTCGAGGACGACCGAACGATCTGTGATGATTCTTTCACAATACGCCGTCGAGAGAGCTGCCTGCATATTGACAGGCTGGCGAGAATGCTTCGCCAGGTAGCCAGGACTGAAAACGGCACTGTCGACAGCCACCCTGCCATCCATGGGAAGGAGGACTGGCACGCGCGGCGTAGAGAAGGCGACACCGGCAGACAAAGCCTCAAAGTCCTGCAGGATTGGATCCAGGTGGGACGAGTGGAAAGCAAACGGGACGTGGAGGAGGGTAGACTTGATGCTCTCGGCGGCCAGGGTACTCTTCCAGCGGTCCACCTGCTCGTTGGTGCCAGCAAGAACAGTCTCCACAGAGGAGTTGATGCAGGCAGTTTCGTATTCGTGGCTCGCAAGAACAGCCGAGATCTCATCCTGCGATGCCCGCACAACAAGCATGGAGTGCGTGCCGCGCGTGCACTTCTGCTCCAGGAGCTGCGCCCTCGTGCCCACAAGGAACAGGGTGTCGGTCTCGGACAGGACGCCAGCAACGTTGAGAGCAGCATATTCGCCCAGGCTGTGGCCGACAACAGCGGCTGGACGAATGCCCCATGCCGCCCACAGCTTGCTGAGGGCAATCTGGAGGCCGACGCTCGCCAGCTGAATAACACAGGGGCTGAACTGACGGATGTCGTGTTCTTCGGAGCGCATGACGGAAAGAAAGGAAGGAAACCCCATGTTCTGGGCCATCTGATCCAGGCGATGCAGCTCGGCGCGGACAAACGCGTTCTCTTCCAACAGCTGCTTTCCCATTCCCGGATACTGGGCGCCCTGGCCCGTAAAGGTGAAGACGACGCCGGGCGCGCCCTTGGGACGAGTGGCACCGGTATTTTCCCGGATGGCCGTCGCGATCTTGGCGCAGATCTCGTCAACGGTGGCACCAGAAACGAGGACGCGATGCTGGTGATGCATCCGACGCGCCGTGGTGGTGTACGACAGGGCCCCAAGGGACGCATCTGGGGACTTTTCGAGGAATTCGAGAAGAGACGCCAGGTTGCCTTTGAGAGAGGCAGCGCTCTTTGCAGTGACAGCCACGGGATACTGAGCCCGGGGATCGGCAGCCGAAGATGTTCGAGCTTCAGCAGCCGTGAAGGGGGCATCCTCAAGCAGCAAGGCCGAGTTTC
Source organism: Raffaelea ambrosiae (assembly GCA_002778195.1). Taxonomy (NCBI): domain Eukaryota; kingdom Fungi; phylum Ascomycota; class Sordariomycetes; order Ophiostomatales; family Ophiostomataceae; genus Raffaelea; species Raffaelea ambrosiae. The sequence continues at coordinate 5,478,563 of PCDI01000001.1, read as the reverse complement.
CACCCGCGGCGCTGAAATTGTTCACAAAGACCCGTCTGGGCTGTGCAGGGCTCTTCCTGGGCCACGCAGTGGGCTCCAAGGCAATATGCACGTTCCGTTCCGGGAGATCAGTCGGGAACCGGTGGTTGATCTTGGTCTTGATTCCGCAGTGCGGGACGATGGTGTCGTTCTTCATCATCTGCAGGACCTTGATGACACCACAGGCGCCCGAAGCCGCCTCTCCGTGCCCAATGTTGGCCTTGGCAGACCCTATGAAGAGGGCCTGCTCGCTGGTCCTGGCCCGTTTGGCTGCCGATGGGGCTGGCGCAAACGTGTCCAGCACGCTGGACATTTCTGCCGCGTCGCCAGCCTGGGTGCCACTAAGAAGAAGGATCAGCACGGGCAGGCAAGGTCTTTTGCAGATACAAAACAGGTGCTGCGACTTACGTTCCGTGCATTTCAATGTAGCCGACCGTGTGGGGATCCACGGCGGCCTCGCTGAGAATCTTGCTGAAGATGGCCCGCTGCGCACCGACGTGCGGCCGCGTGATCGACTCGGACTCGGCCGAATGGTTGGTGTAGGCCCCGAGAATGACGCCCAGAATCGGGTCGTTTTCGGCCAGGGCATCGTCGAGACGCTTAATAATCAGCGTCGCGACGCCCTCGCCGCGGCAATACCCGTCCGCGCCGTCGTCAAATGTCTTGCAGTTGCCCGTCCGCGAGAGAAAGTGGCCTCGGTCCAGTCCGGCGGTAAAGTCTGGGTTGGTCAAGATGTTGGTGCCGCCGGCAATGGCCGTGTCGATGTCCCCCTTCCACAGAGAGTTGCATGCGAGGTGGATGCCCGCCAGACTCGACGAGCAGGCCGTGTCGACCGCGTAACTCGGCCCGCTGAACTTGAAGAAGTAGTTGATCCGGCCCGGGATGAAGGCACGGTTGCCGCCAGGGATGAAGTACGTGTCGATGCCCTGCGCACTGTTGGTCTCCATCCAGTCGTTGCTGGTCACGCCGTAAAAGACGCCAACACGGTCAGGACGGGTCGAAGGCGTGGCATCCGGGACAATGCCGGCTTGTTCCATGGCCTCGTAGGTAGTCATCAGAGCCAGGCGCTGGGCAGGGTCAATCTGAGGAGCCTCGCGGGGCGAGATGTTGAAGAAGCGGGCGTCGAATTCAGCCGGGCTGTCCAGCCAGCAGCCAAAAGGCGTCGCACTGGTATTCTTCGTTGTGCCCGTGGGGTCCACATGTGTTTTTGCATCCCAGTGGAAGCTCGGGACGGGCTTGTGTACGTCCAGTCCTTGGAACAGGAGGTCCCAGTATTCTTCGTTGCTCTTGGCTCCCGGAAAGCGACCCGACATGGCGACAATGGCAAGCTTGGGTCTCTTGGAGCTGGACTCGACAGCCTCGGCAGGAAGCGTCTGGTTCGAAGGTCGTGTGTCGGACACCAGAGACCGGAGAGATGTTTGCTTCAGAGCACTGTGTATGAGGTGGTCGGCATCCGATCCGATAGGCACAACACTAAACTGTCGTGGTTTCTTCTCTTGAAGGAATGCTTGGATATTCTCAAGAATGGAACCCCAATGAAGAGGAAGTATCAGGGCTTGGACCACGGCATGCTCCAACAGAGACTCGAAAGTCGCCTCCTTCGACGCACTGGTGTCTGAGAGGAGGAGATGCGCAGAGCATGGATGAGCCTCGATGCCAAGCCCCGAGACAATGGACTTTGCATCACTCTTCGAGTACAGATGAGGTGCATGGTATGCTCCGTGGATGGGGATAGTCTTGGAAACAATGCCCTTGAAATTGGGCGAGCTGGCGAGCTGGGCCAGTGTCTTTGGAGGACCACTCACAGTAATGCCATGCGGTGCATAAGCGCTGATGTAGGGCTTGCTGGCCAAGGGAAGAGTCTTGATATAATCAGCAGATGCGTGTGCGAGTTTGTATTGCTTCTTGACAACTTACACTTTGCTCGCAGAATTGATGTACCGCCTCCGCGGACTTCGGGCCCGGAACTACCATGGCCCATCTTTCGCTGCCATCGTGGCATTGATCAACTCTCTGGGTAACATCTGCGACAAGGAGGCCGGTCCGGAAAGCCGCCACGGTGGCACAAACGGCTTTTGGAACGAGATCATCCGTGAAACTGCTGCTGCCAACGGCAGCCGCTGCGAAAGCTCCCGTGCAGAGACCGACAACCCTTGACTTGCGTGGATCATAGGAATCAAAATCAGAACAACTAAGGAAAGTTAAAAGGTTGTGCTATATTGATCCAAAAATTAAGCAAAAAAATGAAACGCGATGCCATGTTGCATGGAAGAGAAAGGACAAAATGGCAACACGGAGTAACCAAGCATCAAAACAAACAATCAACGTGAACAAGGGGAACTCAAATTAAACTTGCCTGATAAAGACACCCAGATGATACAACGTGGTCATAGCCATATCCAAGGCAACGCATCCGCTGCCATTCTGGTCCCACAGGAGAAGATCCTCAGGACAGGTGAACCGGGGAATGCTATTTCTCAGGCTCAAAGGCAGCGAGTAGACCTCGGTACGGATAGCATTGTATGCTTTGTCGAGAAACTCCTGTAGAAACAGGTTGTCTCGTGTCCTTAACAGGCTTTTTAGATGCGGGCGAATGTCGAACGTCTGGTCTCCGAAGAGATACAATTTCAGATGGTTGTCCATGGTCTTGTTGAGCTGCCAGAATGGACTGTGGTGGAAAGTATACAGAACACTGGCTTGTCAGAATTGCAAGAAAGCTGGGCTCACAACATAGTTATTATCTATGCAACTGACACCGAGCCATCCTGGATATCAATATAACAGAGTACAGAAGGGCCACACAAACCACGCAGCTGGCATCCACCCCGTCCACAGTTCCCGGAGTTCCAAACAAAAGCTAGCGCCACACATTGACGGGCCTTGTTAGTGTGCGGCATCGTTCACCAGACATCACATGCTGTCAAAAAGCCTCATAGGGACAAACGTGCAGGCGGGCAGACATGAAACTGGCTCCCCTAGCGCATCACAGATCCCCGATCACAAAGCCCCCAAGGGCTGGCCTCGGGAAGACCAAGAGTTGGCGCCAAATAGCACGCCGCCACACGACCCGAAGCTGGCTGGATTCCGTTTCAGCTTCGGAAACCTGCTCGCCAATGGGCCGGGCATGTCGGGAACTGCGTTATTGCAAACGCACGGACCGAATGAATCGTTGAATCTGGCAGGATTGGCAACAGTAGCCAGGCAATGTTGCAAGCGGGGACGGGTGTCTAACAACAGCGAGAATCAGAACTGTCTTAAGGACTACTGGTAGTAACTCTGTAGAATAAGAAAAGCAGACCCGAACCCGCGGCATCTTCTGGACGGAAGGCGGATTTCGAACAAACACAGCTGCCACAATGGACAAGACACAGAGGGATGCGATTCTTGAGCACGCAACACAGCTCAAACACCTGGCCCAGGACGCGAATACGTTTCTGACCGATCTCGTGGTCCAGCAACAACAATACCATAGCATAGGATGGCTATGCCACTTCGATGTTCTCGCGCACATCCCCTTTCCACCCGACTCTCTGCCCTATGGCGAAGTTGCAGCCAGGGCCAAAGTCCCGGCAGCGACCCTACGCTCGGTCGCCCGCATGGCCATGACCACGGGCTTGCTCTGCGAGACGGCAGATGGCCACCTATCACACAACGCTCTGTCAGCTTCGTTTGTTGAGAACAGCCACATGCAAGTTCAGCTGCTGCATATGTTCAGCCAGACCGTGCCCCTCATGCCGCGCATGGTGCAAGCCACAGAGAAATGGGGTGACACAACCGCCCCCAACGAGGCAGCCTACAATCTGGTCCACAATACGGACCTGCCCTTCTTCCAACACCTCCAGTCCAGGCCTGATCTGAACGAGGGCTTCGATAATTTCATGAGAAGCCGGGCAGTCTCACACACAGGGTCCAATGTGGAGCATCTGCTAGAGGCTTTTGACTGGAAGTCGCTGGGTGCCGCAACTGTTGTTGACGTAAGATCGCCGGGGCGCCCAACACCTAATCAGAAAAGCATGCACTAACACTGGCCAGGTCGGCGGCAGCAGCGGATCCACTGCCAGCATGCTTGCCACCAAGCACGCCGAGCTCAAGTTGGTCGTCCAAGACCTCCCCGGGCCCATCAAGAATGCCAGAGCTCGGGTTGGTGCGCTGACCGAGGACGTGAGAAGTCGGATTGACATGCTCGAACACGATTTTTTCACTCCCCAGCCAGTGAAGAATGCCGACGTCTATCTGCTGCGCACCATTCTGCACGACTGGGCGGACGCAGACGCCGTCAAGATCCTGCGAGGCGTCATTGAAGCCATGGGTTCATCTAGCCGGCTGCTCGTGATGGATATGGTCCTCCCCCGGCCGGGCTCCGGGTCGACGACGCTCGAGGCAGCGTTGCGACAAAAGGACTTGACAATGATCCAGACATTCAACGCAAAAGAGCGCGAGGTTGAAGAATGGGAGGCGCTCTTGGTGCAGGCCAGCCCAAGGCTCAAGATGCGAGCAATTGTGCGGCCGGCCGGAAGTGAGCTTTCTGTAATTGAGGCAGCCCTGGACGAGGACGAACTACCTACTGCTAGTGGTACCAGCGCGACGAATGGGGCGAGTAGAAATGGTTGGGCCAAATAGTCATAGCTAGTTAGTGGATAGATAGTATGAAACGACCGGTTGGATTGACATTTGCATTCACTCTAATCCTCCTGTTCCTCTCATCCGGCAGTGTCTACCTGCATGCTTACGGTCGCAAATGTTTGGGCAGGATTTCCCCAAGCCTAGCTTTGCGTGTTGTTCTGTTGGCCGGTATCGCTCTCTGGCTTGCGCCTATTTTTATCCCGTACTCTTGGCTACTTGGTTTCCGTCCCGAAGGATTGGAACAAAACAAGTCGATGAACCTGAGAGCTCCCTGGTTGGATCTGTGCTGAGGGTCTACCCGAACAGACTGCCGCGGCACTTGGCTGCGCTTGGAAAGATACATACTCCCAACCGCCCATATACGAGATACGGACAGAGACGCCTTCTCAACCTATGGGTTCGAGCCGGCAAAGCCCACGAGGCGTTCAATAAACAAGTCAGACCAACTCCATGGCAGCGGAGCTCTCCTTGATACCAACTGGATGAGATGAAGCCTGCGCGAACCTGATCTGCCTGGGGCGTTGGCGGCCGCCCTTGTTTCAGAACCGTCTATTTCCAGGCATTTCCAACACTATTTCAGCACGCCTGTATCTTGCCTCCCCGCATACGGGGCACCTATGCTGGTTTTGCCTTTATGAGGCGTGTAGGGGTAATAGTTAAGACGTTAGTGCGGTTTTCTTGGAGAGCGCAGCGCCGGAAGGCTTGGGATGTCAACAGCTGGCATAGCAAAAGCTTTTTGGCAGCAGTTTCTCGGCGTGTGGAAAAAAACCCACTTCCACTGTAAGATTAGTACCAGGCTAACGTCGATCCCCCCTGTATACCTCGTAGTTGGCTTCTAGAAGGACTCACATGGACTCCAATAATCAGGCAGTAGGAGAACACTCAAGCCAGTGCGTTTGCGGTAGGATCTGCGGAGGATCAAGCTGAAGCTGAACCCTTTTTTCCCTCACTCTTTTCTGCCCAGCCGAAACGCAGTGCTGGAGGGAAAAAAAGAAAAAAAAAAAACCGTTAAATTCAAAAGTTAAAAGAAGCCCCCAAGCCATACTTTCTTGTCTATTACGCCAGCGGACGCCAGCGGAGTCCACGAGCACAACATCTCACCCATGGCATCGCCAACGTCTCGTCCCAAGAAACCGGTTCACCTAAGACTCGCCTGCGATGCCTGCACAACAGCCAAAGTCCGGTGCAGCAAGACATATCCCTGCGAACGGTGCATGAACAACGGCCAAGTCTGTTTTTACAGCGCCTCGCGACGCCATGGCAAGCGGTCCCAAATCAAGAAGACACAGCCCGGCAGCACCCCAAGGCTGCCCATAGCCGCCCCGGGCCATATCACAGCACCGTCCACTGTCGCGGCAGCTTCGTTTGGCAGCGATTTTATGAGCTACAGCCCTGAATTCACCAGCACCAGCGATGGCACCGACGCCAGCCCATGGTCGATGAGCTACCAGTCCTCGCCGCCTTGCCACAGCTTGACACGGTTCAGCAGCAGCGACATCCCATTCAACCTGGACGATGCCTCGTCGGCGCTGCTGGCCGAGTCGTGGAAGACGGCAGACTACATCTTCGACCCCGGCCACCTTCGCCTTAGCGACACGCCTCCGTCCACCGGGGAGACCTGTTTGCCAAATGCACCCAGGGCGGCACCGGCAATGAAACCAGCGACGACGGCCGCAGGGGAACCCCCAGATAGATTGAAAAGTACGCACAATTGCGAAAGTCTGGCACTCAACATCCTCACATCGCTCCACCACGACGCAGGTGTTGGCGTGGCTCCGATCCGTTGCTGCAAGGAGCCGCTGGATGCGGGCGACGACGGGGTCCCGACGATGCATGTCTCGGCCACTCCCAGCATTGACATTGTCCTGTCCGCCAACAAGGCCGCTCTAGCCAAGCTCGACCCACTTCTCAAGTGCCCCTGCGTCCGAAACCCGCACATCGCCCTGCTCTACAGCACCATTCTGTCGAAAACCATCTTCTGGTACCAGGTGGCCGTCTCTGCCCGGTGTCATGCCAGTGCCACCCGCAGGTGTGACCCAGAAGAGAGTGTGACATTGAGCCCAATGAAGATCCAGCTGGGGATCCTCGACCTTGATGACGACGACCAGGCCATGTTGCAGCAGGCCGTGCTTCTTCGGGAACTGCACAAGGCCGAGAAGATTATGGAGACGTTCCATGCCCGTTCGGCAAACGAAGAGAGCCCTGAATGGCACGCTTCTGCCATTCAGAGTATGAAGGAGGGGCTGCAGGCTGTCATTCAAAAGACTAGCAAGGCCTGGGGAGGAGAACGACCTTGATGGCCGGGGGGGGGGGGGGGGGGGGCGGTTTGCAATTACTGTGCGATATGACTTGGCGCGTTGATACCACCACACTACTCGTACATACGACTAGTCCCTGCTATTCTTGATACTGAGTTTAAATTTTGTCAATTTATTTTTCAATATTGAATGAATGAGAAATTGACGGATTGTATTTGCTTGTTGTTTTTTTTGTTTTTTTTTTTCTTTACTTTCTTTTTTCCTTTTTTGTCTTCTCTTATTCGTCGTTTTGCCTTATCTCAGTCTTGGCTGCATGGCTCAATGCAAGCTACGAGTCTTGCGCAAGAACAAAACACATCGTTTCTTGCCGTCCCCTGCATCGGAGACACGCACCAGGCATCCTGCCACTCGCAACGCAGTCTGCATGTCTTCACTGAGGTGCCGTTTTGGTTGACTAAGACGCTAAGCTCCGATTTCGTTGCGAACCGCTACCGAGTACGATATCCCGCACGATTATCTTATCCCCCACCGCGTATGAATCGGTTTTCAGGGGTAGGCAAACAGAAAGCCACCCCCACCCTGCAGGCAATGTGAGCAGATGAGTGCTCCAGCGTCCCCGAAATGTCCTCGCAAATAAACCCATAAACCCGAAACATCGGCCAGGCCGGAAGCATCACGTAAATAGGCCCAATAGGGCAAGGATGGACCAGAGAGTGCGCAGGACTTGGCCAAGACTTGTCAAGTCTCCTTCCAGTCCGTTCAAGCCTTGCCCAGAGCTCGTTATCAGCTGCGGTGGTTCCGTGGGGTTCGTGCCCAGACGACGCTAGGGGTCTTCTCACCGAGGAGGGAGATAATCTTCGAGTGGGGGCCGCTTGGAGATGTCGATCCTGTCCTCAAAAAGAAGAGCTCGCCCCCCCCCCCCCTTGAGATGCCATACCCCTCGTTTCCCCATCGACTGTCCTGCTTGTTGACGGTGCAATGTCACTTAAAAGCTGGTCAACCTGTCAAGCTAACGGGCAGATCCATTCAGTCCTCGTTTATTTGGGGCTCAGATTGCGGCTGCAAATTGCCTTGCTCCCAAGATTCGAAGTACAATGAAAAAAAAAAAAAATTAGAGTAACAAAGTATGCCCTATCAAAGACCCGTCATGCATCTACGACATAAGGGTTCCGCCGGTCGTCTCGACTATGCTTCCGGAAGCATTTTTATCCTTCATCAGATACAAGTAGGCCTCAGCCACATCCTCCACCTGGCCGATGGTGCCCGTGGTCATCCGGCTCTTCAGGTGCGCCGTCACATTGTCCCAATACCCAATGCTTTTGACGTAGTCCCAAATCTCCGTATCTGTTGGCCCCATGGCAACAGCATTGACGCGAATGGGGGCGAGATCGACGGCCAGGCCACGGGTCATGCCGCGCAGACCCGACAGGTAGGACTGCATGATGGTCCAGTCCTTGGAGACATGCTCGGTGGTGCCGCCGGTGGCAATGGTGAAGGACGACGTCGTGCTCTCGTTCATGTGCTCACGCAGCTGCTGGGCAATGATCAGGGGCGCAAAGAAGCGCACGGTGCCGGCTTGCTGGATAGCCTGCAGCGTAAAGTCTTCGAGCTTGCCGACCGCCATCTTGTCTCCGGCCGTGAAGACGACGTGGTCCAGCTTGCCCGTCTTGGAGACCTCGGAAAAGAGCTTCTGCACTTCCGAGCTAAGCGTGTCCACCGATCCCAGGTTGCATGGGATGCCCTGGAGCTGCGTCGTGGCGGCGGCGTTGTTGGTTTTGAGGCGCTCCAGCGCACTGGAGATTTTGCTCTGGGATGACGACGAGATGAAGACAGACGAGGCACCGTTCTGGACGGCGGCCTCCGCCACGCCATACCCGATGCCGGAAGAGCCTCCCACAACGAGGACGCGCTTCCCGGCAAGCTTGGAGACGTACTTGGCAAGACTCGAGGCCATTTTGGACAGCAGAAATTTGTAAAGACTGAAGTTTGTACGAGCTGCGTGTGCGTATGAGTGGCTGGGATAATGAGTTTGTTCGAAATCAAACAGGATACATGGACAATACAAGAGACGAGGAGGCTTTTATTGTTTGTTAGAGAGGCTCACTGAATCAGAATCCGACATACCAACGAAACCCCGCTAGCACCGTTTGGGCTGAATTAATGAGGCCGTGGTGAAATGCGGCCAAATAGCGTTAGGCATAGTTAGCGGCTCCTTTAGTGATCGGCATGCCTTGGTTACCCCGTAAAAAGCACTTGTTTCTAACACCCAACGGACCCACTGAGACAAGGTCTGCATTGGATGCAGCCTTATGTACATGCGTTGAAACCCACTTCTGTATGCCCGAAAATGCCCGCCCAATGCCCGCGGCTGCAAGCCCACGAAAGCCACTGACGCAAGAAATGTCTATTTTATTGGCTAGCCAACATTCCGTCTCCCGGTTTGGGGCGCAGAGAAACGTGACGGTGACAGGGCGTGCCCGAGAGGTTGCCGAGGGCTAACACGCGATGTAGGCAGGGAGATGAGATCTGTTCTAGCCAAGTAAGGATGCCGATGGAACAGGTTTTTTTTTTCGGCAGGTGAACGATGACAAAGAGACACATGAAAATGCAGATCCTGGCGGACGACTGCGGAAAGGCGCCTTGTTGAAATATTGACGCACATACCGCAGCAGTCGGGGCTCTGGCAGTGCAATATTTTCCCCATGACAATCCGGTCATCGAAGAGTACACCGGGTAGTAGTATCTGTGTGTCTCGAAAACGCCCAATCCACCAAAATTCAGCGACGACGCGTTTGCAGCGTCGCAGCAGCCCCTGCCACAATGTCCAACCAGATGGATTCCGACGAGAAGACCTTCACCCAGCCAGACACCCAGCCAGCTGAGCAGAATGCAATCAACGTGGATGACTTTCCAGACGGCGGTGCGCGGGCATGGTCTGTGGTCGCGGGGGCGTGGGCGGCCAATATTTGCAGCTTTGGCTGGATCAACTGTGGGACATCTGCTCCCCGTCTCTTTTGCCCTCGCAGACTGCTAATCCGCGCGGCAAAGGCATCGGCGTGTTCCAGCAGTATTATGAACAAACGTACCTCAAGGACTACTCGCCCAGCACCATCTCGTGGATTGCATCCCTGGAGCTGGCCATTCTGTTCGGCGGCGTGAGTGCAAAGTACCGGCCAGCAGCGTCTTGTGTTGTCAAACTAACAGCGACACTTGGAAGGGATTGATTGTCGGGCGACTCTACGACAGATTCGGGCCTCGCTGGCTGATCGCATTTGGTACTTTTATGCACGTCTTTGGCCTGATGATGGCGTCGCTTTCAACCGAGTACTATCAGATCATCCTCTCGCAGGGCATATGCAGTCCCATTGGAATATGTTGTCTTTTCACTCCTGGTGCGTCGACTGGTGATTTCGTTTTTTTCTTTTCCTGTTTGCCGTCAAGTCGCATTTTTCTTTTCTGTCTCCAGCATTGACGTCCTTTGCAGCCATCGCTTGTGTGATCACGTGGTTTCGAAGACGGCGAGGCCTTGCCATGGGTCTTGTCAGCTCCGGTTCCAGCTTGGGCGGCGTCTTCCTGCCCATTATGTTCAATCGCTTGATTGACCAGATTGGCTTTCCTTGGGCAATGTAAGAAGACGGAAAGCAGGGGCACCCGGTATCCATACCGGCCACTCACTAACTGTGGCAGGCGAGTCTGCGCGTTTCTCATCTTGGCCCTGCTTCTCTTTGCCAACGCAACGATGCGGACACGCCTTCCACCATCATCCCATTCCGCACCGTTCCGGAATCTATTCAAACCATTCACCGAGCGTGCGTACTTGTTCACCGTCGCATCGGCATTCCTCTACTTTCTTGGCCTTTTCGTGCCCATCAACTATATTGCCGCCCAGGCATTGGCACTGGGCATGTCGGAGAACATGACACAATATCTCATCCCGATTCTCAATGCAGCCAGGTGAGCAAGTCCCGCCCGTATGCAGCATTTACCGAAACCAATACTCACTCCCGGCTAGCTTGTTTGGGCGCATCCTCCCCGGCATTGCCGCGGACAGATTCGGAGCCTTCAACACACAGACCATCATGGCCTTTTTCTCCGGCATTCTCGTCTTAGCACTGTGGCTGCCTGCGTCGAGCAACGCCGCACTTATTGTGTTTGCCGCTCTGTATGGGTTTGGCTCCGGGGCCTTTGTCACCTTGTGCCCGGCCTTGATCGCACATATCTCGCCCATTCGCGAGATTGGCATGCGGAATGGACTGCAATTCGGCGTCCTCGCTATCCCGGCTCTTGTCAGCAACCCAATCGGCGGTGCCCTGATTTCGGACAATGGGGGCTACACGCACATCAAGATCTGGACTGGCGCCATTTTGATGGCGGGAGCCTGCATGTATACGGTTACCCGCGTGTCGATTGCTGGTTTTAGGTGGAAGAAAATATGACGGAAGAAGTAGTTCATATGCTCTGGTGCTGCCACGGAGCAGCCGTTTCCCAGGAGGATGGACAACTCTTAGCCCCCTGTCCATGGCTCTCGTCCTGTCTTTGTCATCTCGAAATTTCTGTGTCATTTTATGCATTCTAAATTGATCATTGTATAATACTTCTATAGCAAAATCCTCCTCGATATCCTGTCCACAATCCTTCTCACGCCTCCGACAGCTGTGCCTCCTCCTTTGACAATGGCTCCACCACGCTCGTGATCCACGCCTGCTTCTTCTCGTCGGTGTACCGTGGGTACGGCCGCCGGCAGTGGCAGCTGCTCAGCGGGTACCCCCGCAGCTTGGCCACGATGTACTTGGTGCCGTTGATGCCACCCTTGCCAAAGCCCCACTCCATCTCGGCCAGCCGGATCTGCGCCGCCTCGGCCTCGGCCAGCTTGCCGGCCTTGAACAGGTCGAAAATGTTTATGCACACCTTGGGGTACAGATTGGCGACACCCGTGATGGCGCCCGTGCTGCCGACAGCCAGCGCCGGCACGAGCCAGTCGCTCTGGCCGGCGAGGGCGCAGAACTCGTCCGGGCTGTGGCGCGCGCGTACACGAGCGACCTTGGCGATGCCGCCACAGGTCAGCTTGACGCCGACGATATTGGGGTGGTGGGCGAGGCGCTCGAGCATGTCCGAGTTGACCTCGAGGCCGGCCACGACGCCGGGGAAGTTGTAGACGAGGATAGGAATGGGCGAGGCCGTGGCCACCTCCTCGAAGAAGCTGCAGATGGCCTCCTCATCCAGGGCAAAGTGGAAGTAGCTGGCCACGAGCACGAGCGCAAACTCGGCACCGGCGGCGTGGGCCTCCTTGGTGTCCTCGATCACGGCGCGCGTCGACTGGCCGCCGCAGCCGGCGGTGATGGTCAACTCGGGACGGCCGTTCGTGGCTGCGACGTCGCGGGCGGTCTTGATGAGGCGGGCCTTTTCGGCCTTGGTGAGGGTGCAGGCCTCGCCGTTGGTGCCGGCGATGACGACTGCCAGGAGAGCGGTTAGCATCGCTTGCCCGATGTTGGCTCAAGGATTCAGACACATCACGCGGGGTGCTCACTTCCGTGCAGGCCAGACTTGACGAGAAACTCAAGGTGCTTTGTCTGGACGTCCCAGTCAATCCCCTGGGTGGCATCGTCGAGGAACCACGTCAGACTCGGGACGTGAATGCCCTGTGGGAATGATTTGGCGGCAACGGTAGAACCCATGATGACAGTGTGTGTATGGGCAGGGTATGGGGAGAATAGACTGATGTGGTTGAGATGCAGTAGCTCCAAGACAAGAAAGGACAGCTCCGAAAATGAAGGGACAAGCAGCTCAGCTCCAATGTGTTACCGGGGACAATTTCCAAGATAAAGCACAATGGAATCCCCAGCTACGTCAGAGCCCGACACACGAGAATTCGCAACGGCTGGACGGAGAGCACATACGCGAGTGCTCGCATGCGCAGACGGGGGCCCAGGCCATACCCAGGCGAGGGGCCCACAGGAAGTCCGATCGGCAAGTGTGCTGTCGGAAGCGCTAGACTCCGTAGTTGGCAAGTAGATGGCGTGGCTTGCCACACCCGACCGCGCCGCCTTTGACCCATGTGCGGAACGCGGAAATGGGAAGTAGAAAAACGGAAATACAGAGACGTACGATCCAAATGAGTGGAAAATGGCGTTCTGAGTTAACCGAGCAAGACTTTGAGGACAGCCCGGTTATTGTGGCCAGTGGTTGTGGCAACTATTAGCTCAAAATCAAACACAAAATGTGTTGATGAACATCGTCAAAAACAAAAACAAATAGAAAAGACCGATCCAGTTATACGTTCAAACAAATCCCTTTTAACGGCATTGGTTACATATTCGTAGCACGATATACCATAGAGTAATATGAACGAATTAGAAACCTAGATCTTCGAAAGAGTAATAGACCAATCTTGTAGAAGGGTTTAAGATACGACCGGAAAAGACCAGACCTTGGCACGCACAGTAAGCCGTACAAATGACGTTCCTCATTGTGGTATATGCTGTTACTTATGCCAGTCGACAGCCCGGAAGTAATGCCATGGGCTGGCTAGTGTGTGTCTCTTTCTCCCACAAATATGCAATCTTTTCCCAGACATATTCCAAGATGTCCTTTCTCTCGGGCATCTAGTATCCAACATACCGCCATCCCAGGTCCACCTGGGTCTGCGTCACGCCGCTCTTCATCGCCCGTGCCACCTCATCCGGTGTCCCGTCCAGCATCCGATTCAGTCGCCGGACATGGAACCGATACCCCGTAATGGTCAAAAGCAGCATCGTCGCACAGCCAAAGCACGTCCCAAAGGCCACGTAGTAGTGCGGCGGGTCCACGTACAGATAACTGGCCCAGATGTTGGACAGTCCGCCGATGGCATTGATCATGGCCACACCGGCAGCGCGCTTGGGGAAGGGCCGAGCCATGTGCAGGTTGAGAGTCTTGAAGACCATGATCTGGGGGCCGGCTAGTGCAGGGGTGGGATGTCAGCAGGGGGACACAATACCAGGGGGGCAAAAACAGAACAGAAGAGTCTTACCAACTGTGGCTGGGATCAACATCATGGCAAAGTAGCGGGCGCCCGTGTTTAAGGTACCGAGGGAGATGGCATAGGCGATGAAAGCCAGGACGATACCGATGACGACAAAGGGGTAGATGATGTTTTTACGCTAAAAAAATTCAAAAAAAATCAGCATAGATCAAAAGGAGCCTTGATACAACCATGGCACGGAACGTACGTCGCTAATCGTCGAAAAGAAATAGAACCAGATGGCAGCAAGCACATAAGGGGGGGCCGTCAGCAGCAGCGTGATCATGCGCGAGTAGCCGAGGGTCTCGACGATGGACGGGAAAAAGTTGACCGTGCTGCCCATGGCCTGGATCATGAACATGCAGAACACGAGTGCCCAGATCTTGAGATCCAGCAGCGCCATGACAAGGCCCTTGCGCGTCGAGATCTCTTCGTGCGCTTCGCCGGCGCCGGCCTCGTTCTCCAGCCGCCATACGGCATAGTCGCGCTCGACCGGCTTCAGGATCCGCGCGTTGTGCGGATACTCGGGCAGGATCATGGAGAAGATGAGACCGAGACCGACGGTACAGCACCCCTCCACTATGAACAGCCAACGCCAACCGGCGATGCCGTATCGTCCGTCGAGAGTGAGGCAGGCGGCCGCGATGAAGCCGCCAAAGGCACTGCCGAGCATCTGGAACATGAACAGGGCAGCCAGGCGCTTGCCGAGCTCGGCCTTGGTGTACCACGTCGAAAGGTAGTAGATGGCACCCGGAAAGTACACGGCTTCGGTGACACCGAGGAAGATCCGCTGGACGAACAGGCCCTGGTGGGATTTGACGACTGCGGCGAGGGCGCTGACGACGCCCCAGACGGTGGCCGCGAGGCAGAGGTCTTTGGACTGTTAGCGGCTTGATTTCACTCCCTTCGTGCAGATACAAGTGTGGGATCCCAGCACGTACACAATCCGGGCCGCGGGACCTTGGTCATGATCAGGTTGGACGGAATCTGAAACGGAATGTATCCGGCAAAGAGAATCGAGATGGCCGTGGCAAAGTCGTTGGTCGACATGTTGAGGTCGTCCATGATGCCGTACACCTTGGACGCCGCGAGCGCGGACTTGTCGACGTAGTTCCACACGTAGAGGATGCCGATGATGGGTCTAGAAGAATCAGCATGCCTTTCTGCAACTCGTGTTGGACATATACGGGGGGGGGGGATTTACACAATGACACAGTCTAGCTTGCGGACCATCTTCTTCTCCAGCGCCTGCAGCTCCTCGTCGCTCATGTTGGCGATGCCGGCCGGCTTGGAAATGATGGGCTCATCCAGCTTGTTCATGGGCTCCTCGACGTGCGACGGCACGGCCTTGAGGGTGGCCGCCTCGACAGCATCGGTGGCAGACATGGTGTTGGGTCGTGGCGGCAAAAGAGAAACGCACAAATTGGTGTCGAGAAGGGGAAAAAGGTTGGCCAACAAAGCGACCAACAGGGCAGTCGACAGAGGTAGAGAGCAAAAGAACGAGGCCACAACCAGGCTCTGCCAGATGCAGACACAAGGCTACTTATCTCTTGCTGGCTGCATCGGCCGTAGAGTGCCCTGCAGTCCGAAAAGCAACCTCGCAGTCTTGGCTCGTGTGGTCTTTCGCGGCCTTTCTTTCACCCTGTTTTCCTCCAATTCTCGTCTCCTCTCCAACTCTCCCCCCCTTCTGGCCCTCTCATTTTTTGGGGGGGGTTCCCCACAACTTTCCCCGTACGTCCATGCTTCCCCGTAGTACGAAGGGTACAGTGACCAGACTGGGAGACTAGCTGCGAACACCTGACCAGCCGGCACTACATAGCGCGCAGTGGAATTGGGTCGCTGGGGCGCTGGGTCGCAGAGTAGCACCAGGTGCGTCACTGCCGATCGGCTCGGATACACTAGAGCATCGTGGAGCTTTCTGTTTTCTGGTTGGATGCTAGACTGGTAAGCGCATGACCAACTGGCCTGACAAGAGGAAAAATGGCTGCATTTGTCAAAGTTTTTTTTCTTGGCTCATTGCCGGCCGGTTGCTTCGTTTTGTTCGGTTACTTTGAAAGCGCTAAAGGTATTCCGGAGTGGATTGTTCTTCGTTTTGTCTTGGCTGGCCAGTTGGTAACAGCTGGCAGGCTGCTTTTGTACGAACCAGTTCATGTCTTCTGTTACGTACTCGTTCGCTTATGTCTTTCTAGGCCTCTGATCGCGGCACAGTTTGGATCGGTAAAAAGGGGAGAAACTAGGGCTGCCTTTTCGCGTAATTAATTATTATCCTGCAATTATTTGCCCGCTACAGGTGAGCCACATGAGCCGCGCAAAGAAAATTGAATCTGTGTCATTCCTTGTTCAGTAGTCTGCAAGGAGAAAGTCGAGTTTCGTATATATACAGAGTTTTATCTGTCACCTCCTGCTCACGGCCTGGCCGTCGAATCCACGTGCACTCCCGTGCCCTCCAGCCCGTCCCCCTTGGCATCGTCTTGGGCCAGGACGACCTCGAGTGCGTCGGACTCGAAGTGGCCCTTTTTGGCCCACTGGGTGCCGGCCACGATCGGGCTTGTGTTGTAAAAGATGGCGTCGATCTGCTCGAGGCGCCGGCCGGTGGTCTCGGGGTAGAAAAAGTAGATGATGGGAATAAAGGCAAAATTGAAGACGGTGTACGGGAGATAGCCCTTCCAGCCCAGGTTCGTCATGAGAGAGGTGGTCCACATGACCGAAGCAAAGTTCCAGAGCCAGTTGGATGAGGTGGTCAGGGCATTGCCCTTGGTGCGGAGGTGCAGGGGCATGATCTCGGCGTTGTAGAGCCAGGGGACGGCGAGGAAGCCGATGGCGAAAAACGTATAGTACAAGAAAAAGGCAACAATGACGACGATACTGGCACCGAAAGAACCGGAGCGGATGCCGAGAGCCATGGCGAGGAAGCAGGCGCCCATGCCAAAGGCACCGGTCATGAGGCAGCCACGCTTGCCGATGATGGGGATGATAAAGGGGGGGAGGACAGCCGAGGCCATATACCCTGGAAGTTGTCAGTAGAGGGCCGAAGGTAAACGGAAGAAGAAATATGAGCGAAGCAAAGAAAAATACAACAAAATACAACAGAATAAAAATAAAGAAGAAAACGTACAGAGTCCGTTGAAGCCGGACAGGAGCAGCGACAGGTTGTGCGACAGACCGACGGACGTCTCGAACAAATAGGCAATGTAGTAGCCAATGGAGCAGACGCCGCTCAACATCACCATGGCCATGAGCCACCAGCCGAGCATGACGCGGCGCAGGTTCTGGGTCTTGGGGTGGTTGCTGAACACCTCGAGCCAGCCGCTCGTTCCGCCCGCCGCCATGGCCTCCAGCTCGATGGCCTGGTTGATGTTCTGGATCTCGGTCTGGATTTCGGCGTCGTCAGACGACGTGCCGTGCATCTTTTCCAGCACGCGCACGGCGTCGCCGACGTGGTTGTGGGCCATGAGCCAGCGCGGCGACTCGGGCATGACGGGCACGATGGCCAGCAGCAGCAGGGCAAAGACCATTTGCAGGGCGACAGACAGGCGCCACTCGAGCTGGCCGCCGGCGTACGAGAGGCCATAGTTGACCCAGTAGGCGACACTGGCGCCAAAGCAGACGAGCAGGTACTGAAAGGAGCCAAACAGCTCGCGGGTCTTGGCGGGGAGGGTCTCGGCCTGCCAGACCGGGATGATGGAGGTATTGAGCCCGGTGCCCAGGCCGGAGACGACGCGGCCGACCATGAATTGCGCCTGGCCATACGCGGCGGTCTGAAGGACGGCGCCGATAACAATGAAAACGGTACCAACGAGGATAGGCGTCTTGCGGCCGAGGCGCTCGCTGAACATGAAGCTGGCAACGCATCCTGGAGAAAGAAGAAAAAAAAAAAAAAGAAAAGAAAGCAGAAATCGGGCTCGTCAGCATGCCAAGACGACAGAAAGCTGGCCAGCACCATGAGGTAGCAGTGAATAGGAGCACAAGTTTATGTGGCACACGTACCTGCCAAGCATCCCAGCTCGTAGATACTGGTGATGAAGCCTTGCATAAAGGTGGACGGGTACTTCATTTGGGCCAAGAAATCGTCGGCAATGATCACGCCCGACATGAATCCCTGATCGTAGCCATACAGAAGATAAGACAGGCCACAGGTGACCGTGAAGGCCAGCCGCAGAGGCAAGCCTTGAAGACCCATGTCAATGTGAGTGTCTGCAATTTGTTTGGTGAGCAAAAAAAGTAAGGCCAGGTAGTAGTTGAGATTGTCGAAACCGCGCGCTTCGGCAAAACAATTTACACAGAACAAATCAATCGAAGACAGCGACAAGGCAGATATGTGTTATATACGCAGACGAAAAGACTGGTCCAATACCGGGGAAGAGGTTGTGTTACCTGGTGTGGCCGTCTCTTTGTTTTTCCAGCCTGCATCTTCCAGGGCCCTTTTTCGGATGTTCTTACCTCACCGTCACCCCATCATCGAGTGTGCAGTAACTCCGAAGAGCACATACCGCAACGAGGAGAATGTGCATGGCACCCCGTGGGGAAGGTCACAGGAAGGACACACTGAGCAGGCCGGGGGAGGATGGTTGCTTCCTCAGGGAAAGCCGGATGGGGAACACAAAGTGGATCAACACTGGGACGGTTCGACTGGCGTTGTGGTCGGCAAGGTTAGCGCATCCGACCGGCAGAAGACGCCGACACAGCAAGCCGATGCCATGCCCACAAAAAGAATGTCCACTCGTGTCGGAATGGACGACGTACGATGCCTTTGGTGGACATCGTCGTGAGACTCGCAAAACGGCCAAGAGCTGTGGGAACGAGGACAGTCTAGCACGCAAGAGGAATGTATAGCTTTACTAGTATGGCTATAAGTGCGGCAGCGTGTGTATGGGCACGTATCGTGTACGGCGGGTGCACGTAACGCAGACGTGCAGTAATAGCGAATCCGCCAGAGCAGAAACACGATCACCATGTCTATTGCTGTCATCGGGTCCCTCAATGTCGACCTCGTCACCTACACGCCGCGCCTGCCGGCCGGCGGCGAGACGATGACGGCGTCGGGGTTCACCACCAGCCTCGGCGGCAAGGGGGCCAACCAGGCCGTGGCGTGCGCCAAGTTGTCTCGATCGAAAGGCAGCACCGACAGCACCGACAGCAGCCGCGGACAGGGAAGGGCCCACGTGCGGATGGTGGGCGCCGTGGGCGACGACGCGTACGGGGCCATGATGCGGGACGGGCTGGCCGCCGTGGGTGTCGACGTGACCGGGGTGGCCGTGCGGCCGGACGCGAAGACCGGGGTGGCCGTGATCCTGGTCGAGGAGACGACGGGCGAGAACCGCATCCTGCTGTCGCCCGAGGCCAACGCGACGGTGACGGCGGATGCGCTGGACGTTCTTCTGGCCGAGGACACCGAGGACACCAAGGAGACCAGAGGCACGATCGACCTGCTCGTCCTGCAGCTGGAGATCCCCCTCGAGACGGTCCTGCTGATCTTGGACTCGGCCCACCGCCGCGGCATTCCGGTGCTGCTCAACCCGGCCCCGGCCCAGCCGCTGCCCGACGCCGCCTACGGCTGCGTGTCGACGCTCGTGGTCAACGAGTCCGAGGCGGCCGTGCTGAGCGGCATCCCCGCGGCCGACCTGGACCTCGCAACCGAGGCCGGCTTGGCGCGCACCGCCGACGTGTTCCACCGGCGGGGCACGCCGTGCGTGCTGATCACGCTGGGCAGCCAGGGCGTGTACTTTTCGGAGCGCCGCGACAGACACAGAACCGGCAACAGCCGATCGGGTCGCGTGGCGGCGGAGAAGGCGCGCGTGGTCGACACGACGGCGGCGGGCGACACGTTTGTCGGGGCGTATGCGGTGGCGCTGGTGCTGGCGGCTGGCCACGAGTTCGACGTGGAGCAGGCGGTGCGGGCGGCCAACCGCGCGGCGGCCAAGACGGTGGAGCGTCGGGGGGCACAGGCGTCCATACCGTGGGCCGACGAGCTGTGAGGTGGTGTTGGTATGGATGGTCCTGCCGGGGGGGGTCCCCGACGTCCATACCGTGGGCCGACGAGCTGTGAGGTGGTGTTGGTATGGATGGTCCTGCCCGGGGGGGGGGTCCCGATTTGCGGCGCAAGGGTGCGCTAACGGCACAGCGGTGTCTAAGTCGTTTTAGGGGCCTGTTAGCGCATCCGAGCAGCGGTACCTGCGGAGAGGAAGGAAAGGCGAAAAAGCGGGGCCATACATTGTACGAGCTTTCGGGTTGGATTCATATCATACATATGAAAAGAGACTGTCCATTGTACTGGCCCCGGTCCATCCGCGTCTACTGCACTGCCCAACTCTTGCGAGACCCCCTTCTATCAACATCCTCCTCGACCCCTGTCCGCTCCCGCTAGACGCACACACTATACCACACTCGCCTCACGGCCCCCCACAGCCACCATGTCAAAACCAATCGTCCTCCACCTCGGCGACCCGGTCCGCTACAACAAGGACCTCTACGCCTCCCTGCAACAGTCCTACACCATCATCCGCCCCTCTGTCGAGGAGCGCCAGCGCGATGCCTTTCTCGAGGCTCTGCGCACCAAGAAATGGGGCGACTTCTCCGCCATTATGCGGCCCTTCTGGTCCACAGGCGGCGAGATGGGCCGCTGGGACAAGGAGCTGGTCCCCCTGCTGCCCAAGTCGCTCAAGGTGTTCGCGTCCGCCGGCGCCGGCTACGACTGGGCCGACGTGGACCTGCTGGCGGCCGCCGGCATCCTGTACTGCAACGGGGCGTCGGCGTCGTCGGAAGCGGTCGCGGACATGGCCATCTACCACATCATCTCGGTCTTTCGCAATATGCAGTGGACCAACATGGCGGCGCGCTCCGGCGACACGGCGGTGTTTTTGGACGCGCACCACAACGTGCCGCACACGGCGCACAATCCGCAGGGGCACACGCTCGGCATTGTCGGCCTGGGCAACATTGGCTACCGGATTGCGACCAAGGCGTACCGCGGCTTCGACATGAAGATCGCCTACTACGACCCCTTTCCCAAAAGCGAGGCCCAGGAGCGGGCCATCGAGGCCGTGCGCATGCCCACGCTCGAGGCCCTGCTGGCCGCCGCCGACTGCGTCCTGCTGGCCGCCCCCGGCAGCGGCGGCCAGATCATCAACGCCCAGACCCTTGCCCACATGAAAAAGGGCAGTCGGCTGGTCAACATTGCCCGCGGCGGGCTGGTCGACTCCAACGCCGTAGCCGACGCGCTGGAGAGCGGCCATCTGAGCGCCGTCGGCCTGGATGTGCACGATGACGAGCCCAGCGTCAACCCGCGCCTGGTGGCCCAGCGCAGCGCGTCCCTGACGTGCCACACGGCAGGCGGTGCGCTCGAGACCAACATTGGATTCGAGCGGCTGTCGATGGAGAACGTGCAGGCGGTGCTGGAGGGGCGGGCGCCGCTCACGCCGGTGAACAAGCACTTGCTGAAATAGACGGGGAATGTTTCGTGGGTCACGCCTCGAGAAATCATGTACTATAGGGAAACAAAAAAAAAATGGAGACGACCTTGGAAGTTGTACAAAGTGAATGCTGTGTACAAAGCAAGTACGACCTCTACAACTATCAAAGAGAATGGGGCTGCTTGACACAACGGCCGCGAGCAAGATCCACTTGCACGCGAGGCAGAGCTTGCGCTGCCCGACAAGCTGCGGTACCGACAAAGCGTCACCCAGCACCGACCAGGTGCTGTGTGCGTTCTGTGTCGGCAACGGGGAGCTGGAGACGAAGTGTTCATTACTGGCTTCTGTTCGGGACTGATAGAGGACTGTTCCCGGCTAGCCTGGCACACTCTCTTCTAGTCACTCTCTCTCATCCGTCTGCAGTATCTCACACTTGCTGTCCAGCTTGATTTCTTTTGCGTAATTCCGGATCCACACGAGAACCGAAGACCGGTCTAAATGCCCTTCACGTGGCCGTTCCAGATTTTCGTCTTCTCGGCGAACAACCCACCCCTTGCTATGCCGAACACAACCACGCCCACTAAGTCACGACAGCCCCCGTTTTACACAAGCTAGCCGTCCTCTTTCCAGGAATTCAGCGGCAATCGCCTGACAGCAAGAAGAGGTCACATGCCTTGACTCAGACGTATATTTCTTTTCTACGTC
Organism: Raffaelea ambrosiae; assembly: GCA_002778195.1. Classification (NCBI taxonomy): domain Eukaryota; kingdom Fungi; phylum Ascomycota; class Sordariomycetes; order Ophiostomatales; family Ophiostomataceae; genus Raffaelea; species Raffaelea ambrosiae. The sequence continues at coordinate 5,456,550 of PCDI01000001.1, read as the reverse complement.
AATAAGGAGGAAACACGCGCTACAACAGTACGTCGTATTCATCCCCTCTGCCTCTCAGCGCCATTGCCGGCCATGGCCACCCCCGAGATGACTGGGGCCCCCATTGGGCTCTCGACCCGTGCCTGTAGACGACTCCGGTAGACAGTGGAGTAATCGAGGGTCGGATATCCAGCATATCCACTCCTACCAGCCGACACTAATAGCCGACCAAGAGAGGAGAGGCACCACCATCACCACATATAGCTCACAACCAGGCTACGGTGCAGGGCTGGACCGACACAAGATGCCTCGGACGACGAAAACGTTAAGGGCATGAAACGTACCGGGTGCCTTGGCAATTATGGACACCGCCACCCCCCCTGCCAGTCCCCCGCGCAGACCTCCCTTTGACAGCCTCCCCTTGGATCCCCATGGCCCACCCGCCAACGCATGGGGCCTCTACGGGCCCGACGACGAGCTCGGCGCCCTCAACCTGCTGAGCCCGGCCGTCGTGGCCGCCGCCGCCTCGTCTGAAATCAGGACCGGCGAGCGCGTGCCCCTCGACTGGGCGCTGAACAAGCCTTCCCGGCCCAGCTTCGGCCGTCCGCCGTTTGCCTGGACACTGCGGCCCAACGGGCCGGGACACACAATCAACGACGACGAGCTCGCCTTCAACACGCAGTGCAGCAGCCAGTGGGATGGCCTGCGGCATTTTGGCTACCAAGCCGCCGGCCAGTTCTACGGGGGCCGGACGCAGGCCGATCTGGAGAGCAGCGACGTGCTGGGGACCAATGGTGTGCACGTTTCGTTTTCTCGAATGGGTTGACTGGCCCCTTTTTCATGAGCCCGCGCTAACGCATCGGGATCCTTTCTCTCTCTCTCTCCAGCCATCGTCGCGCGCGGAGGCATTGTTGGCCGCGGCGTGCTGCTCGACTACCCGGCCTACTGCCATCGCCACGACATCCCTTTCGACCCCCTCATCAGCTCCTGCGTAACCCTCCCCCAAGTTCGCGATATGGTCCAGGAGCAAGGTGTGACCTTCCGCACCGGCGACGTCTTGTTCTTGCGCGTCGGCTTTACCGCCGCCTACAACGGCCTCTCGCCGGACGGCCAGATCGCTCTCGCCCAGCGGCCGGTCCCGGGCTTCCTCGGGCTCGAGTCGACCGCGGCTGTCCTTCGCTGGCTCTGGGAGACCGGCGTGGCTGCCGTGGCCGGCGACGCGCCGAGCTGGGAGCAGGCCCCCGTCGAGGGCCACTGGCGCAGCGGCGTGCTGGAGGACCACGTGCCGGGCGGCGGACTGCTGCACCAGGTGCTTCTGGGCGGCTGGGGCATGCCGATCGGCGAGATGTTCGACCTGGAGCGGCTGGCGGCCACGTGCGCACAGAAGCAGCGGTGGACGTTTTTTGTGGCAAGCATGCCGCTGCATGTACCAGGGGGCGTCGCGAGTCCGCCGAACGGCGTGGCTCTGTTTTGAGAGGGTATGTATGATAGAATTACGTACTAGGCGGAACAATCCCAGTTGCATGGTGAAAAGGGTCAGACTTTTGCAGTCATCTCGCAGCTCGTCGTGACTTTGAGACTTCGACTTTTCGTGGCCTGCATTATTCGCCAGATAAAGGTGACCTACCGGAGCGACAATTTTTTACCTCTCTTTCTTGTTTAGTAGTAAAACGTTTAGGAGTAGAAGGGGAAATACAGCTTGGTATGTATAGTTCATAGTAATTTTGAGTCACCTTCTGCTTATTCTCTGAACAAATTGGCTGGGTGTAGTACGCGTTTTGGTGGTAGGCACCTTCTTTTGGCTCATAAACGTTGCCCCGAAATAGAGAGAGCCCATGGTACGAGTACGAGCACAGCTCCGGTCCATGAATCTGGTCTACGCCAACGCCGACGTGACACTGATAGCGGCGGCGGGAAAGGACGCCACAGAGCACCAACCGCAGGTGTTTGAGCGTGAATGGCGCATATTTCCCCTGCTGCATGAATACACAAGCCGCCGCCTGACGTACCAGGCGGATGCGCTCAATGCTATGCTGGGCATTCTCCGTGCTTGTGCCCACCGCAAAAAGTTCAGCGTCCATCACCTGTCCGGCGTGCCGGTGGTGCCTGTGTGGCAGCATGTGGGCGACAGCGATCAGGACTGCTGCAGCGACAGGACTTCGGGATATTCCCCGGGAGACCTGCCCCCCTAGGACAACCACCCCCTTGACATGGTTTCCATTGCCACCAATAGAACTCTGTACTTCCATGAAGATGCCCGGAGTGGTGTGAAGCTGGCTGCGCACCGTAGACTAGGCACTCTGGCCGGTCTGGTCTGCGGCCTTTTCTGGCGGCTGGAACGACCGGCAAGCCGGCGCCCGGGATTCCCCAGCTGGTCGTGGACCGGCTGAGCGGGAACGGTCAGATGTACGAAAATGACCTCTTCTTGCATATGGATCGTTCCTACCGACATTGACATATCCGTGGTCATACCAGCGCAAACGGAAAACGGCACGGCGCCGGCCGAGGTGTTTGACAGCCGGAACAGTCGATAAGTATCTCCTGCAGCATTAGGTTCTCGCCATGACAGCTCCTGTGGTTTCCGTCCGATTCCACGCGTCTTGCGCGGAATCCCCTTCCCTCGTGGGCATGGTGGAGTTTGGCAACAGCGTATGGCAGGGCGACTTTTTCCCCACGCGGGCAGATGCGTGTTCCACAGAAAAAGAGCCCGGCACAACTCCAGGATTCCGGGAGCTGTTACTTTCCCAGATGTGGCTGGGAATTATGCTACGCCTTGACGCCCATCTGGGCCAGGTGTTTTCTTCTGTACTTGTCGTAGGGAAGGTTCCGCTTGCAGACCAGGCAGAGGGCCGCTGGGAGCGCATAGGCATCCTAAACTTACCTTGCTCGCTTGCAAGCCACACGGTTGAGCGACGGACAATACATATCTCTTGAATGGTGGATCAGTCGTCTTTAGAGTCGTTCTTTGACTTGTGAAATCCTTTCCATGAGACCAGATATATATATTTCAATATAGAAAGAAGCACGATGTGATCGTGAAAATAAGGAGAAGACGAGCGAGAAATCAAAACAACCAAGACTCACAACCTGTGAAAGCAGCTTATAAGGGAAGAACCCCCCCCCCCCCCCCC
>PCDI01000001.1:5419446-5453435 GCA_002778195.1 Raffaelea ambrosiae | reverse complement strand
CCCCCCCCCAGAACAACAACAACAACAACAAAACGGTATCTCGATATAAACCTCCATAATGAGAATATAAGACTCATTAATAGAAATATTTCTAACGACGGTGTCAAGCGGTAATAACCTGGGGCTGATTTGTAAGCTTGCAACTTGGCATTCGCTCTTTTTTCAAACTACCTTCTTGCTTGGTGGTGATGTTGTTTTCATCGCCAGTAATACAGATGATAACAGGCAAGACTGTGCTCTGCGAATTACCAATCCGATTCCTTCTTGGAGACCCCTACAAGATTCCTGTTGACCAAATCGCGGTCCCAGAAGTTGACACGGTCGCCAGAGAGCCCCCTGGGATCGCCATTGGCGGCTTGCTTTTCATACCAACGGCGACGCTCCCGCTGTTCGGTATTGGGGTGTGCCGTTGCATAGCATTTTTTCAGCTCAGCCCAGCCACGGATACTGCCCACGTCCTCGGCGACGCCATGCCCGGACCCCCCCAGGCACACAAAGTCGTCCGTGGCGTCTGCGCGGCCCGTGACGGTGAGGTAATGCTCCCAGTTATCGCCATAGTCGTACACATACAGTATTTCGTGGCCTGTCCCTTGGTGAGCGAAAGGAAGTCCACCGGGGCGGGAACAAAAGAACAAAAGAACAAAAGACAAAGAATAAACGACAACAATCAAGAAGCAACACGGCCGTACACACCTTGAAACTGCGACGCGTCGAACAGCTGGTAGAGCTTGTACTTGACGGCGCTCCTTTCCGTCGTATTCACGTGCCGGCGCAATCCCTCGTGCATGCGATCGGCGTGCCCCGCCTTCGACGGGTCCAGGAGTCGGAGGATGTATTCGCGTCCTTGCATGGCGGGCATGATGCTGCCCGCGTCGTGCATCGCCATGGTCCGCTGGAAGACCTCCACCATGCCTTCGGGCTCCCTGTAGGAAGGGTCCTTGACGGCAAAATCAAACATGTGGCACGAGGCCCAGCCAAAGGCAACCTGCAGTGCCAGGTGCAGCTGGTAGAAGTCCGCATTGGCCGGGCAGGAAAGCGTGCGCACGACGTCGGGGTCGGTGATGTCCCCCGGGAACAGATGGACTTTGACAATGTAGTTGGGACGACGGCAGCTCGCCTTATGCGTCGGCCATGCAGCGGCCTGGCAGTCGCGGGAGCAGTACGCGGCTTTCCTGCATCTGCTGCATGGTTTCAGGGTGGTAGACTCGGCGGTCTTGTCGCACAAGGCACTGTCACATTTCCGAGAAGCCATTTCGACGAGTTGGCGTTACTTTGCAATTGGGAAGAAGGTGAAAGGGGGAGGGGGTAAAAAAAACGCGTAAATGGCGGTGTATCTCCTGTTAGGGCTTTTTCAATGCGGAGACTCTAAATTAGTGTACTAACAAGAATACAATATCGTGATTCGCCAGAATTAACAGAATTGAGCATATACGGAACATATGCTCAGCATATGCTAACAACCAATACTTTGTTTCATGTACGGAGTAACATCGGTACCCTCGCTACTTCAAGCTGGCTGGCACAAAACCACCCATGCACTATGCGTGGTACAATAACAGACCGGCCTAGCTTGCATGAGGGTGTCTTTGACAACGCAGTGGTGGCAGACTGGCACGACAAGGCGCTCGCTGATCCGCGGACAGAGAAGGGACGGCCCACGTCGTCGGGGCTCTCGCTGGACTGATGTATCAAGGAACTTCACGACAAGGCTGAAAAGTCAGCAGGACACGAGCTACGTGGCCGTGTTGGACTCTGCCTCTCGTATATGCAAGTCGGATGCCGTATCATTGGAACTGTTGGGGGACCTTCGATCACACCCCGAGTCGTTGTTTTCGAAGTAAACGACAGGAAGAAGACCAGCCCAGCATATACGCAGTCGACCCATCGATGTACCCTTTTCTATACAGAAAGACTCCTGCGCTGTACGAGACACGGCTACATCACCACGGCGAATATTACCGTCCCGGTCAAACATACATCCCACGAAAGAAAGGGGAAAAAGGGGGACATGTCGACCAAGACCAGCCGACCAGGACAGAGCAGGCCTGCCATACGACATCATGTTGCTGAGAAGGTTGGGCGAGGCATGATTGCGGTTGCATGTGCTCATCCATGTGATTTCGTATCACGTGCGCATTGTGCCTGCATTTGTCACCTCTCTTCATCTTCATGCAGTCTTCAGCCCCTTTCTAAGCCGCTTTTTGTGAGGTCCTTCAACAGTCTTTTGAAATTTCGTAGATGCACAAGGCGTCGCTGTGCTATGTCTTCCCCCAATGGCGCGAGTACATTTCTCATTTTTTCGGACCAGTACCCACTCTAGCATACCAGCCCCTCCTGAACAAGACTGATCCAAACTTTTCTGAGGGTGCTTGTCGGGTTGAGCTTATGCTCCCAGTCGTATTCGTCCAACTTTGTGTCCGGTAGCACTCGTTGCAGCAGACAATGGCATCGAACAAAGCTGTATCTGCATCTCGCCAGAAGGCTCCAAAAGCGCCCGTGCACCTTGGTTGCCTTGATGTTCAGTCGCGCAAACCGACGGTTTTGCATTTCGTGGGCTTTGACGTCGAATGTGCAGCGTGCTGCCGTCTTGCATTTCTTCCACTGTTGATCGTAGACACGCCGCATCACTTTGCGGGACATGGAACACGCCTCCCAGAGCCCCCCGTCATCCATATGGCGTGTTGCTGGCTGCTTGCCCTGGAGTCTGGGACGGTACGTGCTGAAGTAATGTATGCACGGTGGGGGCTGGGCGGCTTCCTCCCAGATCATAAGACGTAGCTCCGGTGGTAGTTGCGGAAACTTGTGGAAGACTTGGCCGGGCTTGGGGCGAGACTTGCCGGAGAGCCTTTCCCTCTTTTTGTAAATCAGCTGGATGTCTTCCCGGAGCCTCGCCACAGTCACGGACAGTCGCTGGGTTGCCGCGGCTAGTTTTCTCAGAATGTCTGCGACTTCAGGAGAGACAAGGCCATGACGTGCAGCAAATCGAACGGTATAGAGTCTGCTGCCCATGGTGCTCAATCGCCTGGACAGCGCGAGCAGGTCCTGCTCCGCCACTGCCAGCGTCTCAATAACCGAGGACCCCGACATGAGATTGAAACAGTGGATGCCATCAAAAGTTTTGGGCCGCCGTTTGTACGATTTGTATCCGGTGGGAAGAATCCAGGATCATGTATGTTTCCCAGTTGCGTTATACATCGCAGTGCATGCCTGCAATTTTATTCCAACCTGCAATATATACATATATATATATATATTTATTAAAAACAAACCCGAGAATTGTTGGTCACAAGGAATATATAGTTGTGGCCTACTGTGACGAAATATGAAGTCCATTGCCCTGGATCGTTCGTCATAAGATACGGGGACAGTGCGAACGTCTTCGCTAAAGATACCAACGGGCGCACACTAACACCGACACCGCACTTTTACCAAACAACCCTGAGAAACGAAACGCTACAATGTGGATTGAGCACGGTCTAATGGCCAAGGAAATGGATCAACGAATAAAACCAAACGAAAAAGTAAAGCAAAGAACTGCCCCGAGAGGAAAACAAACATGATCAACTAGTTGGCAATCAAATCGGCATACTTGGAAAACTCCTCATCCTGCTGCAGCATCGCAAGCTCTTCGGGATGCGTTCCAAGCACCAGCTCCACGCCACCGTCTGACTTGATTGGGAAGATGACAAGGAAGCGGAACCGTCCATTGCCACGATCGATCAGCGGACGCATCGACTCGGCCACGCCTCCGTTGGCCAAGTACTGTCCGCCAAAGCACACCTCCTTCGTCGGGAAAAGCATCATGTTTGAAATCATCGCGTGCATGTGCTCGAGGCCCATGTTGGCCGTCGAGAACCGGCTGTGGTCCTTCAGAGAGCGCAGAATGGCAAACGCATCGTGAACGAGCTCAGGCGTGATCCTTGCCGCCGACTGGCGCAGAAAGGAAGCAATTTCCCGGATGCTTGTGCTGGGACTGCACAGCGTCTCGACCGCAAGACTGGAGCGGTTGAGGATCAGCAGACTACCCATGTATGTGGAAGGCAGACGGGACGAGAAGTAGGGGCGGCCGTCTGTGGGCAGCTCCAAGATGGACATGTCTTCGGGACCAAAGGTCTGCTTGCGGATCTCCGTGGCCACACGGTATCGGGCACGAATGGCCGCCCGCCAGAAGAATGCCTGGATGATGTCGCTGATGGACAGATTGGCGTCCTTGCCATCAGCACCAGCCAGTACAGCCTGCTTCAATTTCTCCACATTGTCTGGCTTGATTAGAAACAGTGTGGTCTTCATGCACCGCTCGGCACGAGGAAGCGGCCAGACAGAGTGAAGTGGGAAGATGGGTCGAGGAGGAAGCGCCCCAGAAGCAGACGAGACACCAGTCTTGTTGCTGTCCGCCACAGTCTCGTCGTCAGCTGAAGGAAAAAATGGCAGGTACCCCCAAGTGCCGGGATCGATCTCGTCAAGCGGTTTGGCCTTGCCCTCTTGCTGGTAGATGATCTCGGGAAGGCTGTGGTTGAAGCTCTCCGGGTCGTACCAGTCACACGTGGCCGTTTTGTCGCCCTGAAGATAGCGGCAGTTTTCTGCCCATGCTTTCACCGCAATCATGGCACCCAGTCCGTCGAGGCAGCAGTGGTTCATTTCCACGGCCAGCAGACAGCCACCCCTGACAAAGTTGACCTGGCCCACGAAAATGTCGGCGGGGAACTTGGGGAACGGATCGTCGCGCATGACCAGGTCGTCTGGAACGACCGATGACGCAAAATCCAGCTCGCGTAGTCTTTCAAATGACGGGAGGGTATCCGAAAGGTCTTTGTAGACCAGTCGATCGTAGACAGAAGATGCCATACTCAAGGGAGGAATCATAACACACAGGTCGCCCTTGTTGTAACCAATTTCTTGCTCCGAACGGTTCATCATTTTACCACCGAGGGCTGGGATCAGATCCAACGTTCTGTTCAGACCCTTCTGGAGATTCTCAAAGACTTCCTCGAAGCTAACACCTTCCTGGATGGGAAAGTAGAACACCAGACCCATGCCGTGATTGGGATTCACATAGTCGAAAGGATTCAGCGCAAACGACTGGCGGGCTTTGTGGTCGGCGATGGCTTTCTTCAGCTGGGCTGTTTGGGTGTCTTGTGCCGCCTGTGTCTTGCTCGTGGAGACCCCTGCCCATAGACGTCTGATTTCTGCCGCAAGCTTGGAGATTGTCGGGTTGGCGTAGACGTGACGCGGTGCGATATGATTGTCCAAGCCCGTGCAATTACGGATCGACCTAACCAGAGCAAAAACAACCAGAGAGTCGACCCCAAGTGCAAACAAATCCGTATCAGGCGATGCCTCTTCAGCCTCAGGAATGGACGAGATGAGGATGTCTCTGACCAGACGCTGCGTCGAATCCGCCGACGCAAGGTCAACCGTGTACGACTCGGCACCTTCGTCGCTTCGTGAGCTATAGAAGCGCTCAATGTAGTCTGCGTAGAGCTTCAAAGTTGCGGCTCTCTTCACGGTCCGCTTGTCTGTACGGAGGAATGGCTTGTCTGGCTCGGCAAACGTGACAAAATCTCGAAGCAACTGATTTTTGTGGCGGGACACGGAGTTGGCCTGCTTGACCGTCTCCCAGATGCTTTCAAGAAGCTCGTCGTTCTTGTTTGATGGGTCCTTCAGCTCAATAAGGACACCAGCCTGAGGCTTGCCACTGCCGAAAATGAGACACCCATCAATGGCTGGATGTGCAGCGATGAAGGCTTCCGTGGCAAGAGGCGAGATCTTGTAGCCATTCGAGAGCACAACCAGATCGTCACTCCGTCCCTTGAAGGCCCAGAAATTGGATTTTGTCGGATGTCTGATGTACAAGTCTTGGAAGTTGATGGATTGCTTGTCTGGAAAGGTGTGGTAGATGCCCTGGAAGAGAGGCCAGTGCTCATGGCGGTGGATCCAATGTTCGTATGTGTCTTCCTCGAGCTCCTTGAACTCAAATCCAGCGTAGGGATGGAAGCAGAACCAAAACCAGTCCTCTCGAGGTGGCACCAAGTTCCCAATGAAGAGGCCCTCTGTTGTCCCAGTGAGGTTCAGAACACGAACGATCTTGTTGACCTTGCTGGCACTGGCCTCGTTGACAGGGCCACCCGAAGCACATATGAACTTGGAGGGCTGCAACTTGGCGAGGACCTCGGGTGTCTCGCCGACTTCGTCCACCAGCGAGGGCACCATGCTCCAAATGTCAATCTTGGCACTTTGCGCGAGAGTCTCCACGAGGTTGATATTTGGTAGGACACCCACGGGGCCCAGGTAGCAGTGCAGGTTGAAGAGGGCGGGCATAAGGATATCCATGATAATCCCCGCTCCCTGTGAAGTTTGTTAGATTGAGAATATGAACAGACAAGGGCTATAGAACTTGCATGGCTCATTGGAAACGAGGAGTAAATCGTGTCGCCATCTTTCCAATCAGATGTCCAAGGCAGCAGACCGCTATCGCCTTCTACGGGCGGCAGCAGCCGGATGGCATCCATGGTTCCGATCAAGCCATGAGACCAAGGAATGGGTTTGGGCACGCCCGTTGTGCCCGATGTATGAAGGTAGCAGAACGGAACATCCATGGCTTCTTCGAATGTCTGCGTATATGGGAATGGCTCCGCTGACCCAGCGTCGAGCAGATCATCGAGCAGCGGCATTTGAAGAACATCCATGGAACGTTTGAGTAGCATGTCCCGGACAAGAGGAACCGGCGTGACATCGCAGGCATTGACCCAAATGTTGCACTTGGTTGCTTCGAGGACGGCGAGAGCACCTTCTGTGCTATTCTTGGGGGAGAGATACAGGGCCTTTAATTTTACTTAGTTGAACAAGTGATGGCCTGACATGGTGGGATTGAATTGCTTACGGCATGGCCGGTTTTGACGACGACGTTTACGATTGTCTTGTCCGTACGCCACAGCAAACCGTCCATCGATGCGGCATCCCAAGGGACGTGCATCAGCTCCAGGACCGGCCATCCCTGTTCTTGACAAAACTGCTCGGCAGCACAGACGAGCCGACAAAGTCGGTCACGTCGCTTTTTGTTCAGCGATCCATGTTTTTTGCTTTCTTTACGGGAGCGGCCCGCATCCGGTGGGATCACCCGGCCGGCTGCGAAGGCGAAACCGTCTTATGGAACAGAGAGAGCCGCCATCCGCGATTACCGTTGCCAGGCAGCGCCGCGACGCCCAATGAGACAGCCGCGTCTTCTAGGCAGGCGGTATCGGCGCTCGAAGCCCAGCTGCGAGAGCACGAAGAGACGTGCACGAAACTCGAAAGTGCCATTCGGGAAAAGGAGGCACGTCTAGAGGACATGACGAACACCCAGCAGGCTTTACAGCTTCGGATTCAGCAGCTCAAACATGACGAAGACGCGACAACCTTATCGCTGCGGTCGCTCCAAAACACCAAACAAAGCCTATCTTCCTCCGTAGACCAGCTGCAACTAGAGAGCACGCGCCTCATCCAAGAAAATGAGGCATACGACAAACACCTGCAGGAACTCAAAGTGCAGGTCCAAGCAACAGAGAAAGGGCTGCAAGATAGGGCCCGTCAAGCTGTGGAAGAAACCAATCATTGGGAAGCAGAGCAAACGACTCGCGTTCGCGAGCTCGCCCTGAGTAAACAAAAACTTGAGTCCAAAATACAAGACTTGGAAAGTGCAGAGTCCCAAAGCACAGAAGCGTTAGAAAGTCTCCGCCGTACAAGGCAAGACCTTGAGACGTCTATTGACGAACTACGACAGGATGAAGCACGGTACAACGAGGGAAAAAAAGAACACGATGCGTGGCAACAAAAATGCAAGGCATCTATCGAACAATGGAGAGAGAGATCGAAGAACGTGGAAGAAAAGATAAAAGACAAACAGAACGAGATTGAAAAAGCGACGCTCGAGGAGGAGGCGATACGAGCGCGAATAATGGAGCAAGAAGCTGTTCTCAACACGGTCCAGGCGCAAACGAAGGAACAAGAAGCTGTGCTCAGCCTCATCGAGAGCATACCGAAGGGAACAAAAGATATCTTGAGCGCACTTCAAAGCAGCATCCACCAGCTGACCATGGATGAGGCAGCGCTTCGATCCAAGATGCTGAAACTAGCTGCCGTGGGTCTTGTCCTCTCTCAGAAACGAAATGCTCGGACTAACGCATTTTTAGGCCGCTGGACCAGTGGGAGAGGGGAGGGTCTGTATTGTGTTCAAGGAAAACGATGACGTCACAGATGTGCTTACTGTGGATGAATCCCAGCCTGCCCAGGTCCAACGCGTGGCAGCCAAATACGCTCGGAAGAATTACGGCCTATTCGATCAGAACATGCTCAACGTGACCCCGGCAGGCTGTTTCAGCAAAGTAACGAAAGATGGCTCCTACACGATTTACGTGCATCCCGGCCATGAAGTCCAAGCACACCGCGCTCTACCAGACACGCCCGGTCATGTTGCCCAGAGAGTCCGGCCGAATCCCGAGGAAAGCACGGTAAGGACAGACTAAAGTGTGCCACGCCTTTTACTTATTAGATGGTACGAGAGACTGTATTTCGTAACCGTCTAGGTACGGGGCATTATTGTATATCGTCTTTGTGTAGAAAGACTCTCGCTTTTTGAAATGTATATTATTTCCTTTTAGTACAGTATTACCAACTATGTACTAATTTTGTCGTTATTATTTTTTTTTCGTTTTTTACCTTCTACGTAGATGCATATCGTTATGTACAAAACATCCCTTCCTCCTGCTTTCGCTATACCTGGCCCTAGGCGCCGTTTTGGACCGCTTATCGTTCGAAGGCCACAATTACGACCCGGGACAACTTGTGGTCTATCCTAAAACCAGGCACAAATAACAACGGGTGTACCAAATACATAATATCCATAGACATCCAGATCCGAACCATGCCGAGGGACCATCTGTCTCCCCGTCAAAGCTCTGGTTCCAGGCCCAAGCTCTCTTCGTCTCCCGCCAACGACTTGATCCAGGCCCAAGCTTAATGCGGTACACTGTATATGAGTCTCGCCAGCCGCGCAGCATCGCCAAACAAGTTTCCCACACAAACGCAGCCATGCTAAAACACTACATATCACTCGTCTTGGTGCTCGCGCTCGTCGTTTTGTTGGCACTGGTCCTGGAGGCCCTGTGCAACACGGAGAACGCCACGGCCGGCATGGCTATCCTACAGGTATGGCTGTTATGGCTGCTCTTCCGTTGTCTACGACTAACCCACTACCTAGTTCAATGCTACGGCACTAGGCCTTCAGGTCGTTAGAGTGCGATCGCCTTTAGTCGCAAGACGTTCGATCCCGACAGACATTCCAAACGTGATCAGCGAGGTGAAAAGTGCGGCGGGGGCTGCGACAGTGCCTCCGGGCATCCTCAGCCAGGCTAAGAGCGCGGCCAGCGTCGCCACCACAGCCCTTCCGGGCGTCGTTAGCCAGGTGGAGAGCGTCGTTAGTCAGGCAAAGAGCGCTGCTGGTGCGGCCGCCACGGCCGGCATCGGCGCTGTGACAGCGGCGCTGCCGCACAATTGCTCCATCGGCTCGCGCCAGTTCTGCGTGGGTAGCGCTCACACGGTGACGTGCCGTGATCTGCCGATGAATCTCTCCGACATCCTGCCAGGGACCGTCGAGGCATCTCTACAGGACACGTTTGGTGCCGTCCGCGACGTAGATACGGCACTGCGCCGACTAACTACGCCTTACATTCAGGGCTGCTTCGTCGCCGCCTTGGTGCTGATGCTAGTCGAGACGGTTCTCTTTATTGTCTCTGCGTATGGTTGGCTTCTTGCATTGGCGGGGCTCGCCAAGACCGTACAGATAATGATTGCTACAGCACTCGGGCTGTTTCTTTGCGTGCCCCTTGTTGCAACAACAGCGATCCTTTTTGTTGTCCAGTCTAAGCTCGGCCAGCTTCCAACGTGGATTCAGGTAGAACAAGGCGCCTTGCCACGGCTGTCTTTGGGCTGCCTCCTCTGCGCCATGTTTGCCGCCGTGGGAACCGTCTGCGCGGCTGTATGCATCTGAGGAATGACGACAGGATGCGCAGCCGAGCGCGGCGAAAGGCGAGATTGCTTGCGGCATGCCGTGAAACGTCACGAGTGCCTTGGATCTCTATGCTGCACGCGAATGTACGGCAGGCGGCGCGCTGCGACGCATCTTTCTAATCTTGGCGATGCCGTTGCAACGGCAGAGGCTAAATCTGGGTCATATGGATTACGCGGCTTTTTCGGTAGTTGTTTGGGTGGCATATCTCTTTTAGGTAGTCAGCGATATGTATGTAGTATTCTCTTAAAATGAAATAAAATAGTAGTAATCGAGGTGAGCGGCGGTGGTGTGCTTTCACCCCTGGATCGAACGTGATGGTGGGGCAGGAGGTAAAAATAAGGTTTTAGTGGGGCTTCCCGCGCCTTGGCATTTCGCTAATCGTGAATCGGAGCTCCTGCGCATCCTTCGCAGTCTGACCGGCAGGCCCATTTTTCGTCCCTTGTGGCTTGCGCGCCTTCCAAACAGGCCCATTTTTTGTCCCTCGTGGCTTGCGCGCGTCTCACGCAGGCCCATTTTCAGTCCCTTGCGGGGAGCTTCTCTTGAATTGGCGCCTGGCCGATGGCCCGTGCGCGCGACTGGGCAGAGCCTTGCCCACGCCCGTGGCCTGGCCCGTCACATTAACGATCTTTAAACAGGTCTGCTACAGCGCTCCATAGCATGTGACCAAGGACCACTCCGTTATCCCAGTTCACTACCACCAAGCTTCTCCTTCACTCTTCTAAGACTCTCGAATAGGACCGCAGTTGCCGTCCTGGCATTAGTATTACGCGCGTTCAAGGAGGTCCATTTCAGGAGCCTTTTTGGCATACGTGTTTAGGCTGGTCTATTTTCGGGCACCTACCTATGGGCTTGTACGCCTTTTAGCAGGGTCCTGTCGTTGGCAGTGCCATTTCGAGCTTCCGTAGTTTGCGTGCCCTATGAGTCCATTTTCGGTCCCGTGGCTTGTGTGTCCGGATTTGCAGGACCCTCTTCTGGTTCTATGTGGCTGCGCCATTGTGGCTGAGTACCTCTGGGGATTTCCTAAAGAGCTGCGCTAGCTTTCTTCCTTTCGAATGCAAAAAGCAACGGGTAAAAGGCCGTATTAGGACCCGTGACGGACCAAGGGCCCAGTGTTAGCTCGGCCAGGGCCTAAACCAGAGGCCAGGCTTGCTGGGGGGGCTGCAGACTGTTAATCAAGGTCCCCGGGACATTGGTAGGATACGAGTTCTCTCTGTCCTGAATCCTGTATTAGGACAATTTGACACCGTGGGCTTTGACAGAGTGCCCTTACGTATTTTTTTTTTCTTCTTTTACTTCTTTTACTGTACTTTTGATATTTTGTCAAAAATTATTATTATTATTATTATCCGCCTTTCTCAGCCACTCCTGACTATTGGCGACTAGCTAGACAGAACCCTCTGGGGAATAAACTGTCACAGAACTAACTATAATGTTGTGTGCGAAATTCAATGAGATACATAGTATGCCGTAGCAAATAGCCCCCTGTTTCTATCCTTCCGAAAAGTTCGTCAATAGGACTAATCATTAGTCCTATTTTTCCCACTGAAAATCCGTTGTGTTTTAGCCCTTGGACCCGGACAAAGAGGCCCGACTTATCCCTGCTCGTAAAGGCGGCCCTCCAACCGGCTTAAATTAGTGCACAGGGGGCGACAGCACACTCGTTAACAGGTCGGGGTACGAATTTATTGGCCAAATAAAATTCGCAAGTTAAGAAAAACCCTGGCAGGAATCGAACCCGCTACCAATCAAGGAATACCCAGTGCCTTAACCACTGCGCCACAGGGGCTTTTGTCAAAAATAATTGTAAAAAAAACAACAAAAAAAACATCAGAAATATAAAACGAGTAGTAGCCTTTATATACCTCTTTCACTTTAGTCGTATCGCGAGATCAATTATTCTAATCATGTCTTTTTCGTTTTAATTGTTAAGTCTGTATTGCCCTGTGTAGGGCCTAAGCGACTGATCCCAGTTTTCGCACCGCCTTGTCAAATAAGCTATGCGAAGCCGTGTTCTGGGCTATATACTTTTGGTCATAAAGAAAAGCTCTCAGATCACGATAAGAGCCAAGAACAGGGCTGTCAGGATCGTGTGCTCGGTGTATTCGAAGGTATGGGATGGCGAACATGGCTTCCCTACGGCGGCGTTGACAACGGTGCGACGGCGAACGGCATCGGCTTTTAACACGCAAGCCGCGGCCGAGCAAACACTGCCCGGTTCAAGGCCATCGTTAACGATAGGAAACGCTGTGGCTGTAACGCTACATACAAACTGTAATATGAACTTTGTTCAATTTCGTAAGACTATTTATACGGGCCGGCAGGAGACATTGGATACAAATAAAGAGGCATCACACTTTTTAAAATCGACCTTCCCCCAATTTCGTTGACACCACAAAGCATCTTCCTCTGCGCGTTCACCGAAATAATGATGGAAAAACCATCCCCGCCAGGCTGCTCTGTGACGTAGATTTTTGCATCAAGTAGGCGGGAACTGTCAGTGTCTTCGATGTAGAACCCACGGCGGTCTTCCAAGAGTACACGTAGCGGTTCCAACAGAATGCTTCACGGCTTTTGCCGCAATGGCCAGCTCCGCATCGATGGGAGTCCCACATGAAGTAGGACATCGTTCCATTCCGTGCCTGTGTAACGAGTTGGAGCTTTAGACCTGATTATTTTCCGTCGCTCTCGTCTCCGCTGCTTCTGTCTGCGTGTTTGACCTGGGTTCGGGTGCTCGCTCGGGCGTGGGCTCGGACGTAGGCTCGGGCGTAGGCTTGGGAGCGGGCTGGGGCGCGGACCTGGGCGCGGATTCGGGATAGCCTTTGTCTTCCGACAGCTGATAAAGACCACATCATTATCGCCCAACATCCGTGGGCTTGGCGAGGAGCTGCTGTCACTGGAGCAGCTGTTAGGTGTGGATTGGCCAAAGAAGGACTCAAACTCCTCGTCGCTCATAGGGAAATTGGATGTTTCCACAAAGTGCGTATGCAGCTCGCTGCTAAGAGGAGAGAGCGACCAAAGATCGTGAGAACCGTCTTGGCCTTGCCATTGGCTGCTGGCACATGTGCTCGCCGTGGAGACCCATGTAGCGCCCGGCGGCATAAAACCATCGAGTGGCGTGTCTTCGAAGTCGTTCGAAGGGAGGCGTGCGAATTCCGTGCCCCTTGAGACGGGCACCCAGGGGGTCAGGTCGCTTTCAATGGGGGGCGCGAGAAAGGCATCGCCATCTGGCCAGGCATAGCTCTGGTGTTTGTCCGGCGAGTTGGTTGGTAGGAAGGTGGAGAGATGCATAGTGGCTAATTGAGTAAGATAGATGGGCTAGAAGGAAGAAGAGGAGTTGAAGGAAGATGGACGAGGGAGGAGAGAGGAGAGGGAGAAAGGGAGAGACGCCCTCTTTATATACGTATGAACTTGGCTATTGCTTGCATACCGCCGGTTTTGCGGAAGCACGAAGAGGTCTACGCCTGCCAGCGGGAGGCCTTTCTCGCAAGCAAACGGTACTATTGGTAGGCCCAGATTGCTAAACCCTTTATGCGCCCTGTGAAATTGTTCCGGCAAAGATCCAAAACGAGACATGGATCCGAGGATCCTAGCGAGGGGCGATGCTGCGTTAGCATTGCCCGCACAGGTGTATGCCTCTCAGGCAGTTCTGCTCCGTCGGATTCGTCTTGGAGACGACGCTCGTTACAGGAGATGGGACCAACCGGCTGTTCGCGATGTAAGAGGTTACGCCAGACAGTGTAAGCAGGGGTACAGAGGAGAGAGACCAGAGGAGCGCGATACAGGTCACGATGGGTTCCCATCTTCCTTCGATAGCTGTCTTCCCTCTTCTTAGGCTGACCAAGTAGTGTCCTCGGTCTCTCGAAGCCTCTTCTTTCACGTCCTCTTCCCACCGACGTAGTTGTTGACTCTTTTCTCGTTTGCTTTTAATTTTAAAAACGTCCTTATTGCTCTCTTCCCTGAACCACCCTTCCGTACACCTCCATAGGCTGCGTAGCGCCATGTACGTGAGGTAAGCGTTAGGGAAGGCGAGGCAAAGCCTGATCTGAAGCAGGGAGGCAAGAGGCAGGAAGGGGTGTGACAGAACGTAAAGTGGTGTGGCTAGGCCATGAACGAGAGTGATAAAGAGAGAAAGGAAGCCCGTGAGATGGACATGTATGCAGGGTTGCAATGCAATAACGGTGCAGAGAGTGAAAAGAAACAAAGGCGTGGCGAACGAAACAGAGACATTGTGTGCCGACGAAGAAAAAGAGAGGACAAAACAGACGTCCATCGACCGCCGTCCCTGCCGACGCTCGGGAGCCTCCGCTTTGAAGAGTGGATCTGCTCGAGATAGAAGAGAACAAAAGATGCAAAGCTGATGCCTTTTTCATCAACGGGCCCGGTCTTCTTGTATCCTTTTGTTTTCCTTTTTACTTTCGAGGTGAAGCCAGACAGCATGCCATACTTCTGGGAGCAGGGTGTTAACAGGCTGGAGCGTGTTCGTGTGCGGCTGAGAAAATAGGGGCCTTGGGAGTGCGATACACGAAGGAAATACGTGGCCACGATAAGCAAAGTCGAAGCAGCCAGCCGTAGCGAGAGTGCATAGTATACTGGCGGGCGCGGTGTAGCTCGAAATACTCCACAGAAAGACGTCTTGCTAGGCTCCCCAGGCACCATGCTTTATTTTATTATACACCTTCAATTTGTGATAGTTTCCCCCCCAGGAGGGTTCTGGCTAGCCAGACGCTATTAGCCAGGAGTGGATAAGAAAGGCGGATAATAAATAAATAATATTCCATACGCTCGTGACGCATGTCGACAACAAGGCGGAGATTCTCTCTCGCGGCTTCTTTCCGACCCCGAACGCCGCACCACCTCCACCGCCGCCTGGGACGCCGCTTGGCCGTATTTTTATTGGCCAGCACATTATCGTGGACGACGTCTCGGCAGCAGTCCACCTCGGGTAGGTGTGAGCAAGCCCGAGATGGCAGGCATGTCACAAGAATGAGAGACGCTGAAACAGTCACGATAAGCAGGGTCGAAGCAGGGTCGTGGCTACACGATATGTCTTATTTGACGGCAGTTGGCTCACCTCGGCGTCTTGTATGTCGGTGACGGCAATTGGAGAAAATGCCTCTTTTTCCCACCTAAGGCCAGGATGACGATAGCACAAGGTACATGGATTTCAACATCATAACCCTCTCCCAGTAATTTATCTTGGCAGCCTCCACGCGCCGGTGATAAAATTGGGGCCAAAGGACAGGGCCGCTTTTTGTCCTCCCCAAAAAAGTATCCCAAATTGTGTCACTGTTCCTACATCAATATTCAGTAGGCGACCACTGTTGGGGACATACGCTGGGGCTGCAACTTGACCATCCCATTCAACAATTAAAGCATCCGCCAGTGCCTTTACATTTTCGAGCTCTATGGCAAGCTTTGGTCGCTTTGTAAAACGACATCCAACACCCCATTATGGCGGACACGTTTCTGTTTTACACCAGCGACAAAAAATATATCACGGCTCCATTGGGTCTCAAGGAGAGCTCTCTTTTCCTCGAAACTCTCTACAACGACTTTTCCGGCGACTTGTCAGAACCCATCCCATTGGAGATCATCAGCTCCGCTACGCTGAAAGCGATTATCGAGAGACACAACATCCGAGGTCGCGGAGACTATGCGCAGTACGAGACGCAACTTGCGAAATGGGAAAAGGACAATCAGCTAATCGACAAACAAAGACTTTTTGATCTTATTGTAGCAGCCAACTTCCTAGACCTCGAATTTATACTTCAATGGAGCTGTTGGAAGGCTGCCACAATGATGAATGAGAATGCTTTGGGCTCTCTCAGCCAGCTCCCGGATGAAATACAACTCATTGTCGCTGAGAGCCTCAAACTATTCGTGCTCCAACAAGCAGTCGGGGCCGGAACAGTGCCTGTGCCTACATCTACTACACTGCTCAAGCGTGCCCAACATGCGTATGTTTGGGCCAAGGCTCTCAACTTTGACAAAACCGATTTTTCCCATATCGCTCACGTGTTCAAGGACTACGGAAACGCTATATTGGTTGGCCAGGATATTAGCCGCATTTATCACGACTTCCCACAAAAGGCTGCAGAAAACCGACAAGACATACACCTTCTTCTCACATGGATATCTACTGTGTACAACAAGGACGAACTAAAATTTGGGCCAGCTGTCGACAGACACAACGGAAAAGTAAAAAAAACAATCCATTTCAACAATTCCGGAGTTGTTTTGACCATACGTGAGCCGAACATAGAGGGAAACATTGAACTTGAACCCGAAGAAATGGAAAGATTTGTTGACAAATACGACCTCCAAACTTTCATGCTTTACTTCAGGGGTGACTGTTCGGTACATGGCGTTGATCTGGCACGACACCGTCATAGCACGACTTTACGCGAAACGAGGTATTCGTTCCCAGTTCAGGCAGATCTGATTGTCAGAAATCCGATGCACCTAGGCGGCCTTCTGGGTTTGACTGTTAAGCCGAGCGAGGGAGGTAGGGCGTGGCATCTGTGCGGCTGAGTAGACTAATGTTATGGTTGTTTCAACGCCGACAAGTGCGCGACAACGCCGACAAGTGCGCGAAAGGAATATTTTCTCATGTGTACCGAAATGGGCTGGACCCAGACACCGTAAATGTATTAAACTCGGGGAAGCGTCTCGCAAAAGCAAGGCTACATCGCAAACAAGTACTATTCAATGACAAGAATACGAAAAATAGCTGAATTTTCTTGTAACACGGGTACTGTCCCCCGCCGTAGGCCGGGCGTTGCGCTATAAGTAAACAGATGGAGTAAAATAAAAGTATACACCTATCCCAGCTATTTAATACTTTTCTTACTGTATGTTTGAATGTAATAGAACTGTGTAGAGCCGCCCACGAAAATCAACTGTGGGCAATGAGGAGCGTAAAATATATAATAATATTAAAAACCCCTGGATTTTATTTTATTTTATTTATTAATTTGTTATTATTATTATTAATATTATCCGCCTTTCTTAGCCACTCCTGACTATTGGCGACTAGCTAGACAGAACCCTCATGGGGAAAAAACTGTCACAGATCTATGTGGGTGTGTAGTCTAGTTACAGGTAGGTGTAGTAAGCCGCAAGTGGCCACTAATAAATAAATAAAACAGAAGCAGAATAAACAAAGTAAAGGAGATAGGTGTCTAGGGAATAAATAAATGATTATGTGTCAGTGTGTTAGCGTCGGTAACCTCTCCAGCTCCCTAGCCAGGCTGTACTACGGGAGTCTCCCGCTCCGTATGAGCCACCGGAGGAGTGGTCGGGCCAGCGCCGCATGTGCACGTTGGTGAATCGACGGCGCCTCGTCGGTGGAGGTACGCTCGTAGGCCGATGTAGCCGGTGCGGATTTATGTAAGGAGGCTGCTTTCGGCCTTCGTGAGGTGTTGGTGGCGGCGCCGTACAGCCTGTGACGTCCAGCATGGCGTCCGTGCCGCGAGGGATCCCGCAGAGTAGCCGTTGCCGGCGTCTTGTTGCCGGAGAGCCTTCCAACGGCCGGTGATAGTAGCCCAGTCCGTCCTTTCGGGCCAGGGCGGCAGAAGCGGGTCGGGGAGAGGCGGGTAATAATTAGTAAACGGTCGGGGACGGTAGACCGCGCCCCGGATCGCTTGGGCTTTCGCCTAGTAGTCTGGCCGAGCTAAGAAGACGGCGCGGCAGTAAAGCAAGTAGAGGTTTAACGGGGATATACCGGGGTAGAGGAGGTAGATGGGTAGACCGGTAGGCCCCGAGGTCGGTACGGAGGTAACCGTGGAAGATAGTGTCGAGAGAGGTCGTCGGCCGGAGGTTGCCCGTCTCCGGGAGGAAGACACTCGTGCCGTAGGCTGCTGTGCTCCGGAGTACTGCCGTGTAAATCGTACGGGCCCACGTTTCTGTGTTGATAAAATAAATAATAAAATAATAAAAAACCCTAAACCATCATTTACAGTAGTAAAATAACAGAATCGTTGCGTACATAATATTTATACTTTTATTAGTGGAAAAAGTAACCGTTTTCGATTACATTGACGTTCCTTTTTTACATCGCTACCTGGCCGCTCTACCCCCTCCAATATGTTGGGCTTGCTATTAACTACAGTCTAGGCAGCAGCCAGCTCCCTTACGTGGTGTCAAGCGGTAGGCCACCAATAAACGAAGCAAAGTGATAGCACACCAGACAGGTTGGCTATATTGCTCTAAGCCTTCTAACAAAGGACAGGCCAGGCGGTGTAAGCAAGTAAGCGGGCGCGGTGAATAGGCTGGAGCCGACGATATATATAGCTCGATGCCTCCCCCCCACAGGTCCTCTGTTCGCGGATTTCTTATGCGGACAATTTGTCGTATTGTTTCTTATATTCTACCTTGTTGAGCCTTGTTTGCTTTTTCCACTCGAATCGGAACAATGGAATCTCCTGGAGGAGCCATAGATCAACACATCAAAGTCGAGGACAAGGACGCGAGTTTTGTTGCTAAAAGGGCACTGCTCCTGTCGCTCCCTCCTGCCGCCGCCGGCTCCGCTCTACAAAATTCAATCTGTATCAGTGATGAAGAGCCGAGCATTGGGCCATATACGACCGAAATGAGGTCACGGCCAAAATTTGCGAGTAAGGGTCTCTTGATCTCTCTCCTTTCGGAAAGATACACTGACACATCCCAGCCGGAGGCGCCATCGGGTCTGGTCGCGCAACGACCAGCAGCAGCGAAGGCTGCTTCCAAGCGTCTGGCTCCCCCGTTACTTACCAGGGGCCCCAAGTGCCACCGGACGACGGCCGAACACGCCGCTCTACCGCTCGATCACCACTCCCCGTCGCTGGCGGCGGTGGTCGAGGAGACATGAGCGAAAGTCCCACTGTCGAGAACAGCCCGACTCGGTATCAACAGTTTCGTACCGACGAATCTGACGGATCAGTAACAGCTGCTGGCGGCGCCGTGACTGCTTTCAAGCAGGCCTTGGGTAGAGGTGGGCTTTTTCATGCAGCCTTTGAAGCGGAAAAGAAGGAACAAATCCCTGTCCAGGTGGTCACAACACGCGAGGAGTTTCAGTCCGAGCATCCGGCCACGAAGGCTGTCGACCCGAGCCGCCCTGTGGGCGATGGCGACGACGACTGTGCGGGATGTCGCGCTGAACGGGACGGCCGTCCAGGCCCTGTTGATGCCGAGGACAACCAGTACACGGTAAAGGCATTGCTGGACAAGCACGGGCGCCGGTACCAGGTGCATTGGCAGGGCTATTGTGTTGAGCATTGCACGTGGGAGCTTGAAGACGATATAGATTCGGCTCTCGTGGAGAGTTTCAAGGAAAAGCAGCGTAACGAGAGAGGCGAAAGAAAGCGTAGAAAACGAGGCAGAAAAGGAAAAGGCGCTCGAGGGCGGACACGGCGGGGAGTAAGGAAAGAGGGCTACTGGATGAAGAGAACTGGGAATGAGGTCAGACTGGCGGATTTGACTAAGCCGAGTGTGAAATGGTCTCCCGTGTAATTATTTTTATAAACAAAGCATGCTCTTGTCGTCAAATTTAAAGAAGGAAAAATGAAAATACATACTCCAGCAAAACGTTGTCTGGGGGCTTTACCACAAACGAGCACGATGGTAAGCTTTTCTTACAACCGAAGAAGAACTTATTTTGTAAGAAGAATGCATTGGGGTCAAGAAGAGCAGAGAATAAAGGGCTGCATGCCTAGTTATCGTCACTGCCAGGCGTTGGTACAGCAGCGTGAAGAGTTGCACGCCGGTGCACACTAAACAAAGTTGAGTGAACAAAAAAGGGGCGTGGCGTGGCACAAGGCGCTACGTTTTGTCACGGTTCGAAGCGCACGTGACTTATTAGTCATAACGCGACCAACTGCCGACCCCTTGGCATGGTGAGTTTGGTGAACATGAGTTTAGTGAACATCGCCATGTCGTCTTAGATGTGCTCCCAGTAAATGACGTAGAGAGACGAGCCTATTCAAGTCGGAATTGAAAACGCTGCTCTCTTCTTGTACTTTATTTGATTCGTTACTCGTTGATTTGTTTCTTTACTGTGTTCGTCACTGTGTTATCGGTTATCTTATCGGCTATCTTATTAAATTTCTTATTAGTCGTGTGTTGCCTTACACTTCTTGGCCGACTCCTTTCTCCATTTTTAATACCAGCACCAGCACCAGCAGCAGTAACAGTACCACCGCAAAGGTTCGTTTACCGCTCCTTTGTCATTCTTTTACATTCGCGCGCTTCATCGTTTTACAAATAAAATATACCAAGGCACTTCTAAGGAGGCCAAAAAAGTACCTCGATATTACCCTCCCAGACCGGATACCATACAACGAGTAACAATAATAAAACCCGTCACAAGTTAGTCCAACAAAAATGCTTTAAAACCCAAATCCTTTAAGAAGACAAAAGGAAAAAGAGCAAATCAAAATCACATCGAAAATCCACCGCGTGGTTTGGCCTTTTATGGTGTGGCCGGTCTAATTTTTTCTTTCTTTTCGCGTCTTCTAGTTTGTTGTGGTAACGTTAGCCTGTGGCGCCGAAGGAAGATGTGGAAGTTGCTTCATCCGCCGCTTCAGGTAGATCCATTTGTCGCAAAAGCCACGAAACAAAAAAGCCCAGATCTGGCTCTCGTCCGATAGTCCTACGCCATCCCCAACGGAACGAGCGTGCAGGAGAGACCAAAATAGCGGGTGTAGGGTGACATCCGTCCAGGGTCCCTGTTGTGGGACCCCTGGCCCCGTTCTTGTCCCCGTCTACGTCATAGGGATTGACATCCGAATGTGGTCTTCGCGGATGGTCGTCCAATTCCTGAAATGGACCGTCTCTAACGCGCGCAATACAATCCCAGGATGGCAACGGCGGTCCTGTTCGAAAATTATAAAGACTTCGAGCGAAGGAGAAACTTGGTGGTGGACTGGGATAACGCATATGCTGCGGAGTACTGTAGACCTCGATGATGATCCTTGGTAACGGGCTAGGGCTGCGGTATGGCAGGAAGTCAGGCTCTGCTCCGGGTTATGGGCCAGGGCTTAGCCGTAAGAACTAAAAACGGGCCTGTTTGGAAGGCGCGCAAGCCACAAGGGATGAAAAATGGATCCTGGCTGACAGACTGACGTTAGCGGCGCGAAGGATACGCGGGATTTCCGATTCACGATTCACGAAATGCCAAGGCGCGGGAAGCCCCACTAAAACCTTATTTTCACATCCTGCCCCACTATTCCGTTCGTTATTCGGGTGAGGGCCAATATGGCTTTGCAGGATATGTTCCGGTGCTTCTTATGTTGATTTTTCATAGTTATAAGACAGTTAAAATTTATTATCAAGGAACACAAGAAAATCGATCACTTCTTGGGCTAGCAATTTTACTTAGCCTCTTAGACTCCTGGGCATCGAGGGTTATCTTAATCAAGGACGAGTTGTTGAGTATCCTCCTCTGCACTCGCCAAGTATTTCCTGCTTAATGGCCGCCGTGCCCGTGCAAGAGACGCCGAGCGACACCTATTTCGACGGCGGCAAAGCAGCCTGGGTCGTCGTCGTCAGTGTGTAGTGCTGTATTTTTGTGAGCGTCGGCTAGATTGCGTGCGTCGGCAACTACGTCTGATGAAGGAAGTGACACAGGGGGGCTGCGACACACTTGCAGCTGGACAGCATTCAAAGAACGCGGCCTAGATTTGGGACAGCTGCCGAAAGAGGGAACGACTGGAGGGAGCCAATTTTTGGCCTCCTTTTGTCATCTTTGGCCTCCTTTTGTTACGAGAAGGTTGGAATGGTGGGATGATCGTCGCCCCCTTACGCCCTAAAGTGGCACGGCGCGTGGTAGGTTGAAGAGCTCGATTCGCACGAGGTCCGTAGACGGAGAAACACTTAACACTATCCCGTGCCGTGCTGTATACATATAACATTGATAATCGATTCGGCTAGAAACCACCAAACACAGCTGATACGACAAGCAATACGCCAGACACAAGCGATTTCTCCGCCGATGACCACTCCCCGCCAGAGAGGAACGATGGAGACCGCACCGCTTTCGTCGCCGGCTACGCCCGTCAGGACCACAGCACAGGTAACGGACCCCTAATACTTCCTAAAGCAGATCGGTGACGCTAATTCAAGCCAGGTGCACATCGAAGAAGATTGCCTGACGGGACCATCCTCGCAGCAAACCCGCGCAGAATCGTTCCGAGAGTTCATGGACTGCGTAAACAGCCTCTCGGCCAACTACTGTAAGGTGCAGTCGTGGAATGCCGCGCTGGAGGGGAAAGTCCAAGAACAGTGGACATACGGAAGAGACCTGTACGACAAGTACACGGATGGGCAGAGGAAGCTTACGCAGCTTAAAAACGCACTGGACGCGCGCACAATATGTTTGGCAAAGGCAGACGAGCTTATCCGACGTACAAGGGAAGAGCTTTCGCGCTGCAAGGATTCGTGGGAGCAACACTCTCAAACCGCCAATGCGACCATCGAACGGCTG
Organism: Raffaelea ambrosiae; assembly: GCA_002778195.1. Classification (NCBI taxonomy): domain Eukaryota; kingdom Fungi; phylum Ascomycota; class Sordariomycetes; order Ophiostomatales; family Ophiostomataceae; genus Raffaelea; species Raffaelea ambrosiae. The sequence continues at coordinate 5,430,930 of PCDI01000001.1, read as the reverse complement.
GAAAGCGACCGTGCGATTTGCAAGGACGGCGCAGAGTCCCTTGCGGAGACTATTGATCACAAAAATAGAGAGATCGAACGGCTCAGGGGTCATGTAGAGCAGCTCAAAGCCGCTTCAGTAAGCCAGAAAGGCGAACATCTGCAATTGGTGGACCAAAATATGGCCCTTCAAAAGGAGCTGGCAGAAGCCCGGGATCTGCTCCAGGCCCTAGAGGCCCTAGCAGAACCTCCTAGCCGAGCGGCAAGAAAGAAGAGAAAGCTATAGACGCAGTGTACCTTGAAGTAAAGCTACCAGTCTCAACCGTCATCTTCTCACGTTCGGTTGTCGTTAATAAAGCCAGCAACACCACCGCTAACAAATTGCGCGGGCCCATTTACAAACCACGACGTCGGCCTCATCGTTCGATCCATTAAACGCAAGGGGAAGAACGGCGAGTCACCTTTTGGCAAGGAATGTTGATAATGTCCGTCACTAGACCTATCCTTGCCGGTACCGCAGAAACAACCTCGCAGGGTATTTAAGTCGCCGGTGATACACATGGCAATAAAAGCCTCGTCGTCTCCCTTGAAAGAAAACCACACTTCACAGAGCTCAGCATACGATATGTTGTGCAGGGGCCGCAATCAGGCCGGAAGAAAGGAATAATTCGACAGGATCTGGACGGAGAGCAAATATTTTGTAAATAGATAAAAAAAAGATCACGGCAAGGAAGAGTACGGTGGTTGAAAAAGAAAAAAGAAAAAAGAAAACACTTAAGTTATGTGATAACAACGTTGTCGACATATAAAAAAGCCCAAATTCATTAATCAACGCTCACAGCCAAGTCTTTCTTGTCCACCAGTCGGGCCAGGGTGCAATTCCCCGCACCGTACCCCCTGCCTCTTTCGTTTCGTCCCGTACAGTGCAACAAAACAGCACATTTCAGTCGCACCAGAGATACGTGGTCGCGAATCTGGGTTTCTGGGCAGGTGGCCGGGATAAGAAAGTGATGCATTTTCTATTCCTGTTTCGGTACTGGTCTTGGGCCTAATTACGCTTTCTCTATTATTTTTTATCTTCTCCAATTTCGATAGAAGCTAAATCTTCCAACGCACCGACTTTCGCGCCCGCCACTCCCAGGCCCGCCAGAAGCCCCAGTAGTCGGTCCTAGTATGTTAGCTGTTGCGGATTGCAGTCAGTAACCGGTGTGCCGAACGTACAAGAGCTCCTTCCACCGTTTTGGCATCGTGGACGGTAACCATTCTGCCTAAGCATTCGTCTCGTAGGGAGGATATTTTCAATGCATTGAGAGTGTCTTCCCTTTGTGGAAGCGGGACTGAGATTGCCCAGGTATACCGTGCAACGATTGACACATCCTCGTCGGTCATGTGCACAAGGCCAATCTTCTCCGGGGGCAGAAAGACACGAAGAAGCTGTTGAAAAGCAAATTTCTCGGCTGCACTGCCAGTGACGGTTGTTCTCCTTGGGGCGGCTCTGATATATCCTTTCCAGCCTGTGCGGTCCTGTTCCCCGTCCGTCGGCGTTGCTTTGCGGACCTCTTCTCCGCCCGTCGTCGTATGGTTCATGCCCAACCAGGCTCACCGGTGTGCAACCTACAGCGCCCCTCTCTCTTTTCGATCCGCTTTTCCTCTTCCTTTCTCGCATTCATATTTATCTCACACCCATCCCTTCCTCACTCTCCCCTCGAGTGATCGACTTAATTAGCGATTTGCTATTCTTGCGATTGCCGGTCGTTTGCTGAACACTTGGGTAAGTGGGTCCGCTGTGGCCCGCTTTCCTCTCCTCCTTCTGCTTCCCGGCGCTTCGACCCAACCCTTGGCGTGGAACCCGACAACTTCCCAAGGCCATTCTCCGATATATATATATATATAGCGACGACGACCACCCTACCGACCTACTAACAATTCTCTTGCATAATCAGTTTACGACCCGGCTTACACCTATCCTCAGAGCACCCTACCGCTCCCCTTTGCTTTCCCGCAGCGAACGCGCGGCACATAATTCCGAGCATCGTCGCCATCTCCCAGCTTTTGCTGGCTCTCCTGCAACGGGAGCAGCCGGCCAGGACAAGATACGGCAGCCTGAGACTACCTGGCGTTGAGTAGGGCATACAGTCTCAAGGCCGCACCAACAGCTGTCACAGCACAAACCGCGGCCATGGCCGAGGCCGCCCGAGAATGCTACGATAAGGCTTTTTGCTATAGCTGCCGCAACAAGTGGTCCCTAAACGTCGGTCCTACGTCGCCACCACCTCCGTGTCCATACTGCAAGTCAGAGGTAGTCGAAATTGTAAGTCGTTCCTCGTGCTTAGTTCTGCCTCACTCTCGCCTCAACATCCACCTCACATGACGCTCTAACCACAAACCACGCACAGGTTGAGCTCCGTATGATTCCTGCCGAAGGGCCCAACGAAACCAAACTGCGCAATGCGATTACCGAAGTCCTCAAGTTCCTAGCCGACGGCAACCGATCCGACAACCAGACTTTGAATCGCCTTATCACCCTGGCCGAATATTACGATCTGAGAGGTCTGATTGCCGAAACCCGCGCGTTCCTCTCCGGCCTACTGGCCCTCAACCTGTGCAGCAGTGACGAGACTCTCCCTATCGAGCTGTTCGTGGAGACGTTGGATCGGACCAGGGACAACCTTTAATGACCCTTTTTATTTCGCCCTCCTTTCGCCTAGCATCCTCTTTTTCTTTTTTTTTCTTCTCTCTCATTTTCAGCTATGATGAAATTTGTAGCTTTTACGAGAATAATACTTTTCTTTTCATCATTCATGTATCTCGTGCTCTGGCTTATTTGCTCGTTGCATCTGTATGTGGTCATGCTAGCATGTATATACGGGCGAACGTCGGCGTGAAATACGCTGATATATTCCCGTTGTTCGCTCTCTGTTGTAGTCTGGCTAAATAGGAATAACCTAATGCTGGCGTCAGACTCCGTTAGGATCAGAGCAGGCGATGCCGAGAAGAATGGTAATTTAGTGCCGTCGCGTGCCTAAAGGTATAGTACATCTTGTAATGGTCGAGATTCACGATACGCAGGACTCCAGGGAACACGGTAGACAGCTGGTGACATACGTAGCTGCTGTAGAATCTAGCGGTTGATAAAATCGGACTTGTTCCCCTGAGTAAAGCGTATCTGCGATGATAGGATTCCGTACTGAGCGCCTTCGCTCTCTGGGAGGGCAAGCATCTTTTGGACGGCTGCCCGGGCAGTCAACGGATACCGCTTGATAGCAAACAGGGATTTGACAGCAGAATGGGGAAGCTAGAAACAGCAGAGGCGGTGACCTCGGTATCCATACTGGGAAGGTCTACCGTGATATCTTGCTGAAGGTCACGGTCTTCGCCAAAAACCAGAGGACCTGTCTCATTTCACGAGCATCCATCCGACTGATCGTCACATTTCCTTTGCTTTTTTTGTTCTCCGTACTCCGTACGCTCATTCGGTTGGGACATTGCAAGTAGGGTAGTATTCAGGACAACACCAGCAACCGGGAACATGTCGCAGAAGATTACTGAATGCTCCGTTCGACCTTGCGCCGGGTGCACCTGCCTTGGACAAAAACTATTCGTGAAAGTGAGGGCACGAGGCAGGTGCTCTCCGTGTGCTTGTCCTTCCTTCCTTTTTCGTGGCTCTTTTGAAAAGTCAAGTATTTTTTTTTTTTTTTGGCGACACAAAAATGGTTCGCCGCCTGCAACCAAAAGACACGCCCTGCCAGATCCATTCTTGTCCGATTCCGTCAGTGACATATGGTAGGCCCTCAGCGCCCCGGATTTACGGCGCAGCACGACAGTGCAAAAGAGAAAGAGGGGGAACTCTCTCTGAGCTCCAGCTGACGCGCAGGGCCGTGGCCGAGCACAACCGCCGCCTCCGTCTTCAGCAACGCCCGTCGCAATCTTTGCGCCGGAAGTCACGAACAAGCTGGACAGCTCGCGCATACGTTGCCTGCGAACGGTCTTACTCGATTTGCAAGACGCGGGTGTCCTGAGCCAAATTCATGACATACATCCTACCCTCGTCTCGCAACATCTAATTTTCTTTGCTCCTCAACGATACACCCACCCTCACTCACAACCGTTCTCTACCAAGTGTTGGAGTGTGGGTCGGCTTTCAGGCCATTTTGTGTATAGTCTCTCTCGTCCCCCCCTCTGTTGAATGGCCTACATGGTGCTCTATGCCACTGTCAGTGCAGTCACAATTATCCACCAATACGCACCGACAACCAGCCTCCCTCAACACATAAGACGAGAATCTCCCCCCTCCTTGTCTTTTCTTCTCTCATCGCCTAGTATTTCTCGGAGCTGACGTTGAAAACAAACTCCTTTTCAAGGCAGGCGGGCCGACAAACTTAAGCACGCTAGCCCATGCTACGGCGGGCGACTGGCGAAAGTTGACCACCGCTGCTCTATCAACGTGTGAAAATATGATATCATCCACATTGTCAAATATCAGAAGCCAGCAACCCGTACTCTCCTTGCTGAGGTAGCTTTGCACAAAGGCCTTCGCATCTGCCTTTTCGTCCTTTGCGCCGGGAATATTTAGCTTTTGGGCGATATTAATCATGCCCTTTTCGATGTTGTCTCGGTTCGTACAAGAAATCCAAAAAGATGGAGCAGTCTTTGAACTCTTCTCGTATCTGGTAGGCCATGGGAAGTGCGAGTTGTGTTTTCTCAATACCGCCTAGTCCGGTAATAGAGACTTTTGCTGTCTGGTCTCGTGAGAAGAGAGCTGCGCGGAGCTGCTTGAGTTCGACCTCCTGTAAAGGACAGATTCTTCTTGAAAGGGACTGACCATACGCAAACGACCGCTACAATATGTAAAGACGTATTAACAAGCATGCCTCTACAATAAAGATATTTTGCAATAAGCGAGATACAATACAATACATAGCGTACCTGAATATTAACTTTTGGATCCAACTTTGTTTAGGTTTTATTTAGCACGAGCAAATGTAATTAAATAAATTCATTGTGACAATTAATATTCTACATACTCGAAGGTACAAGATCCTCGATCTTGTAGTGAAAATCGGTAAGTGCTTCTGCTGCATTTCTCCAGGGAAGCATGGCAGGCTCCGTGTGTGACTCGGGGGTCTCCGGTACTGAGGTCGAGACGTGGCTAGGCAGCGAAATCACTGATGTGGAGCCATCGAGCACTGGCTCGACCCTGAATGCCAAAAGAGCCTTGGCGACTATATCGATCTGCTCGGATACTACTGTTTGAGTCACGTAGCCGACAGTGTAGGTCTTAACCTTGGGGATATTTTCCCATTCTGCCAGGTCGATGTCATCGAAACCTCGATCAACAGTGAAGCGAAAGTACGTATCGGGTAATTCGTGAAACCGTTCTTGAATTTGCTCGGCCGTCCTGTCCGCGTCTGTAGCCATTTTCACGAGAAAACAGAGGCTATAAGAAAAATTGGTTGAGAAGATGACCAAAGCAAGGTAAAGACAACTGCGGGTTCCACCAAAAAAAAAAAAAAACACTTACACTTTGCAGGCAGGCTGGCCGCGATCCAGCATTCTCTCGTCCTCATTGTCTGGGCCCAGCTTGTCCAGAATGATTTGTTTCACGGCTAACTCAAGATTCTTGCCGTCAAATTTAGACTTGCTCAGTACTGCTTCACAGAGAAAACATCCTTTGCGATCTTGACGTATTCTCGTCTTGCCTGTGGAACCGAGAGGCGGAGACGTCCTAACAGAAGCGCGATCAGACTGTCGATCAGACTGTCGATATGGGTAGACACATTAGTGCTGTTCCTGTTCAATATTTAAATGACGGAAACATCCCGGGAATTTGTCGCGTAATGGGCAAGAATTTACCCTCCAGTGGATGTGCCGCCGATCAAGTCAAAAAAATTGGCAGGTAAAGGGTCATTGTCCAGATTCAAGTCATACGCGACATGGTCTCCTCGAGTATTACCAACTCAGACAGGCCCCGAATCCCCCCGCCATCTGTGAACGGCTTTGTTAGTCGATTGAGAAGACAGTCTTAATGTTTATCACCTCACCGCAGAGGGTGGCCGAATCCAACATATCAAGGCTTACCAAAAGCGAGCAAGCACATGGGCTTGTCTGCCATCTTCACGGCAAATGAGATGTCGGCTCTATCAAGAGCATATGGGTAAAGAACCCAGCTTTGCAGGTAGGGAAGTGTCGGAGGATACGCAATAGATGCAAAAGCCGATGACGATGAGTGTCAAGTTTGGAATGGGGAACCTTGTCTGGCACTCGTTCTTTCAGTGGGCGGGATGGGAAGACATTAAAGCTCGTCTCAAACTGTGCATTCTCCTCTGGCCACGGACTCATTTGCCCACTTTCCATTTCTGCATGCTTCACACCCTTCAGCTGGATCTATTGGCTATGGAGGCCCGAATTTTCATGAGGGTGGTGTCGTCAGCTTCATGTATGCCCGTCAACTGACGAGTCGAACCAAGGTCGACTGTTGACGGCCCAAATACCATATTTAGATCCGAAAAAAAGGAACAGGAAGGTTTACATGTTGGGCACTTGTGCAATATTTGATCACCATTTTTGTTGGGCCAATCAATGCAGCTGGACTGAAAGCATCAGCCTCCGATCACTAGGCTTATCCTCCCGGTTTGCACTGGATTTGTTTACGAGTAATGTTCTTGCCAATGACAATGTTGGAGCATAGTTTCATGCAAGAATGGTGAATTCCAAACGGAATAAAATGATCTGCGCCACACCTACAACTAGCCACAACCGAGAATGGTCGAATGCTTTTTTTCTCTTCCTTTTTTGGGTGCCCTCGTTCGACAGGACAACTTCAAACGAGACAACAAAACCCGAAATACAGGGAACGAGTCTCTGAACAGTACAGTGTTTTGTTTAGCAAGCATACCTCATATCAAAGTACTTCTTTTAGAGCTACCATCGGCTGCGGCGGATATTAAAAGCACCGGCAAGTGCTACACCGTCAAAATAACCGTGGGCATATGGTAGAGGGGCAAAAGTACTAGAATTACAAGTACATTTCCCTCCACACCGTTTCGAATCTTGATGCGCACCACTACAGTAACTGTTTGTGATGAATCAGCAATGGTACGTACTTCCAGTACATCAGCGCCGCAAAATTACACCACCATGGGAGAGGTAAACAACCTTGTCGATAGATAGTAAGGGAGGTTAGGTAAGACATAGGTGAGCGGGGGCGGGGTCGAGGGGCTTTCAGCTGGATTCGAGTAGTCGTGACTGTAAACGCATCCTTTTTACAACAAATCGCCAGACCACACCTACCGCGTTCAATCATATACAAACGATCATTTTCCAATCCCATACAATGGCCGACACCCTTGATCCCATCGATGCCCAGACGCTCGCCGTCGCCATCCAGCTCTACCTTGACGACGTAAACGACTTCCAGACGCACCGCAAGGGTAAGAACCGCCAGGATGACATCACCGACGAAGACCTCGCGATGGAGGCGTGGCAGGCAGAGTTGCAGGCCTTTTTTCAACAGGCCATGGACCGCGCCCTCTGCGAGAGCATTGCGCGTGCCGTAGCACAGGATGCCGACCTGATTGGTGCTGCCGTGCAGGAGGACATCCAGGCGGCTGAGGACCGCAACATTGCTTTGGAGATGAGCGAGCCCGGAGACGCAGCAGGCGCGCCGCGCACGTCGACCCCGGCATTTCCTGACCTTGACGACGAGTTGGAGGCCAAGCTCCGGGAATTGAATCTTTCGTTGTCCACTCAAAATGACAGCCGGAGCGAGACGATCCCGCCGGTTACTGTCGAGTCGTCGTCGGCGGCTGCCGCACGGTATTCCCGGGATTCCCGCTCGGCTCGGTCCAAGCCGCAGGTCGCATGCATCGCGTGCAGCGATACTTTTACCTTGGAGAACACCTTCCGTGTGGCCTGTGGTCACGACTACTGCCACGGATGTATCGAAAGCCTTGTCACCGCCAGCATTGCTGACGAGTCTCTTTTCCCTCCTCGCTGTTGCAATCGGCCGCTGCCGCTCTTGGATCAAACCAGCGCACCCTTTGAATTCCTCCCCGCCGAACTTTATTTTCAGTTCTACAGAAAAAAGGACGAATTTGAAACGGTCGATCGCACCTATTGCCACATCGCGACATGCTCGAAGTTTCTGTCCACCAGGGCCGACATCCGTGCCGACATTGGCAATTGTCCTGCCTGTCATGCCTTGACCTGCGTAATCTGCAAGGGCGCCGCCCATGGCGGTGCATGCCCGGACGATGCGGCGTCACAGGAAGTGTTGCGTATCGCCCGGGAAAACGGATGGCAGCAATGCTACGGCTGCAAGCGCCTCGTTGAGCTCGATACGGGCTGCAACCATATAAGTACGTCCACCCTCCTCCGACTTCCTAGTATATCCCACCGCTCAACGAATAGCCTGCCTCTGTGGCGCACAGTTCTGCTACATTTGCGGTACGCAGTGGCGGAATTGCACTTGCCTGCAATGGAACGAAGAGCGCCTGTTTGCGCGTGCCGAAGCCGTCGTCGACCGGAACAGAAATGTGCACATGGTTGACCGGGCCGATCTGATCCGCCGTGAAAGAGACAACCTGATCGAAAATCACGAGTGCGCGCATGCCAACTGGGGATCGCGTCAGGGACGGCACCGTTGTGAGGAGTGCCACGACACCCTGCCGTACTTTATCTATGAGTGCCGGCGGTGCCGTATTATGGCCTGCAGACGCTGCCGGTTCAATCGGCTATAGACTGTCACTTTTGTCAAAGGAATTGAAAGAGGATAGTACTTGTATGCATCAATATTTTGCTGTCCTGTGTGTATTGTGGCTAATGCCTTCGTACTTTATCGACCTTGTCCTGGGGTGGTGAGAGGTCAGCAGTCTGGGAACCGGCAGGAGGTAAAGTTTGTTATTCTTCTGAAGTGACTACAGAATGGGAGGCCGAGCGTATCATCGGACAACGAACCATCCAGGGCAAGCCATTTTACATGGTCAAATGGAGGCCGAGCCTCGCGCCGACAATGATCATACAAAATGCAGACGAGCTTTTAAAAGAGTGGAAAGAAAAAACCAAAGCTTTTCACAAGGACCGCCACCAATCACCGGACTCTGACGGTGTGTCGACCCTGGATCAGAAACAAGGAATGATAGGGGTGGTCTTGCAAAAGAAGATTTAGCAGTCATCATGTATCAAGTGGCATGCTAATCGCATCACTGGACAAGAATGCATCGATGGAAAAGTATTTTATATAGTCGACTGGAAGCCAACTCTCGAGCCGGCGGAAAACTTGAAAATTGCAATGAATGTTTTACAGGAGTCGAACAAGAGGAAGAAGAGAGCCCGGGCAAAAGCTTCTCCTACTAAAAACAGGATAAATGTCAGCACCAAGACAACAACATTTATTATACCATTAAATACAGAAAACATCCAGGATTCCGCCAGTATAATACGTTTTATCGTCCTGTACAGCGTTGTTGCGTAAAAAAGAAAAGAAAAGTTGAACACTAGGTACAAACACCCACGTGTATTGCGATCCATTTTGTAGTCGGATCCGAATACAACTTTTCTTGGCCTGTGCCACCCCTGCTAGTGCAACCCCAGCCCCGGGCCCCTGAGCTCGCGTCGCCTGGGATGTTCCTGCATTTTGTTTTTGAACGCGTTCATGCCCGACGCGTGTCGTCTTTCTCGTGCCATCTTTGTCTGTGACTGTTACAAACGCCGTCTCGTTTCCGTCGTCTACGAGCTTCCGCAAGGATGTACGACAACGAGGGGTTCTTGGCCCGCTTCCAGTTGCGCATCGACCCCATGCGAATGTTCTGATCTGCTTGAGGGCTGCCGCATCGCCTTGACCAATAATCTCCCTCGCATTGACAAGCACCTTCGAGCGAAGCACCGGCTTCTGGCCGATGTACGGCACAGTATTATCCAGCACTTACAAGCTTGTGCTCTGCGTGATCCAGCGGGCGTGCTCTTGCGCCTAGATGGATCTCTATCCGACGCCGACCTCCTTGTTCTCTTGTAAGTTCTGCCACTTTCGCCTAATTAGTAAGCAAACCATTTCTGGCCACATATCTGACGTCCACGAGCGAATGCGGATGGATTTAGGCGTGGGCACAGGGGCCATGTACGACCCAGTGTATCTCCAGGCCTGGACGAAAAGCCCTGCATAAGGGCGATATTGGATTGTCGAGCGGGGTGGCCGGATAATTCGGCTGGTGGGTTCGAGCGCATGTTATTCAGCAATATTTTTTCCTAAGCTATTTACTGCGACATCAATTTCGACCTTAGTCTTTGCCAGTTGGGTTGGTAAAGCATTGAACCAGTTCAGATCGCTCTCCCATGTTGTCCTTCCTCGGCTCTTATCTGGACGATGGCGGATTCATCGTATGGCTGAAACATTTCTGGACATTAAAGTAGCTCTCTCAACCACGTAGGTTTCTCCCCGTGGTCTGGCACGCCAGTTTCTGTTATTGCAAAGACTAATCGATGGCTGAAAGACGCATTAACAGTCATAATAACTTGGGCGGCCACGTTTACGGTGGTGTATATCGTCATCTCGTGCCTGGGCTTCGGGCCAATCGGTGTTAGTGCTGGTACGTGAAGAGCTTTTCGTTTACGGGCCATGTTCATAGTGTTCCAGTTGCTGATTGCTATTCTAATTATCAGGCACAATGGCGGCTGTCTTTCAGTCGTACATGTACGGCGCGTTTACCCCTGCGGGTGGAATATTTGCGACGCTGACGAGCATGGCTATGATGGGAAGAATAAGTCCAATGATCTTTGGAATGGCTTTAATCCTTGCTACAGTTGTTGCGACAATTGTGTGGGCCTGTGGGACTGGCCGTTGACACACAGCATGAAAGTCGCTGATTCCGTTGACGACGGAGAGGGGTCGACGGGGATATATTCATTATTATTATTATTATTGTCACGGCTGCTAGGCAGGAGGTCAGGTAGGTGAGGACGAGCAGGTGAACAGCAGTATATTATCTATGGCTGGTCTCGCAGGAGGTGCAGGTAGGGGTCAGGTGAAGACGAGGACGTAGCTCAAGGAGCTACAATACAGGATGCAGGCAGAGATCAGACGAAATACAGAATTCAGGGGCCAGGCGGTGTGTCACGGCAGAATATTTCCTGGCGGCCAGCAGGCCAGACCGCGGGTCTGTGACTTATCCGCCTTCCTCAGCCACTCCTGGCTATTAGCGACTAGCTAGACCCTCCTAGGGAAAAATCTGTCACACATCTAAATGGGTATATGTTCTTAGTTTAGCAAGCTCGCCTTCGTTATCATATAAGTAAGGTCGTGTTACCCTTTCCCCCTTTTCCTTTTTACGCGTAAAAGCGGTGCGGACGGTAAGGGCCCGTGGGCGTCTTACGGCGCCGGTGACCCTTCAAGCTCGCTGGCAAGCCGGTACTTCGGGCACATTTGAGCTTTACGTACGTTTCAGTGGCTAGGGCCAAGATGGCAGCAGGTGTTGCGACAGGCGTCGCGTCGACTGCTGCTCTTGGGGGCCCC
>PCDI01000001.1:5386875-5419441 GCA_002778195.1 Raffaelea ambrosiae | reverse complement strand
GGGGGGGGGGGGGGGGGGGGGCGCAGTCAGCTGGTCGGCCCCTCCCGCGGCATCGGCATTCTCGCCCTAGCTAGCCCCACTAAGCTGACATCGCCAGACAGGAAACCGTACAGGAACCTTACCACTTACCCCGCTCCTTATTTTGTCACAAACCTCATAAACATCACCAGATCAATCCAACCTACGAGTCCCAGACGATTTTATATTCTAAAAACATGACGACTGCCCAAGGCCAAAGAATTCAAGCCAACTGCAAAATCATTTGGGGCGTTGGGGACTACGATCTCGACGTTGAGACCGACGATTGGGTCGAATATGCATGCGTTGTTAAGAGGGACCTTGGTACAAGCTTCGGACCACCATTGACAATGACTGGAATATGTAACTCGGCGGAGCAAGCTTGGAGAGAGCTGGATAGAATGCTGGGTGTATGGGCAAGGCAGATGCAGAGCGGACACCCGATGACAAAGGCTCAGTCATTGGAGATATTCGGGGGACCGAATGAACGTAATACGTTTGTTCTAGAGAAATTTCTCGATGAGGTTGAGAAAAGAGGAATGGGAGATAAGAGTATACATTAACTTACTCGGTGTCTGACTAGAATGTTTACCTTTCACCTTCTTATCCTTAAGCATATTAGGCTCTGTTGCTTTGTCAGTTTATCAGTATTAGGTTCAGTTGTTTTCTAAATTATGGATTTAACTGGCTCTCCTATCAAGGTGATTCTCGTGCCATAATTTCCTTCATTTGTCGTTCGTGCTCGAACTGCCACAACTCATCCTCTGCCGTGGTCATAACTCCGTCAACGTCGTTTCCAACGAAAGGGGAAGTGACGATTCTACAATCCCCCGGGAAAACGTTTGCTTCCCCGTCCGCACATACTCGTCGTTGTTTAATAACTGTCTCATACACCAGTTGCCCTTCAACATCCTGCGTAATATGTTGAACCTGAACAGAAACCGTGCCGTCTCTATCCTCAACAGAGGGGTGGCGATGCGTAAGACACCAGTCAAAGCAAGAGCGAACGAAGCATGACTTGCTACAGACTTCGTTGTCGCAGGACTCACTAGGGCTGCGAAAATAATCTAGTCAGTAGCTGCAAAGGGACATTGTAGTGTTCTCTTAACCTACCACTCGAAGCGCTCTCCATAAGCCTCAATGTCGTCCAAAGCTCGTTCCAAATCCTCACGCTCTTCTTGCATCTCCTCGATCATTTGATCTTTGTAATCCATAACTTTGTTGTCCGTACAATAACGCAGTTTGAAAGTCAGAGACTGTTTGACTCGAAGTAGCGAAATAAGAGGACACAGTTTGGTCCTTGGTGCGCGTAGTGGGAGGTGCTCAGAGTAGGTCAGGGCACTAGGGCGAATCCATTGCCATACTAGCCACATATTCATTAGCCACAACGCGGGGTCCGCAGGCTGGCAACGACGAATCCATTGCCATACTAGGTACAAACGCCCACTGGTATTGCGACGCTTTTGTTGTCGCTGTCGCCGTTGGCGCTGGTCTTGCTGCTGCTTGAAGATGGAGGGAGGAAAAAGCGTTGGCCGTACGTTGACAGAGGGCGCTTGCTTGCTGACGGAGAGAGAAGGGCTGGCCGTACGTCACAGAGGGCTGCTGCTTCGAGAGGGAGAGAGGAACAAAGCCGGCAGCGCGTTGCGAGAGGATGTTGTTGATGTGAAAAGGGATTGAGGCGAGATAGGAGATGTTTTTGTAAAATATCAGCTCGTGCGGAGCGCCAATTATTTTTTAAGTGGGGTTCTCGTCTTTCCGTTATTTAAATTACCACTTGAATGCAATTGCCCGTGCTGACACTTGCTGGTGAATTGAATTCACTTGGCCGCGCTTATGATTTCACTACGTAAAAATAGGTCTGGGTCCACAACCTCACCTACCACTTTTATTATATCATTAAATGCAGACAAATTCATTCCTTCTAGCCATATTTATTTACTATTTTTAAGTCGTAGATATCAAGCGGTATCATTTATTAAAAGTTCACGAGAAAGAAAACCTCGCGACCCACTATACTTCCTTTTCTGATTCGCCTCAAGAATTTTAGTACCCCACTTTTCTTAGCGATTTTATTCGTCTACTGCGAGCCTCGGTGCTGCGGTCGGCCCGTCTCGATGCTGCTATGAAAGCACGTTCCTGATTTTCCTCATGGGAGCGTTCCGACTATATCCACACATACGATGCCACCTCACATCGCATCTTTTCGAGAATCGAACCGGGGTAGTGTGTCTCGGCGCAGCTCATCGGCAGTGGACAGCGTAGTACAACGCGCCTGACCTGCTCATTCTCGGGCGATTCGGCTGGCTTGTCGTGCTGGTCTTCCGCTGCATCCGCGTAGTTGAACAGAAGCATCGGGATGGCCACGTTAAAGGAGCCTGCCCGCCATATCTTGGGATGTCCGGTCTTCACACACGTCGTAGCAACTCCGACGTGCAAGGCAACAAGCCGCTCCAAATCCGCGCGCCGCTGCCACAGATCGTACTTGAATATAACCTCGTCCATGTATTGCTTGTGCTCCGAGAGGACATCAGCCTCACTGTCGAGAGCGGCGTCGATGTTCATTTCCCGCCCGTCGGCGCGGCGAATCGTTGCAGGCATATCGTTTCATCGAAGCGCGGAGGGCGGGGAGAAACAAAAAACGTTCACGGGTAGTTCACGGGTACTGAGACACGATAGACGGCGGGAGAGAGAACAGTTCTCGACAAGACGAGGATGGTGCGATGTACACAACATTACGGGAGCGCTGCCAGCGTGAGAGGGAAGTTTATCTTATCTCCGCACGTGACTCGTATCAACAGGAGCGCATGGTAAAAAGATCCGGCGTTTTATTTTTCCGACCAACTCGATCATTCACTTCCTACGATCGTCGACCGACAAAAAAAAATCATCCTCCGTGTTTTCTTTATCTTGGGCTTCCTACAACCTCCATGTCCACCATCTTTCCCCGTGGTTAGAACTGTGTTTATGTCTTTATCTACGCTGGTCTTTTAATGGAAGGTCGACTTTTGCTAATCGTCTTGTTTTCCAAACAGCCTCTTACCATGACTACTACCATCACCGAACCCGCGCTCGCCGCGCTGCGCGAACAAGACAATGGGCAAGTGAGCAGCCCCGCCACAGTCGACCTGTCGCTCTCATACCTTCAAAACCTTTTTAAGGGGCGGCTGGCGTGCCGCCGTGTCACCGACAACGGTGTGGTGCCTGCACTCCCCGCGGCCACGACGCACGTCCTGGCGGTCTAGCAGACCGCTGGTGTGTGGTTTGGCTGCCTGGTTTACGCCGACCGCGGGCGCCACAATGCCTTTTTATTCGATACACGCGCAGCGCGGATTTGGTCCTCGTCATCTAGCCTCACTACCAGCCACGACTGGCTGGCGGCGCGCCTCGCCACGGACGCCTGGTTTGGCCCGGGCCCGTTCGTGTTCCATAACGAGCACCGTAGCGCCACGCAGCAGCTGGCGACCACGGCCGTGCACTGCCTGGCCTGGGCCGAGGGCCGCCTGCGCGGCTGGGAGCCGCTCATCGCGCACTACGTCGTGGACGGCGTCGACGACCCCGACTTCGCGTTCGTGTTCCCTCTCGCCACGACCGCCGCGTTTGACCGGCCAACGGAGGACACTTCCGTCTTTAATTTGTTTGACTCGGAGACGCTGGACATGGTGTGGGCTGAGCGCTATAAGCGTATAGAAAGAACGGGCAAGACGGAGCCAAGATGGCCACCTGTTACTCCGACGGATGTTGGGGCCGAGAAGGAGGCGTGGCCGGTGGTGCGGGAGGAATGCACGGCGGACGACTGAGGCGAGCGTTGAAGCTTACTAAAGACTTACTGTCCACACCGCCGTCTGCCTTTTTGGTTTGTGTGTACAAAGGTGTTGTCGTACGGCGGAGCGTTGTGGTTGCGAGGCTTTAGGGAAACAAGAAAACGCAAGACTATCTTGCTTTATTATAGCTGCAGAGTGTTGGCTTTAGTGAATACAGCTCCTTTATACCTTTCTTAATAGCCTTCCGTTTTTCCTTCTTTTCCCCCCACCTCAGTCGTATACAACGGCCGGGCCTTTCGCCCTTTTCTCATTGGGCACCTGGCGGGCCTCGGCCGAAGGGAGCAGGAGGTGGACGAGGCCGTTGAAGAAGACGGCCATGTTCCCAAAGGCTTGCTGGTGGCGGACACTAGGGCTGGCAAAGTCGGACTTCGCCTGCTCGTACCAGTTGCGGGCGGCCGCGACATACATGCGGCGGTTCTGGATCTGCTTGTTAAAGAAATGCTGTTGAAAGTGGACGGTGTACTCGATCAGCAGAGGCCGCAGGCAGCGGATCTGGTGGTGGTGAATAAAACGGTACGAAAAACTGCTCGCGTTTGCCTTGCACTTCAAAACGTGCAAACGGTCACATCTTGTTTTGTTGTAAAGGCGACAACAACCGCGCGGGCTATGGGAAGCAGCAATCCGTTCGCAATCCGTTGGTGCTACACGTGCGTAGCCCTCTGCTGACTAATTGAGAGGAAGAGAAAATGAAGAATGGCAACACGTAGGAATAAATGAGAGGAAAAGACCGGGAAGGATAGAAGGTGGGGTTAGAAGAAAAGAAGAAAAAGACTAAAGGTCGGGCCGTCATTGACCCAGAACTGACCGTGCAGAATACTGTGTGATATAACTAAACACGGCGTGTTAAGTACAGTGCAGACATTTTTTAACCTGGACCCCGCAGACATAGATATCAAGCTGGATCCCGGGCAAAATGTCAGGAGCCCGACTTAAATAGCTTTTGGAGAAACGCCCAACTTTCCTTCCAACATCCGCGAGAGACATGGCTCCGAAAACTTCGGCATCCACCGACAACGACGATGGCTTTTCATTTTCCGTAAACGATGCAAAGAAATCCTTGTCGGAGACTGGCGCATACGTCAGGGTCGACGAGTTCATCAACACCAAACAACTTCCTTTTCGGCAGGTGGAAGGCTTGGCCTTTTGCGCGCAGAACAGTTTTTATGACAAGGTTAGTTACCCGACCGATCGGCGTCTCGCAAATACTAATATCTTCTAGGGCATACGAGATGTGATCGAGTCGAGCATCAACCGACCTCATTGCGGACTGGCGAAATTGTACAAAACAACTATCTTGATTCCTTGCATTCGTACAGTCATTCCATAACACGTAGGGACGAGAGGTAGTCGTGTGGTAATACTTTAAGGTGCAGGTAGTTGAAGATGTTCTTCCAGAAGGCGGGGCAAACTTGGTTATGGTTGACGAATCTTGGGCCGACGAAAGGCGGTAAAAAACGGCAGTAGACAGCACCAATGAGAAGCAAGGATAATGAAGGAAGATTTGGGCACAGGGGCAAAGTTCGAGGTGGGCTGACGCACTTTTGCCGGGAAGGCACGAGACAGCACCTCTAGATTGCTGTGCCTTCTGCGAAATGGCACTTAATTAGTTAGAATAAGTTGGGCGCTCTCGCTGATGCCTGACGTGGCTCTTGTCTCGGCCAGTCGGGCCCCATACAAATGGGAGCGCCTGCGCCATTTCGTTTCGTTTTATTTTGACAAATGCTCCAAAAACTTTCCAACCTGCTTTTCTCTACAATGGGCGCCTTCTCTCACCCTCAGGACATGGGCTCAATCATCAAAACACACGATAGGCAACGATAATATCAAACGTCCAGTCCGGCTCCCTTCAGGTATCATTACCACGGGAACGGCAACTCTCTACAAATCCGCCTTCGCAACGAAGCATATCCGTTCATTCGCTACCCATTCGCATGTCAAGATAATTCTGCCTGATTTGCCCGGAGTAATTTCTTGTGACACCCCCGTCCCGCGCCTCTTGACAAAGCTTTACCTAACACTTCTTGATTTACAGTTTCGCATCTCTCTCACTTCCTTCTTGTCCTTTGCGGTCAGCATTTTCTACCGGCATCTAGCAGAGGTAGGACGTCAGTTCATACGCGACAAAGACGCCGAGCCCTTATTTTGTTTATCTACCTATTTATTACGTACGACAACGCTTTCGCCGCGGATTGTTTGCGGCCCTAACCGCGACAAATCCAGACAGATGGCGCCGAAAAATAAGGCCAGGACACACACTGAGATACAGAAGATAAGAGTGTCTAGAGAAACAGATGAAGAACTGGTGGGCCGATTCGCAGAGGTATGAGTAAGAGTTTTATCCTCCTAGCCATCCTCATGGCATTGCTAACAGTCCCCTTCAGTATGGCGCATGCAGTATTACATGGTTCGAACTACCAACAACCGCACAGGTAGTGCCTCCCAACGGAACTGTAGCTATTGTCGTCGATGTTCCTAAGGACACGGGGGCGATCAGGATACATGAAGAAGGGAGCGGCAAATACGTTGGTGGTGTTGGAACAGAGAACGCTGGGTACATGGTGATTGTCAGTTGGGATACGTGCTGGTGGTTTAGAGTTGCAGGGTCCATCTGTGTAGGATACATTGCCGTCTAATCTAAATAAGACTATTTACGCTTTGGGACACTTCGTCGTGAAGTACGTCGTCAGGTCCTGAGATACTGGAATAATGGCGAATGCGTTACTGTTTTCCTTGTATGTGTCAACGAGAAACAGTTGACCCTCATGTTTGCCATCCACAATCATTTTGACATCATCCCATGTCAGCTCGTAACCATCGCCGACATATGCTGACATTGTGTCCAGTCGCTCATAGCCGACTTCGGGTGTGTCATTCACAGGAAGAGCGAGGTGGCCTCCCGTTACCGGCGCTGTCGCTGCTGTTCCCTTGTTGGCGGGAGGGAAGACTGTTCTGTTAGTATCAGCCAACTTTGATGCTTAGGTAACCTCGCAACTCACACTTAGCAGCGTAAACATCCGCGATCTTTTGTAGATCGCGCTCCGCCATCTCCACAATCCTTTTCATCTCGTGTGGCAGATTAAGTCGAAACTGGTTTCCCATAATCATCACGTTGGTTGGCCCGAGGCCAACAGCGCAAAGAACCACACCCTTTAAGCCGACGGCTTTTCGGACACTCTGGAGGAATGGCAGATAGATTTTCTTGTGGTGTAAGCTCTTCGAGTTGGGTAGCGGCTTGCCAGCTGCTATGAGTGCGAAGGCCTCGCTGACGCGTTGCTCCTCGTCCGGCTTCAGGCCCATTCGCTTTATCACGGTATTAGCAGCATTAGTAAGCTTGTTTAGGACGTCTTCGATTGATGCGGGTTTTTTTACACCCATCGTAATGTAATGGTTGAAGAAGAGGGGGGGCTGAAGTGGGTTGAAGTGGGTTGAATGGGAAGAAGAGGGGTTAAATAAGAAATAAGAAAGGGTTGAAGCGAGTCGATTAGGAGGGGGTTGAGGTGGGTTGAAGTGGATTGAGTAGGTAAGTAGGTTGAGGTGGGTTGAAGTAGGGTTGAAATGGGTTGAGGATGGTTGAAGAGGAGGAAGAAGGATTGAGTAAAGAAAAAAGATCGAATAGACTGCCAAAATAGACGCAACAAATCCGGGGAAGATCCTCAGTACTTGCAGCCTGGGAATGTTGGAATCATGTTAAAGCGTTCACTGTCACAGTGTCTCCCCCGATGCAGAATTTCCGATTGACGTTTGTCGGGGGTCGTGGGGGCCGTCGTTCAGACGTTTATACGTGCCTTTTCTCTACGAGGCGTTGGTATGCAGAGCTGGCTGTGAGATGGAGAAGAGAGTATAAGAAAGTGCATTTCCTATCCCATGAATGCCTCCATTGACCTTTCCATCCTGCCATTGCATGACCGCCTTTTCGAAAGAATTATTTTGAAGACATCGATTGCCCACCTGCCCTATCACCAATGGTGAGTGAGAAGAGATATCCTTTTTGGAATATTCGCATTCTATGTTATTATTTCGTCAGATCCACTAACCCTTTCAAAAAAAAAAAAAGAACCTAACATTATATTCGGTTGTCCCTTCATCAGTCATCATGTCGGATAGTAACCAGCCCTATGAGCAGCCTGAACCGGCTCGTCCCCCGACTCCCCCTCCGACCCCTCAACCGGTGAGTGTTTCTCAAGGAAGAAAAACTAAACTAAATAGTATTAAATTAACGAAGCCCAGGATTCATCCATTACTGGCGGGGTCCCAAACGACAATGAAGGAGCAGGCTTAACAAGCAGCCTCATCAACATTGGCAGCTTGTCAGAGGCTGATTTTGAATTCAAAGATGCTTCAAACTAAGAGGTTTTAGGCATGGCATTCACTTTTGTCGGTTTCCAGACTTATACAGAGAAGCATGTTTTTAGGTCGTCAACCATGCGTGACAAATCGGAAGATTGTTTTCCCAAGCCGAACACAATACACTTTGCATATTGTACCGCGGAACTTCTTTGTAACTAGCCCAACACCTGCCCAAAAAGCATAATGTAGCAAAGAGCTCACCAAACATGAACTAACTACAAATACCGGCTCTCCGCCCCGTCGCTCGTGTTAACGTGAATAAAATACCACTATCCAAGAATCCGGAACCTGTCAGAGATCCTCCAACGATAATGGACATTTCACAACTATTGGGGGAAGAGGCGCCGTCCCAGACTCAGCTCAAGGAGCTGGCTGAACAAGCTGGGCGGTGCGATGCGAGCTGGACGCGGAACGAGCGCGCTAGTCCCAGCGAGTTTTATGATTGCCCGACGGCCGATATATATAGAAGCATTGTCACGGAATTTGAAACACACCATGTAAGTCATGTGAGCTCGATTTCCGGTTACAGTAGCTGTCTAACAAATTTCAGATGGGCACTATTCGGGAATGGTTAAAACGCCGCAACCTCAAGATCGTCAAACGACGCCTACGAAACCCAGGTTGGTTGAAGAAAGGCGGTGTGACACCGTCGGATGGAACTGTTGCTGCTATAATTCCTCTACCTTTTTCATCCGGCGAAAATTGCGAGGTCCTGTACAGGGCGAAGCTGAGCGACCCCAAGACGCAAAAAGCTCTCATCTGGGGTGAGCCCATCCTCCTCGAAGAAAAGAGCGCGCTTATGCTAGTTAAGGGGTCCATCAAGTTTATTGTGATTGACTTGGAGGTCGACAGTCTTCCGGATCAAGAGTCTGTCTCGTGAACTCAGGCTCGGGTTCTTCCATCAAATCCACGCTAAACACTCGTTGTCCCCAATCTATATCTTCACCCATCAATTGTTGCAGTTGTTCGTCCGTGATTTGTAGTTCTTGGTTCATCGGAGAAAGTAGGCTTGTGCTGTTTAGTCCCTGGAAAAGGTTAGCAACATTCTGAATAAGTAGAAGGAATATACCGAGAGCCTTACTTCTTCTATACCAACGAAACTTTGGTCTATGTTCAGAGACTGTTCCTCTGGCAGAGGATGCACCGGAAGACTGCTGTTGAAGGTGCTCGGTGGGCCGTTTGTTGGCACTTCCCCCAAGAAGGTAGTGTGCGATGACAACGGTTCGGTGGTCATCGGAGTGGACTGGTCGCTGCTTGCGGATGACGAAGGTCTGCTTTCTCCTCCAGCGGCTTCTTGGCCGAGAGGCAAGGTGCCTTGGACTGTCGGGGTCTCGCCGGATGAGTCCGACAGACCGGGGCCGAGAGTGGCTTCTTGCTCGAGAGACGCGGCGTGCTGGAATGATGCGTCCCGCCACTGCGTTTTCCGTCTCTTGTTGGGTCGACCTGATACCGTCTCTTTACCTGGACGAAGCTTGTCTTCTTCGCATTCGACGCGCTGCCGTCTCCGCGCATAGTCTTCTTTGCTAATTTTCGTCCCGAGGGCTTCGTTGATATCGTCTAGGCTATTCCCTTCGTTAGTATCTATCCGTTCTTATTCTGACAGCTGAAGCATACCTGTATTGGCCACTGCAAGCGATCAGGAACGCTGGAGAGAAGGACACCGAGACATCGTCATGTCCGCGCAGCCAAGACGCCTTTTCCAGAATTTGATGAGCAAGTTCTTTTGGAGTTTTGGATCCACGACATAGTTTCCGATATATCGACATTGTAGGGCAATCTGTTGATGGTTAATGATTGGTTTTACTACAATACTGGCACGGAGACTTACACAGCAAAAGTAACATGGAACCTGCGCACCCCAGAGTGTCTTCCAATATTTCGATCACGCAAGCCATCGACCCGGCGGCCTGACGAAGCCTCGTCAGGTAAGAGTTTTCTTTTTTTTCTCCTAGAAGCTCGATGGTGAGCTTATCGATTGTCTCTACCGATACTTCAGAGCGCCGAAGAGCGACAAGACACACACAGAAGAAAACCAGAAGACTGTAGTTTCTTAGCTGATTCGAATATCCCACGAGTTGATGATATGCTTCAATGGTCTTAAACGCGGACCTCGTAAGCCCGGAGAAAGGTGAAGGCGAACTAGAAGCAGGCGACGAAAGCGTAAGAAGTTGAAAAAAGTCGAAGATCTCTTTGGGCGTTGATAGTTTTGTTGCCTGCCTCCTCTCCGACCACTGTGACTCGGAAGTCGCAATTTTCGAGATAAAGCGAACCGTCGTATATTCATCTTGTCGCTTTTGTTTTGACGAGGCGGGCGCTTGATTGGCAGCTCTTTGACTCTCCACGGTCTCTATGCGAAATTTCAGGACCGAGCCCCCGTCAGAGCCCTCGTCAGGAGCAGACAACATCGACTGTGCCGACTGCGATCGTGTGCGTCCAAGTTCCTCTTCTAGCTCTGCATTTCGCTTTTCCAATTGTGCGAGTCGGTCTTCCAAGTGGAAAGAGTAGTCCTTCCATGTCCCATCGTGTGAATATCGACGTTGGCGAGTCTGTCGACGCTGGCGAGATGACCGTGTAGCACACATATTGTTCGGTGTTCGGATGAAGACAAGAGAAAGTCTGGGATGAAATCGACGACCGCCTGTCCGGGTATTGAACAATCCAAATTGGGCTGTACCCATGGGTACAGCCCGATTTGGTAAAGTGGACTCAATTTAGTCACGCTCATTGTAATAGCGCCCGTTCCATGTGGCAGGTGGTCCTAAGCGCCGACCACACCTGCCTTCGGCACTGTCACACTGTCCTCAGAACTAGGTCGTCACATCCTGAAGGATGTCCACAGTATACCGATGGTACAGTTCCAACCTGCGAGGTCCAAGATGGGAAATGTCTGGATCTGCGGCCCTCGAAGCGTGGGGGCATTGTTTCTGGGCAACTGTTCGCAAGTATATCAGTCCGCACACCGCCAGAACTGCACATTCTCTGCATGCATCTGCATCTTTGCGCCCTGTTTGACTGCATACAACACTCTGACCCATTCTTGCTCATCCGAAAGCTCCCACCCCCCGACGCCGTCCCATTCCATCATGGCACTCCACACTCCGACCAGCTCTGTGACCTCGACTGGGACATTTGGACAATGCTCTCGACCACCAAGTCCTCCACCATCCCCTGCCACGCATGAAGACTGGCCGCCTGCTTTAGAGGAGGACGGCCCCGGCGCAGAAGTGCCGCCTGGGAAGATTCTTCGCACGCAAAGTGTTGAATGGAACGAGGTATGCTGAACACGGTGAAGGTTCACAATTCGGGCTTTTTACTGACACTCTCAGGGTTTTGAGCCCAACCAGCCAGGCTATGATGAAGATTGGAAGTGCCACCTAGTTCGGACGAAAGACATGGTCCAAAACAATTCGGCCTGGTGGAACGCGATACACAATTTTCCTTTTTCTCATTTTGCCCATGTGATTGGGAAGGCTCCCTGTGGTGAGTATTACCTAGTCGCCGTTGCTTCGTCTCGCATCCAAGACATCTGCAACATGGGCCTTCCACTTGGGAATGTGCCTAACGGCGACATCTCGGCGTACGCCTGGGCACCAAGCGATGAAGATATCAGGACGCACGGGGTCGTCGAGGCGACACGGAGGTCCCATGCAGCTTTTGCGAATCATGCGGCCGAATGCTTCAGTTCCAGGAACCTCAAGGAACTTGCCCGGTGCTTACGGGAAGTGGTGGACAAAGAGCATAAACACTTGCTGGTGCCAATGGAGTGGATGGTCCTGTTGCAAGCCATTCTGGTACGTTTCTCCCCCTTTCGTCTATTGGAAACGAATAAGACGAAGCTAATGTCTAGAGCGCCGATGACGATGTCGCTGAGACTTTCGTGAGGCTCTGTCGCTTTCTTGGTCTGCTTTTACTCGAAGCTGTGCCCAGTGTGTCTACAGAGTCAGTCAAGGCGATTTGTGACCGGTCAGATAAAGCATGGAAGGCTATTTTCCAGAAGCTGCTCACCGCTAAAAGAGCCACCTGCGAGTCGGCATGGAGCACCGAAGAAGACATGAGAAAGGAATTGCATCGAATTTATCTGCTCTGGACAGTTGTCAAGAGGGCCCGCGGCGACACCAGCGGATCTCTACGGGGGGCTGACGCAAGCCGAACAGCAAACGAGAATCTGGCTGATCTTGGCGACCTTCTGGGTATCGACACAGAACCGGCGCCATTATCTATTGGCGGATCGGACGCAGAGGTTGCGAAGACTCTTGTAATGCAAGAGTTGATGTTGATGTTGGATTCAAATTCGGAATTAAACCGCGTCTACGACGACGTGCCTGTCGGCTTCATGGAGGCGGTGGATCGAAACTTGCCCCAGGAATTGCTCAACAATCTTCCCTACGACACAGTGTCCAGTTGCCTTCGTCTTTGGTATGAACCCCTGTCTACTTTACATTCTGCCAGGTTCACGGGCTAACATATACGTATACGCAGCCACCTACAATACAATGCGATGCCGGAGCTTAGGCCGGAGAATATTCTACCTCTGTTTCTTGCTACATGCGAAGAAAAGCAAGTGCGCCACCCGTACATGGACACATGGATGACGTCCAAGGAGGGCAGGGAGCGGTATGGCCAGACGAAAACGCGATTGCGTGAGGCAAAAAGCGGAGATGACATTGGGTTGTGCTTGTTGGTATTGATATACTACGGAGAGGTTCTCGACCGCACAGATGGAACGGCCACGCCTACTCATGGTAGCTTCCTCGAAGACTTCATCCGCCACTTGGACGACGACTCGTGCGACGCCCAGCGGGCTATATGGGAGATCATGGCCCATTCTTTCCGACGCGTTGCCACTATCGTTACTGGAGTTTCTTGGTTTATGCATTTCCGGTTGAAGACTATCAAAAGCACGTTGCCCGAACCTCCAGCGGGTTGTCTATCGGACGGTTTCTGGCAAGCTCGACTGCAGGGCTCGTCACACGAGGACAGCTGTAAGTGGATACAAAGGGCTCTCCATGCGGCTGCTGCACTATTAGAGTGCTTGGATGAAAGGGAAAAAAGACTCGGGAATGAGCAGTAGGAAGAGAACCGATTTGTATTTTACCTGGCAACGGAGGCCGTGCATTGAACCAATATAGATCGTGCCCCAACAGATGTTTATTGTTTGAGTTCTATTCGTTGGTCGCGGACATCTCGACATCGCGGATGCGAATATAAATGTGGAGTTAGTATCCGCCGCGCCGTAGTGCTGATCTTGCGTCTGGGGACTGGTTGATCTGATCTACGCGTTACAGTTCTCCCACTAGGGACTGATAACCTGACGAATCAAGGTGCAGCGACGAGGGATCTGTGCGTGTGTGTCCGTGCAGTGCAAGTGGAGACCTGTCTGCATTTATGTCGGCCGCGAGTACGAGCTGGTGGGCAGCGCAAAGATCTCAATGCTATTGGAGGGAAGATGAAACCAGAATCAACAAAAGCCTCAAATGCAATGTGCTTCCCTCCTCGTCCCCGTACATGCCAAATACAGCCAACCAACGCCCCAACAAATAGTAGTCTTTTATATAAACAATAGCACCTTCGACATGTGACAAGACGGGTGGGATCTATGGGTTTCCTGGTTATCAAGATGTCTTCAGCCAAGGGATCTGTTGACAGGACCCGAATAAGTTTTCTTTGGCGGCGTGACAGCTGGTGCTGGGGGAAGTGCGAGACAAGAGCGACTTGTAATCCGCACACCTGACAACATAAAAGACCGCCTGCCCTACTATTACAACAGTATAACAGCACAGCAAGCAGCAAGCACAACAAGCACACAGCCATGGAAAAGCACCAGACAGATCAGAAAGATCAGTCAATTCAGACAGATTTGGAAAAAAATATCACCGCAAGGAGACCAACCATTACTGGTAGCCCGGCCGAAAAATTTATGTTTCGGCGTCTTCTCCACTTTCTTTAAAATGAGCAGTTTACACGAGTGCACGTTACAGACGAAGAGCGCACAGTTCTTGTGCGGTATAGCTGGGAGATACCCATCGCTGCTTTTGGCCCTGTTATGCCGCAAGAGGGCGTTCTCACTGCGCTGAAAA
The DNA here is from genome assembly GCA_002778195.1 of Raffaelea ambrosiae. Taxonomy (NCBI): domain Eukaryota; kingdom Fungi; phylum Ascomycota; class Sordariomycetes; order Ophiostomatales; family Ophiostomataceae; genus Raffaelea; species Raffaelea ambrosiae. The sequence goes on along the minus strand of PCDI01000001.1, from coordinate 5,405,178 downwards.
GCCCCTCCACACGAAAGAACAACTACAAGAAGTCGATGGCCGAGGACTTTCAAACCCTCGAGAGTGCTCTTGTATGTACGGTTGATGAAGTCAAGTGCCAGCATCCACAGTAGCTAACATTCACTAGGATGGACTTTTACAGCAACTTGAGGTTATGGGAGTTGAGGGCGCAAGAGTTGTACAGCTGGGAGATTTAGCAAGTGCAGTCATTGATGAAGACACGAAATAAAAAGAGGATACACGCGAACTCAAGATAGTACACCAGCATATGAAATTTGGGAAGTCCTTTTTTTTGGTCAGTTCATCTAGGTTCAATCCAAAAATAGCCCTGGACGGAGAATAGGACTGAAAAGGCTGGGAAGAGCATATTGCAGGCGCCTTGACAATGAACACGTTTTTAGATGCAGAGGTGTAGAAGGTGGAAGATGGCGGTAAAAGCAGAGGCCCGGAACAGTACAAAACAAGGTTCACCCCGTCTCTCTGTATATTTTTTTTTTCACCTCATACTTCTTTGGTTTTTAATCCACCACTTCATCTCTTGTATACGCCCGTTTGACTTGTCCTGTCAACGGCAAGTTCAACTTGATTTTTTCTTTCGTTTGGCCAACTAAATTGCACGATGCCAACGCACGACTCTGTATGAGTATCCATCCAACTTTGATCTGGTGCTGTTCATTGTTTTAACTAAACCCCAGCTTGCTCTCGGTGTTGTCGGAGCAAAGATTGGCGCATACCGTCTTGATGAATTTCTCGGACGTGGAACGTATGCAGAGGTCTTCCGATGCCGATGCACCTCTCAGAGCCATTGGTATGCTCTTAAAATAGAGGCTCCTCCACTGGAGGGAGATGTGTCTCGCCTCTATGAAGAGTTCAAGTTCCGCAAGAACTTATTCGATAGCGGAGCCCTTGTTCCTTCAGTTTCCTGGCTAGGTCGAACTCCAGGTGGCAAGGGCAACGCTATGATGGTCATGGAGTATTTATATCCGACCATCGAGGAAAAGCGTCTCCGCTACAATGCCGGCATCATGCCGCCGTTCCAGGTCTTGGATATCGCACGGCACGCACTCGATGGCATCAAATCCATTCATGGGTTACATGTCGTCCTTGAAGGCATCTCCGGAAGGGATCTCGCGTACAACACGGACAACAAGGTTGTTTTTGCCGACTTTGGCCGGGCCAAAAAAGGGGTGTGCTTCGTTGACGAGACTATTGAGTGTTCATACCGCGTCGACTTGATGCAATTGGCTTTGGTTTTGTTATCCCTCACCGGCGCTGTTGTCCCAAAGGAGCCCAAGAATCCTACGGCGCAAGAGCGCTTGCGTTTCCAAGACGATTTGAAAAAGGTGGACGTCGAAAAAATCGTATCTCAGCTTCCATCACCATTGGCGCCATTAGGGGCTCTCTTCAAGCATGCAAACGATCTCCAAGTCGATGACTATCCGGACTACGACTTTATTCTACAAGCTTTCGGGACCGACGAGTCTTCGTGTTAAATATGATAAAACTTTTTTTTTCTCTTGTCTTTTTTCACTAAAAAGGCGGCGAAAGTGTACGCTCTGTGATTTGTATCTGGCAGTCTCATGAATAAGAAGAGGCCGCGAGACCTTTACCCCATTATGTTCAACTTTCTCTTTTAGTGTTCTCGGGCACTTAATGACTATTTAAGGAGCTGGTGGCCTCCATCCGTCAAGCTTCTTTTTACGGTCATCTCGGCGTTCCTTCTATTATCAACACTTGCCACCCCAGCACCCGACACTTACCACAGCCGACAGCCGGTCGCTCCAGCTGCCCTCCTTTCACCCCTTGCTGCTATTTTCATTGTTTCTAAATTCACGACACTCCCAAACCTTCTTAAGATCGCCGACATTGGTTTGGACACTGCTGCAAACATGGCCGAGGCCGCCAAGGCTGTCGACGAAGATCACACAAATGAGATTCAACAAAGGAGAGAACTTTTTTCCCGCAGATTCAGCAACTCTGGATTAATTCAAGCCGTTATTTATTATCTCCCGCTCGCCAACAATGCCAATCGCATGACCGATGTTGAACCCGAAAAAATTCACCACGCCATTATGAGCAACATCTCGTTTGCTGAGCTCTGTGAGGTGTGGTTCTTTTCCAAGGAAGACAACAAGGCGTTCAATGACATGTGCAACACCGGCGACTTAGACACCCTGCGCGAGTTTGTTTCTAGGGTACCGGGAAAGATATATCGAGCAACGGAGACTGTCAACTCGTCGGAAGAATTCAAGATTTTACGGAACATTCTTCGCTACCGTGAGCCTGAAGAATACACACCGGATACCTCGAACCGGGACATTGTGAACTTTGGGTCTATGTTGAGGATACTGGATCCAGCTAAGGTTACTCTTACCGAGGACGTCGGCAAGACTTTTCGGCGCCGTTTACGGGAATTCGCATTCCCTTTGCCACATGACGATCTGATTGATCGAGATGACGGTGACCTTGGGGATGTCGAGATTGATTACAACGCTATGAGATCGGTGATTTCCAAAAATATGGATCTGAATGAGACCGTCTTTGATGAAATGGTTAAAGTGGCTCTTTGGGGGATCAGAGAGCGGATCTAGGCAGGATGATCAACATTGCAACGCAATATACTCGTATTTACAAATCAAGTTTTGGATATCCTATTATCCCTTCTGCTTATTTATGCGTGGCACTCGTCTGTTACGTGTTTACACTAGCTCTTTTCTATATACCGCATGGATGCCCTGTGATTTGAATTTGGGAGACTCGTAATAAGAATCCTTTATACGTGTCTCGAAGGAGACAGTCTGTTGTATATGGCTTTCTCGTCTAATTGTCTCGAGCACATAATGACTATTTAAAGGCTCGTGGCCTCCATCCGTAAAGCCCTTTTTCACTCGGTCATCTCGACAGCCCTTCTATTGAAAACCCTTGCCACTCCCACTTCAACTAACATTTAACACTTACGACAGCCTGTCACTCCCCAACTACCTTTCTTTCACAATGACTGCGGTTCTTGGCCACTACTCGCACAGCCACTTCCGGAGTCTCCCGGCTCTTGACGATGCTCACGCCGCCATCACCGGGGCCCGTGCCGTCTACCTTGAGAAGAACGGTGAGGACCTGATCTACGGCCACTTCGAGGATTTCTTCGTCAAAGCGGGCATGGATCGGCGCTTTGGCTTGTGTATGCTTCATCGTCACTTCGATATCGGCTGCACCCAAAAATTGGTCGAATATGGTGGCACCTCGACTCCTTGGGAGGAAATCCCTGGGATGAAGAAGCCGCAGCCTTCCATTTGGGGTTTTGACAAAGACAAGCAGCTGAAGCCGACTGAGTTTCGCTACGCGGCAAAAGAAGACGCCCCTCTGACCGAAGAGGAGTGCCAGTTCGCCGCCGCATTTTGTCAAGAACTCGAGAAATTCGGCCTCGCTGAGCACCTTGGATTGTCTCGATACCCTGGAGACGACTTTGAGGGGTCGTGCGAGATCACTCAGGGCAACGTCAACATCAATCTCAAGCCGGTCGATGTAAGTGGCGGTTGCTGTTTGCGTCTTAACGTCTGGTGCCTAACTTCTATTATCCATAGTTCCCTGATGCCCTGCAACAAATCGATACCATTTGGTACTTCTCTGCGCCTCTGCGTCAGCGGGGCTGCCGTTGCACCTGCCTTAAAAACAATGACAGACACGAACACGGCACCCATGTCATCACAGTGTCTGGCTAGATGGAATAAAGGAGTGAGCGTCCCCGAGGAGCAGGAGGTAGTCGAAGGGTATCCGCTTAGTATCGTGCAGCATGAAGCTATAGAGTGCTTGGAAGGATGAATTTGTCTTGTCTGAAATAGAAACAATGCCAACTGTGATATTCTCAAAATGCAAGAACACTTGGTGTACCGTTGAAAAACGGCAACAGTGCGAAAATACAGTATAAACGACCAGAAAGTACTGTGCAGTGATGATTCACTGTCGCCGCCCTTCCAAAACAGGTTCAAAAATCCATTGCACTACGGAAGACCAAACGAGGCCAGCAGAAAGTTGCATCCTCACCTCTCCCCATCAACCATTGCAGCCCACCCACGCCTAGCAGAACCATTTCCACCATCAGGATACGACGCAGGTCACGGGCCAGCCAGCGATACACTGGACATTAAATATCGACATAAACCCATGTCGCTCTTTTCTTAATTTTCGTCCCTCCGTGCTCACGTCCGCTCTTTTCGCATAGTTGCCGCCTGCCGCCACCCACCTCGACCTTTGTCTTTCGACTCCCATCCTCGTCAGTGTCCGCACGTCAACGAACACCCTTGCCCCTACTAGCCGTTACCTTTCTCCGCCCGTGCAACATTCGGCCGTCGGTCCCGACGCGCTCGGCGACCGAGAATCCAGGACCTGTCCCGCCCAAGGTTGAAACGCTGGCGACGATTACCTTCCGCGTATCCTTTCCCTTGCTTCCACACGATGACGCCAATCGAGAGGCGAAAGTTGGCTGCGGACAACATTCCCGCAGCCATTTCCGAGCTCGGACTCGGCGGGGAATCGCCGTTGTTGGAGACAGAGCACCGTGGAGGCCAATGCCATGTATTTCAGCTTAGCTTCAAGGACAGTGAAAGCTTGGCGATTCGCGTGCCACTGTACATGCCCAACGATGACGCCAAGATTCACGCGCTTGAACAGGAACTGAAAGCCCTCCAAATCCTCGAGGCCAAACAGTTTCCTTGGGCTCCAAGATGCCGTGGGCACAGCCTTACTTTTGATAACCTAATCAAGCATCCATTCGTCGTGCTAACTTGGGTCGCTGGTTCGCAGCTTCAGTGGGACGATACGGTTCCACCGCAACCGGTACGGGACAGGGTGCTTGCCCAGATGGCTGCTATCCAGCTCTCCTTGGTCCAGTGTACTCTAGAATCCGGTACGTTAGAGGCGCTCACCTTTGATATAAAAGGAGGCTTAAAGCTGATTGTTACGGAGAATAGATGTTTCGGCAGCAGTATTTTTCGAAAGGATTATAGGAAATAGGTCTAGGCTTGTTCGGGATGGGAAGATCGCTGGCCTATCCGAGAAGGACTGCATTGATCAACAACGTCTACTTGGCACAATGCTCGGAAAAGACGACCTCATAGACACGGCGTTTGCAATGGACCACGGCGATTTTAAGCCGGACAACATCATTGTTGATACTGATGGCAACATCAAAAGGTATGTCAGTTGCGGAGTGTAGTCGGACGACAGCGTGGGTGCCGTCTATTTACCTTTTATGTTAAATAACAGTGTCATCGACTGGGCCTTTGCGGCACCAGTCCCGATCGCCCGCGCCGCGGGACTTCCCCGCTTTCTATGGCCGTCCCCGAGTCCTTACATTATCCCGTGCCCCATAACCCAGAGGGACAGGCAGGTCTACGTTGCATCCTTTGGTTCCCATACGTCACAGACGGCGGCTTATATGCGGCGCTGGCAAGGCGATGAAGACGCAGAGCTCCGCAGCCTGTATCTAGAGTCGCTCCTGAGCAAAGGTATGCACGTGAGTTTGGCGCAGCTGGGGTGGAGGCTCCCTTCTCGGAAACAAACTTTCCGCGAGGAGGAGGAGATGGAGGTTTAGCGTACAACATCCAACCCCGTGTCGAATGCGGGAGTTGACGGCGTGAAAGTTATGGATCTGGAAGTTTATGGCAGATAAAATAGGAAGATTGGTATGCCTAAGATTAGTACCAGAATAAGAAATAAGAAACTATTTTTCTCTCGGATAGTTTGCATGGCCCCGGCCTCTTGTAAATAAAAGGTCTGCTACCAGATACCATCAGCTCAACCACGAGTTCAGTTTCATGCCCCCAAAATGCTGCTTCCAAATCACCCACTTTCTGCACTTTTGATCCCTGCACTCATCTGCGCGGTACATACATTGGTCAGGTTGTACGATGCCTCTTTATCTCGTTTTGCTCTCCTCTTCATCTGCCGTTATTATCGACTTGTCATAGGCCTGTTCGGGCTATACCGCTACAAACCTCCAATTGTTTTGCATCCTGCCACCTTCGGTCCTCAAGATGCTACGATTATAATTACGACCATCTCTGTTTCGGGCAACTCGGCATTTAAAGAGTGCCTAGAAAAGTGTTTGCTGAACCGGCCGGCCAAGCTCGTTGTTGTTACCGACACTGTAAAGAGAGAGCACGAGGTGAGAACTCAGTGTGCGGACATTCGACATAGGCTTTGTGCTGTGGTCGACCAGATTCCGGTGGAAGTGATTACGGCGGGTAAGGCCGACAAACGTGCCCAGATGAGATGCGGCATTGCCGCGTCCAACTCGGAGATTCTCGTCTTCGTCGATAGCCAAGTCTTCCTTAAGCCGCTCTTCCTTAAAACCGTCACGGCAGTGTTCGATAACCCTCGGGTTGGAATATGTGGCACACGAAAACAAGTACGATGGAGGCCCGCCAGCGGCTCACTTCCGCGGCCGTTGTGGCATGCATATTGGGATTTTTCTGCCTTTCTTATCCAGCAATACTGGCTCGCTTTTTGGAATTTTCTGGGCATCGCATATCTCACCCGGCACAACTTTGCCCTCCGTGCTACCTACGGCATGGACGGGGGAGTCTTTGTTATTTCTGGTCGCGCCATGGTTGTTCGAGCCTCGCTCGTGAAAACAGACCAATTTCTTCGGTCATTTCTGCACGAAAATACGGTGTCACTAAGTATTCGTGCGGTCCTTAAATTTTTCGGCATCCAAGTCTCGGAGTACGCTAGAATCGGCGATGACAATTTTATCACCAACTACATCACCGCACAGTGCTTCTTAACCGTGTTTCTCGACACAGAAGATGCCACAGTGGAGACGTATCTCGGGGAGTCGTCTACGTTTTTACACAAATGTATACGGTGGCGGCGGACCACATACCGATACAATATTATTTTGTTGCTCAGGGGCCATGTCTGGTCTCTGTGGCCATGCACTGTGTGGTTTCTTGTCGGCGATCTCGTGAACCTGTCCTTGTTTTGGGACCCGGCGATTTTGTTTGCGTTTATAAAAACCGACTTATATTCGCCACAGAAGCTCATCTTCCTTGCAGTCTGTATCTATTTCTTGAAGGCCGTGAAGCTGATTTCTCATTTTAAAACACACCCCTTGCATTTTTTCTTATTCTTCTTCCCCCTGCCGGCTTATCACGTCTGGGCATATTTCCATTCTCTTTTATCGGTGTACTCGTTTTTTACTTGTTGGAATCAAACGTGGGAAGGTGGAACACAAAAAACGTGATGTATGTATATACAAAATCAGGGAGAGTTGTATCCAAGCGTAGCCTCCCACCTTCCTCCACACGCCGAACTGAGAGAGCGCCCCGCGAATGGACCAAGCCTACATATTCTGTACTAATAAAAACAACTATCTAGTGGCAGCCCGGTCAATATTGCCTGTAGAATTACATTTCCTGACGTTGAACGGGTCTCCACCCGCACCTTGCTGAGTAGCGGTGTACCAGAGAAATTGACAGGTTGGTGAAAAAGAAAGGCACTCGATTTGTTTGCTACTAGGGGTGGAATCCCGCTATAAGAAACACAATCCTCTTTTTAGGTGATCCAAGATACTCCCGTAAACTGGAATATCAAAGTACATTAGTTTTATCTCATCTTTATTCTCTACGTTCTCTCTCTTCCTCCAATACAGCCACTTAAGCTGACCGGCAGCTCGCATCTCCAATACACGATTCCGGGCCTTGCCGACCGGCTCCAGCTCTTTACAAACAAACATGCAGTCGATCGGACTACACAGTGGAGAGGTCTGCGCCGTCTCGTCCTCTCCAGATGGCGAGCTTGTCGCAGCCGCGTCCCCTAACGAAATCAGAGTGTGGAGCGCCCGTTCGCAGACGCTCTTCAAGGAACTGGGAGGCAATACAGCAGTTGCGTTTGCACCATGCCATGACCGACTGGCTTATGGGGGCCCCGAAAACACTACGGTGCTCATGGATACCACTTTATGGTTGGTCTTGGCCACATACGGTGGCCACGAAGCACCCGTCTCAGCAATCGCGTTCTCGCGAGACGGCCATCTGGCGTCTGCGTCGGACGACGGAACCATCATAATCTGGGATTCCGAGAATGGGAAATTGTTGTGGAACCTGAAAGTGGCCAACGCCGTGTTCGTCACAGCACTCGCATTCTCCCCAAGCGCAAGCAGCCGCCTAGCATCTGTGTTACAAGACGGAACCATTCGAATCTGGGACCGTTCGACGTCCAAAGATTGGCTGTCCTTACAGCAATTCCCGGGTCACGGCTTGTCCGATACAGCACTCGCTTTCTCGCTGGATGGTAAGATCTTGGCGTCCCGGGGCCGCCGTGGAATTCGAATCTGGGACACCGACTCGTGGCAGCGGACGGAACTCCCGGGCCACACCGGACACGTCATAGCACTCGCGTTTTCGCCACATGGCAAAACCTTGGCGTCTGCGTCGGACGACGGAAGCATTAAACTCCGTTTGCTGTCTTTGCTATAGAGCACAAACCAGCTAAATAAAAGCATACTTTTCGATGTTCTCCCGAGAACGCATCGACAAACAATCGTCTACAAATTTCAAAGTATGTGACTCCATGATGGTCAACGATGTCCAAAAACAGATCAAGTCACTATCCCCATACCGTGTCCTTATATACCAACAAGTTCGGTGGGGTAGTAAGCAAAACGTTTGTCGCTGATGAAATATCCTTCTACATTCTATTTGAATTGACTTAGGAAAGCCAGTGGGTGCTACAGCACAAGGTATTGATTTTTATTTAATCTACCGACATTTTGAAACAAGTGTGTATGTGTTCTAGTTTAAAAGAGCATGCATGCAAATGCGGGTGTGCCCGCGCTCCTTCATTGTTTTCTCGGCCTTCGGTATAGGGTTCACTGCCGACAACTCAGAGTCATATGTCGGAGCCACACGGATGGTGCAGACTAACGAGTGGTCGGTCCATAAAGGAGCAGACCCCCTATTAGCCCGAAGAACCGAAAAAGGAAGAAAAAAGCGCACACATGCCCCTTCCGTCAACATCTTTGTTCCCGCGACGTCATGACTCACCACCCAACATTCCAAACACTCGTTCCGGGTGGGTTCAAGAGTTCCTGGTAGATCAAGCTATCATTGAGCTAGTGCTACTACCCCGATTATAGCTATTACTAAAACAGCCGCAGCAGGAGCTGCCCCCTCATAAGCAGTAGCCGCGGACTGGGCGGACAGCGTAGAAGTGGAAGTCGGTGGAAAGGAGTTGATAACAGTGACTGAGTAGGTCTCCGTCCGCAGTGAAAGTTGTGTCTACGACGAGTTAACGTGACATCAACAATCAGTACATTCATCGAGACATACGGTGGTTGTTATAGTTACAGTAGTGGTCGGATGAGCATAGATATACGCCACTGCCGTGATTCTGGAGATATTCGGCCAGAATTCAGTGGGCATTGCGTCGTTAGTGGCCGTTCCATTGCGCATAAACGGAATGTGTCGAGCTGTAGCAGAGGCGACTAAAGTCAAAAGTGTAATAGTTGTCATGTTCACGAACACTAAAGAAAGAACACCAAGTTCTACGGTATATAACTCTTCAACTTTTATAAGTTGATACTGGGTGCTCAAGAGTTATATTTCAAGCTACTTGAAGGTCTACATAGGTCCGCCAAAACGAGTTGGAGGGAACTTTCAATTGCGTCATGTAGTTGTCTTGATAGTTGTCTTGAGTGCGCCGGTTTCGTAAACCGGATACTTGATTGGCACACGTGCAATGCACCGTCACTTTGTGACCGATGGGCACGGCAGCAGTACCTGGTATTGAATTGTGCTACACGTATTTACAGGTCTCGAAATGTCCATAGCAGGGTGAAGAAGCACGAGTTCCCTAATTCCCCATTTACAAAACCATGAGGGCCTAAAGTGCCCGCCAAATTACATCCCCACTTCCTTCCAAGTCTGAGAAGAGGCTCGGACATCTGATCTCGGCCCCATAGTTTTCGTACGGACTACAATCGTCTCTGGACCCAAATTTCCCCTGCTAAGTTGGTTTTTGTCGTGCACTCCCAATAAGTTCTGTAAGAGCGTACAAAATTGGGGGGGCAGTAGTCCGGGTTGCGTTGCATGCGACGGATGACACTGCCGTGCACGAGGATATCGCTCGAAAGTCGCCTTTGACCATGATCCCTTCTCCGGGATTTATTCTCCTGGTCTGGCCAGAAAGGTATGGGCTCCAGTAGCTTCCACCATGCCACAGAGAGAGGCCGGAGTCCCCTTTTCAAAGAGAGGGAGTCGTGCAAAGTAGATGTTGTTGTTCTTGACACAATCTCGGCAAAGTGGCTTGCTAGCATCTTCTGTATTGGTAACTTCAGCTTCAAAATCTCGACGGCACGTCGGTGGTCGATCAATAATCCTCCTTTGATTGCTTCCCTCACCATCCATACGAGAGGGGCGTCACTAGCTGGCGGGCCCGCCTGATCTTCTCCCCAGCCCCCTCCAATGTCTGCATGATCACCCGCAAACCAAACTTCTTTTACGTCTGCTTGGCTGTAGACAGACTGCACTAAATATGGGCGGAATAGCATGCGATGTTCATCTAGGCTGACGGCATGTCGAACAGTTCTCACCACAATAGACCTAGTCGAGGATCGCGACGCCCAGTGATCTCTCCAAACGCTTCTGATCGTGTCGAACAGGCCGATAAAACAGATTTCCGGCATATGGTGTGCAAATGTGCTGCGGAAGGCGGCTGCATTCTGGTCGGCAAGTAGCAGGTCGTGAGCGGTTTGAGTAAATTCTACAAGTTGATGCTTGGGCGTGATTGCTCCAGCGATGCTCTTTCATACATTTCATCTCTTCTACACGACCAGGCTGCACACGATGACAAAGCTCTGGAGCAGATCTGCCAATCTGAATTGAACCATGGCATCGAAGATTTCTATGCCGTAGGGCAGCAAATCGAGGCAAGCCTGCAACTATGGAATGCTGTCATAGACGAAAAGCTACAAACCTTTTTATCTTTAGGGCCCAACTCGTGGAGAATATGGTATTAACACGCCGCACTCACTCCGACGATTTCAGAGAACCAAAACTGTGCAGTCGCAAGCTATACGAGATGAACGTCACAAGCCATGCTGGAATTTCGGGGGGCGGAAACTGGAGCAAAAGTGGATCTCGAGCTTTGCCCATACCGAGTTCTTTCAGCAGTATATCGCGGAGAAGAATTTAACCTTCTATTCAATGTGGATTTGAGCCTTTCCCACACCATACACCTTGGCATTAAAGGTGTATACAACCCTGACATAACGACAGCCATTAGCAACTCGCCATTCCATCTTTGGCCCCAAAGTAATGCATACAAATTCGTTGGTAGCTAGCAAATGTATTTTCAGTCAACTTCTAGCTTGGTCTACCAAATACTAGCTGTTTTCGAACTCATCAAATTTTCTCTTTAGACTCCGTTTGCTGTCTTCGTCATCCAACCGCTTCACCTCTAGCTCAAGTTGCTGCTGTATATAAAAGTCGGAATATGCTTCGTGGTATTCACGTCTAGGGTGTTTCCTGTGTGCCCGAGGCCCAGCCCGACGCGCGGATGCAAAAAGGAAAAAGGGACAGCAAAGAAACAACATTGACTGAGCATGTGAGGGGCTCCTAGCCGCCCATGGACAAGCGCACGTAACTCGTAAGGTAACCCTCCTCGGGAAGACGACCCCATCAGGTAGGGTTGCCGTGCCCTTGCCCGAGGGATATGTGGAACCTCTATCATCTTGGCATCCCGCCCTTGACTTAGGCAGACATTGGGTGTGATGTTCTCCGGAAAACTGACAGGTAACTCATGTCTCCTCACAGTGCCTTAGCGCCAGGCCTTATGTCACCCTGTCAGTCCCCTCGTCGATTGCGGTAGGTGGTTAAGCGCTGACTCAAAGTCGATTATCCACACCCTGGCATGCAGGGTAGTAGAGAACCACGGTTGGCATTAAACAGGGTGTGGTGTGGTCAATATCCTTTTGTTATAGCCCTCTTACATTGATAAAATTTTAATTCCATCAGAGGGGCTGTTCTTAGAAAATAGTGAATCTTCGCAAAGCGAACTGTCTGGCTGGAAACTCGGGGTTTCTTGGTTCTGCTCGAATGGCTGCTGTAGTTCAATTGAAAAGCTTTTGGGAATCAAGTGAACGCAAAGAAGAAAACCATCCATGAAGTCGCGACGCAGGCATACGTGAGAAGAATATGTCTCAGGTCATCTACAAAGCCTGTCAGTAAAAAGGGGATTGGTTGTTTTGGCACTCACACTTACGAGGTCCAATGTAACCGACAGGAGCAATTGATTCGGGCTTGCCAATCCGGCTGTAAAGCCACCAGGCTGTTTTGTCCACGGCTTGGGCAAACATCTTTGCAGAGATATGATCAAAGTGGAGCGAATCTCCGTCTGGCGATGCCAAGGAAAAGACGATGCGCTCCGGCTCAGCGGCCGCTAAATTGTCCATGATCTGGGGGATGAGTCGGCGACCATATGGGATGGACGGGTCTACGTCAACAGGCGTGCCGTGGCTATCGTCCAACATCCGGATCGCGTCTTTGCCAGCCGCTTCTGGACCACGTGATGCAGACGTCGGAGGTGACTGGGACTTTGGTGTTGAGGCCAGACTGGATTGGCTGGGCGTAGAAGAGCCGCTTCGGTAGTCGGTTGAATTGCGAGAGGTGTGTGGCCGAAGGTAGCTGGCTGTGGATTCTGTGATGCCGAGCCCGTTGTCCGTCTGTGGCTTCTCGTGGAAGTGACTGGGACGACCATCGGGGTAGTAGACAAGCTCAAGGCGATCGTCCCCGCTGAATTCCCCCATGGGGGCACTGATCCATTCGCCGCTGGCGAGCTGGGCAACACTGCAGTGCCAGGGCGTTGTGAAGCCGGTATTTGTGTTGAGAAGACAGATGGACAGCTTCTGGCCAGCCGACGACTCGTGGATGGAGAGACGCAGGTGGTCTGGAAACGCGTTTTTGACCGCGCGGGCAAAGGCCTGCATTGTCAGTGCGCTGTGCAAGACGCGATATCTCAACTGTTCAACGTACGTCTCCTCGGACCAGCATCTGCTTGGCCAAGTACTTGCAATCCCTCCTGTATTCATTGGCACCCCGATTTGGCCCCTGTGGGAAGATGTGCTTGAGGTCTGACTCGAGGAAGCGTTTGTAGCCGAGATAGGTCAGCTTGGTGTCCGGGTTTGTGGCAATCTCGTGGTCGATGTTCAGGTCGGCCCGGCCAAAGGTGTTGAGCAGGAGGCGGCGGAAGGTGGTGCAGTTGGCAATGTACGTGATCTCGCGCATCCGGGGAAGGGGGAAGTCAAGGAGATCCCGCATGCGAGAGAACTGGATGTGGTGGAAGCCATGGTGGGTGGCCATGTCCCGGAGAGCCTCTCCGTAGGCCCACGTATCTTTGTCAGATATGCAGAGCAGATCTGTGAACGCAGCACGGCACGGAGCTTGTCAACGACTAGTCAGGGAGGCATGGGCCCGTCACACGACAGCACGTACCATTGTATGTAATGCCATCGGAGATGATGGTGACCTGGGCGCCCGGTGTATACACCTCCTGGATGCGTGTGCACATATCATGCAAGCGGGCCAGGGCCAGCTCTTCTGCCTTGTCAGGCAGGCTGCTCAGGACTTTGTAGACCTTGTTGGCCGACTTGAAGGGAAACGCAGGCAAACATGTCTTGACTTGCTGGTCTTGGCCAACAAAGCGCTCGATGACGGCCAGGAAGTTGTCGGACCCGCTCTCGAGCCGGTCCTTGGAGTCGTCAAACTTATTCAAAGCATACTCGAAAATGATGTCGAGGATGAGGCGAGAGGTTGCTCTGGTGTCGATGGCCGGCACGTGGGAATCCTTCCCGCTCATCTGGCCCCTATCCGGAGCACCATCTGCTAGCATCGTATTCGGCATCGTCGAGAGTTGGCAGTGAAGGGGAAAGTGAAAACAACGAGAAAATACGGAAACTAGCAAGGCATAAAAAAATAAAAAATAAAAATACACTGGAAATAAAGGCGAGAAGCGTGGCCCAGAAACTGGAAGGGATACACTTTTTTCTTTATGGGCCGGATGGACACTGCAGTGAGACGGAAGTGGAATCCAGCAAAGGAACTCTGCGGCACCTCTTACGATATTGGTTCTCTGGTGGCACACGCACCCCCAACAAAGTGAAAATAATACGGACTCTCCCCCGGCAGGATTTCTGGAGGACGACTGAGAGGCTGATCATCGCCGTCCTCCCAAGACCTCGGCAAGAGCATGTTTGCGGCAGATAAGCGGGTGTGAGATGCAGCCCAAGACTTTGCCAACGCGCAAAAAAACCCGACAGAACAGGGGTTTCGTATGCGACCAGGTCGTCGACCGCGGCGAAGGCCCCGAAGGCTTGCGCCAGGAGCCAGATTGAGTGGTAGTGGTGCCGATCTTACATTGGCCCCCATAGGGCCATCGCTGACCCAGTGCAGTGGGCCATGTAATAAGTGAGCGTCCTTCTCGGGCTGCCGTGGCTGTCCGCAGGGAGGACATCGTGTGTGCTTGTGCAGCATCCTCGTACTCTGTTTCCGGGTTCTTGTCTCTGACATAAAGTGCGGCGTCTCCAGAGCCATGTTTCCTACACGACCACTGCTGGCGAAGATGGGATCAAGGGGCACCATGATGGATGTCCAACATCTCGAGACGCTGCGGCCACTGGGTATGTATGGCTGCCGGCTCCAATGACCATGGCTCATTTTTAATGCGTGGCAGGCAAACTCGAGCAGGTGTCTGCAGCGTGCCACCACCTCGGCTTTTTCAACAACGTGGGCGTATCGGCACACTACCGAGTGTCGTATGTGCCTTTGCCAGAATCTGCTGCATCAAATGTTCGGCATTTGGTTTTGGCTGCAGCTCAGAGCGTGGTGAAGCAGCACAGAATTCTGAGTGCTGTTCCCGTCAACGAAGACTCCTCTGCGGCCTACTTTGCTGCTCTCCCGGCGGTTGACCTCGCCAAGAGCATCACTTTTCTGGAACGGAAGACGGCCAGAACCGACAGTCTCAAAGACAAAGAACTCGACGAGCTCCTGGAGAAGCAGCATAACACCAGCTTCCAAGCGGACTACGGTAACCGGCCATTCTGGCGCCTCGTGATCCTGCATGATCGCACAAAAACGGCAGAATTCACGGCTTCTTTCATCTACCACCATGCCGTTGGCGATGGCGTCTCTGGGCTCGTGTTCCACCAAGCATTTTACGATGCCCTGGAGGCGGTGTCCTCCGCCGGGCTTCCTGCGGACTGCAGTGGTACGGAACCAGCCGTCGTACCGGACAAGGACAGCGTTCTCGTGCCACCTCTCGAGCAGCTGCATCCGCTGCCCATCGACACAGCCGGCAATCCCGTGCCAGTCTCCTCCCTCCAATCCTGGACCGGCGCCCCCATCCAGATGCCGTGCACATCGCGCTGGACGTCTCTGCATTTGGCGGCCTCCGTGTCACAGGCGTTCTTCCAGGATTGCAGGGCCCACAAGACGTCCGTCACTTGTGCACTGTCGAGCATCGTCGCCAAGACTCTCTTCGGCATCCTTCCACCAGCCACTGCAGGCAGTCTGACGTGTATCGTTCCAGTCAGCCTGCGTCCTTGGCTGCGGCTGCCTCGTACAGCGGCGGACCGCGCGATGGGATCGCTATTCGACGCAACAAAAGTGCACTTTGTGCGCCCGTCCGGACAGAGCGGGACTGGCTCGGAGGCGGACTCCATCTGGCCAGGCGCAGACAAGGCCGCCGGGGCCATCAGCCGTTACTTGAGCAACGTTTCCCCGTCTGGTGAACCTTACACGGCCGTTGCGGTCTTGCAGAATGTTCCCGATTTCTGCCCCGTCTTCACGTCTCTTATTGGCACGCCACGGGACGCAGCCTTTGAGGTCACCAACATTGGGCAGTTCCCAGCCAAAACGGACGCTGCTGGCTCCATCTGGAAGGTCGGGGAGGTCCTGCTGAGCCGTAGTGCGGTTGCCTCGGGAGCCGCAGTCACGGTCAGTGTGGCGACAGGGGGAGATGGGTCGATGACTGTTGGGTTCAGCTGGCAGGAGGGCGTGGTAGAAGACAACGATGCCGAGAAGGTTTGTCATGGGGTCAAGTCATATTTTGATTGGTATCGTCAGCAGCTGAAAAAGTAGTTGTTAGCGGGATTCTTGACTACTATAATCTGGAAAGTGACGTGTTGCAATGCAAGCCGGTAAACAAAAAAAAGGAACAAAGATACGGGAATGGTAAACTAAAATCAAAACCGCGCAAGAAATATGCTCTTCTACTACTTTTCGTCGACACCGGAGGCGATGGAATCCCTACAAGCCACTAGTTTGCCTTACACGATCCCATGTGAGGTGCCCAGCCAGATGGGACCCCCCATGATCCACCCAATACCAACGCAAATTGACTCACCCCAAGACACGTCCACTTCTGCTGCCGGGAAAGCAGTATTATTCGTGGATGCTGCGAGCAACAGGAGGCAATATTCTTATGATTAGGTCCGGATTTAGTTTGCTGTCGCCCTCCTGCGTGTGGCTTGCCAACTGCAGAACGAAAACCCCCCCCCAAAAAACTTGCGCAGTGGGAATTTGCGCCCCCTTCTCCAATCTGTTGTCGTTATCAAATATTTGTCACTTCGAATGAGCATGGCCGGAAAACCACCCGCCTACCCATACCCCTACTCGCAGGCCGCGCAGCTGGACGACAGGATCGTGCTTCCTAGGCCCGCGATTGATCCGAGTCTTGCCCCTTTGGTGGATTCGTTTCTCCTTCCCGAGCAGCTGGATCTACACTTCATGCGCGGAATGGCGGACAACGACGGGGACGCGGGCGACTACGAGCCTTTTGTCTACACGGCCGCGACGGTCCTGGCCAAGGCGCCACACCTGGAGCACTCGGAGCATGCGGTGCCGGGCCCAGACGGCAACAGCGTCGTTCTGTCTGTCTTCGCGCCCAAGAAAGCCAACGAGTCCTCCTGGTCGGGCCTGCCCGCCCTCTACCACATCCACGGCGGCGGCATGGTCTCGGGCGACCGCTTCACTGCCCTGCCGGAGCTGCTCGACCTGCTCCCCGACGGCGACTGCGTCATCGTATCTGTAGAGTATCGTCTGGCGCCGGAGACGCGTGCACCCGGACCCGCTGAAGACTGCTACGCCGGGCTCGCCTGGGTGTCGGAGAATGCGGCACAGCTGGGAATCGACCCTGCGCGCATCGTTGTCTGGGGCGTGTCGGGAGGTGCCGCGCTGGCTGCGGCCGCCTGTCTCCTGGCGCGCGACCGCCAACGCCCCCGCGTCCCCGTGCACGGCCAAATCCTGGTCGCACCGATGCTGGACGATCGCGACACGACGCTGTCGCATCGCCAGTTCGCGCACGGAAGCCCCTGGTGCGGCGTGTCCAACCGACAAGCATGGGAGCATGTTCTCGGACCGGGTGTTCGGGGCACCGATCCAGTGACGGCCTACCAGGCGCCAGGAAGGGCGGCGTCGGGCCACAACGTGCCGGCGGACAGTCTGGCCGGCCTGCCCACAACCTACATCGACGTTGGCGAGTGCGAAGTGTTCCGCGACGCGGCGGTGGAGTACGCGACCGGCCTGTGGCGCGGAGGCTCGACCTGCGAGCTGCATGTCTGGCCAGGCGCGGTGCACCTGTTTGATGCCGTGGACAACCCCGACAATGACCTGGTGCACGGGGCCTTTGGGGCCAAACAAACATGGCTGCGCCGGATGCTGCAGACGAGAGACGCGGGAACAAAAGCTGGAGAGCCGGCCCGGTAGGCACGAAAGAGGCTGTCGACGAGGATGTCGGGATTTCTGTGCTGGCGGGCGGCCACACGACAACTGCTGTGGAACGATCGTATAACACGACGACGTGCTGGCCCACTCTGCCCATAGCAGCCAAGCTCGAAGGCTTCGGGCTTCCTTGTTAGGTATCCAAGCACGAAGCTAAGCCTACCGTCTCCGGTGGCCTTCCTTTCTGGCAAGCAAGACCACAGACTGCAGTGACAACAAGCAGAATGCACCCCGACGCGGTCCTGTCCAGCCAGGTGGCCCCAGGCAGCCTGTTGGGTTGTACCCGGGCGTGCTGGGCTGGCACTAGTCCCGCCATCTGGGTCCCCGCTGAGTGAGATTGAGCTGGTTGTCATTGGCTGGCGGCAGCCATTATGTGTCCGGGATGCTACTGCGTACCGACGGCAGATTGGCCGTGAGCAAGATATCCAGACGAACTAGGCAGTCCGTATGGGCGGTCCAGGCACGCAGAACACAGAACGAGGAGAGGCCGCGAGGCGAATGCTAATGCCAGAAACACGCGCATGCACAC